>JAVSCE010007212.1:0-181411 GCA_032199065.1 Smutsia gigantea
CTCTGGCAACATAGGAAGATGTTACAATCATTGGCTATATTCTCCCTGCTGTACTATCATCACTGTGACCAACTTATACATGATTGAGAATTTTTCTACCCTTTTGTCCCATCACACTCCCCACCTACCTACCCAAGTTCGTTCCCAATAGTAAACACCAGTCACTTCTAAATATCTATGAGTCTATTGGCATTGTTCATCTCATCTTGTTTTGTTTTCAAATTCCACATAAAAGTGAAATCACATGGTATTTGTCTTTCTCCATCTGACTTATTCTACTCAGCATAATACACTCTAGATCCATCCATGTTGTCATAAATGGCAGGCTTTCATTTTATGTGGCTGAATAACATTCCACTTACATATGTACCACCTCTACTTTATCCATTCATCTATGATATGGATACATAGGTTGCTTCCGTACTTAGTTATTGTAAATAATGCAGCAATAAACATAGGGGGGCATGTATCTTTTTTAATAAGGGATTTTGTTTTCACTGGACAAATTCCTAGAAGTGGAATTGCTTAGTCAAATGGTATTTCTATTTTCAGTTTTTTGAGGAACCTCCATATTGCTCTCCACAGTGGCTGCTCCAATTTACATTCCCTCCAACAGTGTAAGAGGGTTCATTTTTCTCCAGATCCTCACCAACACTTGTTATTTCTATCTTTTGAATAGTGGCCACTCTAACTTAACTAGTGTGAGGTGATACCTCACTGTGGTTTTGATTTGCATTTCCCAGATGGTTAGCGATGTAGAGCATCTTTTCATGTGCCTGTTGCCCATCTGTATGCTTCCTTTGGAGAAATGTCTGTTCAGGTCCTCTGCCCATCTTTTAATCAGGTTATTTGTTTTTCTGGTGTTGAGTCATATGAGTTCTTCATATATGTTATATATTAACCCCTTATTAGATAAGTCATTTATAAATATTTTCTCCCATATTGTAGGTTGCCTTTTTGTTCTTCAGATAATGTCCTTTGCTGTACACAAGCTTTTTAGCATGATGTAGTCCTACTTGTTCATTTTTTATTTTGTTTCCCTTGTCAAAGGAAATGCATTCAAGAAAAAGATGCTCATGCTTATGTTACAGAGATTTTTGCCTATGTTTTCTTCTAAGAGTTTTATAGTTTCATTTCTTACATTTAGGTCTTTGATCAATTTTGAGTTTACTTTCTATATGGAGTTAGACAGTAGTCCACCTTCATTCTCTTGCATGTAGCTCTCCAGTTTTTGGAACACCAGCTATTGAAGAGGCTGTCCTTTCCACATTGTATATTCATGGATCTTTTATTGTATATTAATTGATTGTATGTGCATGGGTTGCTATCTGGGCTCTCTATCATGTTCCATTGATCTAGGGACTGCTTTTTTGCCAGTACCATATTCTTTTAATTACTATAGCTTTGTAATATAGCTTGAAGTCAGGGAGCATAATACCACCAGCTTTGTTCTTCTTTCCCAGGATTACTTTGGGTATTTGAGGTGTTTTGTGGTTACATATGAATTTTGGGATTATTTGCTCTAGTTCATTGAAAAATGCTATTGGTATTTTGATAGGAATTGCATTGAATTTGTAGATTGCTTTAAACAGGATGGCCATTTTGACAATATTATTCCTTCCAACCCATTAGCACAGGATAGATTTCAACTTATTGGTGTGTAATTTCTCTCATGAGTGTCTTATAGTTTCCAGAGTACAGGTCTTTCACCTCCTTGGTTAGGTTTATTCCTAGGTATTTTATTCTTTTTGGTGCAATTGTAAATGGAGTTATTTTCCTGCTTTCTCTTTATTCTAGTTCGTTGTTAGTATATAGGAACACAACAGATTTATGTGTATTAATTTTGTATACTGCAACTTTGCTGAATCCAGTTATTAGTTCTAATAGTTTTTAGTGGAGTCCTTTGGGTTTTCTATATATGTCATCCCCAAACAGTGGATACTGCCCACTATTGGTAACAATTTGCCATCTGGAGTCAGCCTCAGTTACCTCACAAGGTTTTTATGTCAGATGATGTAAATAAATACCCAGCCCGTTATACATGTTTTGTTAAATGATTATGTGATAAAAACTTTTACTTTTCTCTATATGAGGTGATATCTTAAGAATATACTTCAAATATACAAAATATTTTACTTTTAAATGAAATGAAAAAAAGAATGCATAAGAGTAGCTACTGAGTCTAAGTTTATTACATGCTCAAAGTTAATCTCTATAAAGCAGGAATTCCATATTGACAATAATGCCACAGAAATTAAAAGTATTACATGTCATCCTTAATGGCCCTGAATTAGTTTATTTTTAAAGTGCAAATGATGAGTCTTTCATTGGCAATCTCAAGTCTTTTTTTTAAACATATTTTTGTTCAGATTTTACATTTTTAAATTTTGTATCCAGTCTTTTACAAGACCTGTGATTTTGAATAGATCACAGAATAAGCTATTAAACTAATAATATATGTTCTAAGCTGAAGGAATACTAGTTATATCAAGGACAAACCCCCACAGGTGGCATGTTGAAATGAGTAATAAAAGGAGTATAAAAAGAGAGATAAAACAGAGGATATAAAAACCAACACCCACATTCCCTACCACTAGTGATGGATAAATCATTAAATCTAAAATAAGCCTAAGATTAAAACATCTAAAATAAGCCATGTCCCTAAAAATAAGTGCATTGAGAGGTTATATGTAGAAATTACTATTAGTTTAAATATTTAATATCTTTGGTTTCACAGATCCAGATTATAATATAATCCTTATGCAAATTCTTTGAATGTGTCTTTTTCTGAACACTTTGGGAAGTTTCTACTATAGAAAAAGGGAGGACAAATATAACTTGCATATGCAGCATTAATACAACATTTTTCCATAAATTATATTTGGATTGGGGTACATTATTAAATCAACATCACTCAAAATAAATATCAGTTAACAAAATGGGTATAGAGGGTAAGTACCTCAACATAGCCATATATGACAAACCCACAGCCAACATCATACTTAATAGCAAAAAGCTGAACCCTTTCTTCTAAGATTAGGACCAATACAAGGATGCCTACTCTCACTTTTATTCAACATAGTACTGGAGGTCCTAGCCATGGTAGACAGACAAACACAGAGATAAAATGCGTCCAAACTGGTAAGAAAGAAGTTAAACTGTCAGAATTTGCAGATGACATGTTATTATACATAGACAACCCAAAAGAATCCACCATAAATCTCCTAGAACTAATATCTGAATTCAGCAAAGTTGTAGAATACAAAATTAATACACAGAAATCTAGATTCCATTCCTATATACTACCAACAAATTAGCAGAAAGAGAAATCAGGAAAACAACTCCATTTACAATTGCATCAAAAAGAATAAAATACCTAGGAATAAACCTAACCAATGAGGTGAAACACCTATACCCTGAAACTATAAGACACTCATGAGAGAAATTAAAGAAGACATCAATAAATTGAAATCTATCCTGTACTAATGGATAGGAAGAATTGATATGGTCAAGATGGCCATCCTATATAAAGCAATCTACAGATTCAGTGCGATCCCTATCAAAATACCAACAGCATACTTCAAAAAACTAGAACAAATAGTTCTAAAATTCATATGGAACCACAGAAGACCCTGAAGAGCCAAAGCAATCCTTAGAAGGAAGAATAAAGCTGGGAGGATTAGGCTCCCCAACTTCAAGGTCTACTACAAAGCTACAGTAATCAGGATAATTTGGTACTGGCACAAGAACAGACCCACAAATTTCTGGAACATAATAGAGAGCCCACATATAAACCCACACATATATGATCCATTTATATACAATAAAGGAGCCATGAATATACAATGGGAAAAAAACAGCCTCTTCAACAGCTAGTGGTGGCAAAACTGGACAACTATATGTAAGAGAATAAAACTGGCTAACTCCATACACAAAAGTAAATTCAAAATGGATCAAAGACCTAAATGTAAGTCATGGAACTATAAAACTGTTAGAAGAAAACATAGGCAAAAATCTCTTGAATACAAACATCAGCAACTTTTACTGAACACATTTCCTCAGGCAAGGGAAACAAATGCAAAAATGAAAAAATGGGACTACATTAAACTAGAAAGTTTCTGTACAGCAAAGGACACACACCTTCAGCAGAACAAAAAGGCACCCTACAATATGGGAGAATATATTTGTAAATGGTTTATCCAATAAGGGGTTAACATCTAAAATATATGAAGAACTCACACATCTCAACACCCAAAAAGCAAAAAACCCAATTAAAAAATGGGCAGAGGACCTGAAGAGACACTTCTCCAAAGAAGAAATTCGGATGGCCAACAGGCACATGAAAAGATGCTCCACATCACTAATCATCAGGGAAATGCAAATTAAAACCACAATGAGATATCACCTCACACCAGTTAGAATGGTCAATGTCCAACAGACAAGAAACAACAAATGGCTGGAGAGGATGCAGAGGAAGGGGAACCTTCTACACTGTTGGCAAGAATGTAAATTAGTTCAACCATTGTGGACAGTGACATAGAGGTTCCTCAAAAAACTAAAAATAGACATACCATTTGACCCAGGAATTCCACTCCTGGGAATTTACCCAAAGAAAACAAAATCCCTTATTCAAAAAGATATATGGACCCCTACTTAAATGCTGCATTATTTACAATAGCCAAGATATGGATGCCACCTAAGTGACCATCAATAGATGAATGGATAAAGAAGATGTGATACATATACACAATGCAATATTATTCAGCCATAAAAAGAAAAGAAACCCTGCCACTTGCAACAACGTAGATGGGTCTAGAGGGTATTATGCTAGGTGAAATAAGCCAGGCAGAGAAAGACAAATCCCATATGATTTCACTTATTTGTGGAATATAGAAACACAGCAAAACAGAAGGAACAAAATAGCAGTAGACTCATAGACACCGAGAAGGGACTAGTGGTTACCAAAGGGGAGGGAGTTGGGGAGGGTGAGTGGGGAGGGAGAAGGGGATTAAGGGGTACTATAATTCACAATCACAATCTAGGTAGGTCATGAGCAAGGTGGTACAGCACAGAGAATATAATTAATGACTCTGTAACATCTTACTACATCGATAGCGATCACAATGGAGCAGATGACAACTTGATAATATGGGTGAATGTTGAATCACTGTGTTGTGTATTTGAAGCCATCGTAAGATTGTATATCAATGATACTTTACTAAATAAATATTAGAAAACAGATTTTGCATTTTGAAATAACTGACTGAAAAGCTGGAGATTGGATCATAATCACTGAGACCCTGGATAGAGCAGATGGAATCATTATCTAAGCTTTCAGACTAGACCAGCAGAGCTCAATTGTTTTTCTGCCCATAGCTGTTTATAGACATTGTTGAGTAGGTATATTTTCTGTATTATTCCCAATTAAATGTCCTTGCAAACAGCATTGTAAAAAGGGACAAAATAGATGTAACTTATATATATATATATATATTCTCTATACGCATTTCAAATTTATGCCTTGTAAATCATTTAGAGAAAACATATAATTCCAGATGGTTGCTTAATTTTTATCATGAAATTTATTTCAAAATCTTCAAGCATTTTAGAACTGATCAACTATATTGGCACAGATATATGTGATTGATTAAAATTGATGTTTACAGCAGGTGGCCAAATTACACAAATCTGCTTTGCTGTAAAACTGTATTAAAAACACCCCCAATACAACTAATCTGTCATTTTAAGGAAACCATTAAGCCAACCCAGTAGTTGTTGCTTTAAAAAAAAGGAAAATTTCACCATTTCCTACCAATATGATAATACCCATCTGGGACATAAGTCATTAAAATAATCCAAAGATGCCAAATGGAATGATGACCAGATCTTTCATTTATTCCCCCAATGTATCAGGCTGAATCACTCCTAAAGCTTATTTTATTCATTTGTTTTAAATTTTACATTATGTTGGAAACTTGTGAGCAAAATGGTCATGCTAACCACAGAAACATACAAGTCCCCTTATACTATGATCTGTTATATACTTGGATAAGATTAGTGAATGTTTCTCTATATGCCATCTGCCTAATCTCAAGAAACCAACACTATTTACAAAGACTGTATCTAGGAGATAACCAAATTATGCAGATGAAAATGATCAGAAAATAATTAACTCACACTGGCCATCTCATGTTTGGTAACAGTGTTGATGGAAACAGTGAAGGACAGAACCAGAGATCAAGATATGTTATCTATACCTGGCTAGTAATATGCTGACATCAGCTGTGCATGAGCACAACCAAGCGGACCATTTTGTTAGAATTCATTACTAAAAATAAAAGCATAAAAAAAAATCAAAACAAACAAAATAAAATAAACTGGTTTATTTTTTAAATGTCATAGTTCTGACTTCAAGGAAATACTTATGAAATTTGGATTCCTATCCAGACACTCTAATGAATTAATATTTTCTAAGTTTTCAAAATTTCATCTTACGGAACTTTTAAAAAACTAGTAAGTGTGTGTGCATGTATGTATAGCATTTATGTGTATATATAATTTTGATGTATATGTGCAGATACATATATACTTCTGTACACATGTATATGGTATTTTGGTTCTTTCACTCTAGCAGAGGTTGATATTGTCACAACTCTTGCTGGTATAATTTAAAGCCTTTTAATGTCACAGAAAAAAAGTGCTATTAAGCCTGGGAAAGATGGATTGGTTATAGTTCATAGGATACTGAACCACCAAATTTATATCCAAGTACAAGATGTTTTGAAGTTTCTTTATCATTTATTTGACTAACTCCTTCAACTGCCTGCAGAAACTTCGCATAAATTTAAATATGTACAGTGTCAGGTAAGATTTTCTCTTTAAAGCTGAAAAGTTGTTTGAGTTCCTATACATCTAAGAACTTGCAACTTTGCTGTCTATCAGAGGAAGCTAGCCTTTCTAGTCACAAAGAGGGACCTTATACTCATGATGTCTCAAATCATCCATTAGATATTCAAGGTTCTTTTGCATTTGTTCATTCAATACATGTTGAGTACAATTGTATCTGTTACTATGCAAGACAATAATATATCCAATTTTATGGGTCCTACTTTATTCTACACTTGATCATAAACACAAATACATATATGTAGCATTCAGTTGGACTGGCCTCTCCACTCCTCCCTGAAACACACTCTGCTCATTCCCATTACTGTTGTTTTCCACATATTATTTCAGATAAGGATGGCACTAAGGCAGAGCATGGACTCAGAATCCTTACCTTCAAAAAGCTTGTAAGACTAGAGACCTTCTTTGTTCAGCTCTTAAAATCACCCTCTCAACAGTTATCATTATTTCCCAATAATTACTCGCTGTAAGAAGAAATATGTATCATATATAGGATTATAAGAAGGTAACACAATATGTTGCATTTCTGTCTTTAGATGAGTTCTACATAAATAAACCATGGCACTACTACATAAAAATACTCTGAGGGTTTTATATACTACAATATCCCTTTTAAATCCAATTAAAAGAACTGCTCTGAAAATTGCTAAATCCATAGTTCTGTCAATGTTAACTGAGATTACTGTTCAATGAAAAGAATAAAGTATCATTTAAGGTACAGTCTTTTAATTCTGAATTTGCTTAATGCTATGAATAATCGTATAATCCAACATCTCCAGTTTGTGGACAAATTATTTCTCTACACGTCTAAAAGTCAAGTCTCTCCAAAATTCCAGAATGATGAGTAGCACATATTAATTTGGGGACAGTACATCTGCATTTGTACTAGATTCTGTTAAATATTCAGTGTTATCTTTGGCAAGTGATGATGAGATTAGTTTAGCTAGACACAGAATACCACATTCTGGAACCCAAAACAACTAGCAGTATATTGGAATGGCCATTATTCTTTCCAAAGCAAGTCACCTTATCACTTCACTTAACCCAGCCTTAACATGGCACAAATTGACCAATGTTCCTAGACTATCTCTTAACCTGTTTGCTTGGTCCAACTCTGGTGACTTGGAAGGAAAGAAGAGCACACCAAAAGAGATTTGTACTCCTTAAAGTTGAAACCAGGAGAGACTGCGCAGGGTCTAACAATGAAACCCTTTTATTGTAAAGAGTAAGCCATAGTGGTTATGCAGTAGGGCAAAATGGAGGAGGGAAGGACAAAGTTACCTCCACCTTAGCCCTCTCTCACAACAACTAGTACAGGTGGTTAGTGAACCCAGACACTCCCATGGTAACCTCCTTAATGAATTTTTATGATAAAACCTCTCACATCATCCAACTGCAAGAAATAGGAACTTAACATTAAAAATGCTCCAGAGGATATGTGGAGTATAGGTGGGTTGGAGGGTTGGAGGATAATAGGTACAGTTGTAAACAGTGTTAGGGTTATACCCATCAGTGGAATTTGCCTCACATGTCAGTAGGATGTTTTGCCTTTCCAAATCTCTGCCAGTAACTAATCTACAGTGTGAAAAATTAGGATGGCAGTTATCCTGATGTAGAAGAGGGTAGACAGTGGCTGAGCAGAGGATTTTGGGGTGCTGGTCTTGCTCAAGGATGTTGCATTTCTTGATTTGGGTGTTTGTGACACTGATACATTCACTTTGAATTTATTAAGCTTTCCACTTATGTGCCATTTTTAATTTATGAGATATATATTTTTTAAGTTTTCTACAAATAATAAAATTGGCTGCCAAGTTAAAAACTCACCTTCCCTGCTGTCAAATGACTTTGAGCCTTCTCAACTTGACATCTTACCTGCCAGTATAGAAATGGCCTTCATACTAAGTGCTGAAAAGAAAAACATGATGCAACAACTTGAAAATTAATAAAGAAACTAAGACTTTTTTCCTGTTCTAGTATTACAAATGACGTATATCATCTAATATGGTATCTAGGGTTATGATTCTATTTTTCTTTAAACCATCAGAATAGCATTATAATATCCCAGTATCTCATAAAACACTCTGCTCCATAGAAAGACTCAGCTACAGATATTATAGACCATCTCAGTGGGAGCTATTTCTTCCTCTTATCTACCTGTTTGAAGGTTAGCAAGAACAAGTGATTAGAATCCATAATTCTCTCTAACAGTAGCCTTGATGGATAAGAAGAAGTTATAAGGCAACAGTTTCAACATTAGAATTACAGCTGGGCAACTGAAGAGCAGAATCATTTTGTTCCTTTCTCCTTGCAGCCTCCTGGGAGCTACCAAAAGGTGTGGGTAGTGATTTTTATTTTTTAAAAAGTCAGCTTTTCACCGCTATTTGCTATGTTAGGCATTCTAGTTGAAGATAAATCCACCTTGTTCCCAAACAAGCAAGGGAAGTATTTATCATTATGCTCTCAGCATGAGTGATATGACCCACGGCAGCCATCTGTGTAGTGTGCCTGGCTGCCTGACCTCATGCCTGCCCCCACTGCCCTCTCTTCAGATGATAAAGCAAGACAGAAGGGAAGTGGATTCTGTCTAGAATTTTCAGCATTTGAAATATAGAAGCGTGTGAAACCTCTACAGGTGTGGAAGCAAAACACATTTTATTACTGTTCTGTATAACAGAAAAATGCAATTTCCAGGCTCAAAAAACTGAACATTCAGAAGGCACAACATCCAGTGGTTCCAACTGCATCAACAAAGACTTGGTCTCTAAACATATAAAGTCAATTAATATTTGATAAAGGAGCCTTGGATATACAATGGGGAGATGACAGCCTCTTCAGCAGCTGGTGTTGGAAAAACTGGACAGCTACATGTAAGAGAATTAAACTGGACTACTGTCTAGCCCCATTCACAAAGGTAAACTCAAGGTGGATCAAAGACCTGAATGTAAGTCATGAAACCATAAAACTCTTAGAAAAAAACATAGGCAAAAATCTCTTGGACATAAACATGAGCAACTTCTTCATGAACATATCTCCCCGGGCAAGGGAAACAAAAGCAAAAATGAACAAGTGGGACTATATCAAGCTGAAAAGCTTCTGTACAGCAAAGGACACCATCAGTAGAACAAAAAGACATCCTACAGTATGGGAGAATATATTCATAAAAAACGTATCTGATAAAGGGTTGACATCCAAAATATATAAAGAACTCATGCACCTTAACAAACAGAAAGCAAATAATCCAATTAAGAAATGGGCAGAGGACATGAATAGACACTTCTCCAAAGAAGAAATTCAGATGGCGAACAGGCACATGAAAAGATGCTCCACATCGCTAATCATCAGAGAAATGCAGATTAAAACCACAATGAGATATCACCTCACACCAGTGAGGATGGCCAACATCCAAAACACAAACAACAACAAATGTTGGCGAGGATGTGGAGAAAAGGGAACCCTCCTACACTGCTGGTGGGACTGCAAATTAGTTCAACCATTGTGGAAAGCAGTATGGAGGTTCCTCAAAAAACTCAAAATAGAAATACCATTTGACCCAGGAATTCCACTCCTAGGAATTTACCCTAAGAATGCAGCAGCCCAATTTGAAAAAGACAGATGCACCCCTATGTTTATCGCAGCACTATTTACAATAGCCAAGAAATGGAAGCAACCTAAGTGTCCATCAGTAGATGAATGGATAAAGAAGAGTGGTACATATACACAATGGAATATTATTCAGCCATAAGAAGAAAACAAATCCTACCATTTGCAACAACATGGATGGAGCTAGAGGGTATTATGCTCAGTGAAATAAGCCAAGCCGAAAAAGACAAGTATCAAATGATTTCACTCATATGTGGAGTATAAGAACAAAGAAAAATACTGAAGGAACAAAACAGCAGCAGACTCACAGAACCCAAGAACGGACTAATAGTTACCAAAGGGAAAGGGACTGGGGAAAATGGGCGGGAAGGGAGGGATAAGAGGGAAAAAGGGGCATTACGATTAGCAGATGTAATGTTGGGGGGGCACGGGGAGGGCAGTACAACTCAGAGAAGACAAGTAGTGATTCTATAGCATCTCACTACGCTGATGGACAGTGACTGTAATGGGGTTGGTGGGGGGGACCTGATGAAGGGGTAGTTTAATAACCATAATATTGCACATGTAATTGTAGATTAATGATAATAAAATAAATTATATTAATAAAAAATAAAATAAAATAAATGAGAAAAAAAAACAAAGACTTGATCTCTCTCCTTATCTCAGGTCTGTTTTCTGTATCGCTTTGTCTGGTCAGCCTTACCCAGGCAGCACTAAGATGGCTACCAGCAGCTCCAGCCTATGTCTTCCACCTTCAGCAGACACAGTGCTTTTCCTTTTCAATAGTTCAACTCTGGGATTGGTCTGAAAGTGTGATGTTTTTCCCCTTGTCCACCATGCTCTGTAGGCACAGGAACTGAATAGACTCATTGTCTAGGCCTAGATCACACCCACATCTGGATCTAGGTTGGAGGTCATCTCTTTCAAATATAAGCCCTTAAAGTGGGAGCAGGATAGCTTTCCAAAGCTGGGTGGAGAAAACAATGTGAGAGAGAGAGAAGAATGGGTTCCAGGGAGGCAAAAGTAGCAGATATTCAGCAGCAGATATATTCAGATAAGTCTTTTAAAATAATGTCAACTTCCTTAGGACACTGGAGAAAACACAGGTATGTCAATTATAAATTAGGTAATCACAGCCATGTTCCAGGTCCTTTACCAGTCTGAATTAATGTTCCCAGTTCACCTGGTCCAGAATGTTCTCCAACAACGGTACTACTCTGCCTCTCCAAGAAGCCTCATTTGAAGACAAAATCCCATCTTTCCCTCTTACATCAGCAACTACCTATTTAAGCTCTTTGACACTCAGCCCAAATCTCTCATTCAATCTTAATTATACTACCATTTTAAATAAACTTCCTCATTATATTTTCTAAATCTTATGTAAAGCCAAAGGGAGTGCTATGCAGAATACAAAAGACATGATCTGGTTATATAAGTTTACACTCTAGGTAAAATTAAGAAAGGAAATCCAGACATCATCTCAAAGGAATAAACTCATTCTCTTCCTCCCAGGGGTCTATTAAACGACCAGAATGACATGATGATAACACGGGCGGTTGGCATCGGGTGCTAGTACTGTAGTAAAGAGACTTGGAAAGAGCATAATCTTGGAAAAGGATCTAAAAATAACCTACCAATTAGATGCTCTCCACAAAGTTTATAAAGGGAAGATGGTAGCCTCTCCTTCACAAGAGACTTTTAAGAACCAAGAGTGATATTTTTAGGTTAGTTTGAATGTTACTGGACTTGAAGTCAGGAAAACAGACTCTTCATATGCTTTCCCAGCCTAGGACTCAGGGACAAAGTACTCAACCATGGGATGATCTACAAACCAATTGTTATATGAAACACTCAGGAACAGGCTAAGTGAAAAACTTAAATTACAGGGTAAAGTCCTAGACTGCTAGAAGATGGAGTCTTTTATGTAATTTTACCTGTTCTTGCTACTTTACTATTGCTTTGTAGTAGACTCTCTTTGGGGAAAAGAATAATGTTTAGAATTAACTATTGTAAAACTAAAATGCCCCATAAAATCTGTATGATGGTATACTTACTTCTTCAGGGATAAGAACATTCTAAGATTTTAGGCTTTTGTGTGATATTCTCACATTAACTTTTCCCCCTTTAAGCTTTGTTTCATGAAGATCTAAACTTCCTTTTCCCTCTTGAGGTTTAATCTATCTATCTGCCAAACCTCCCTCGATTTCCAAATTTCCACTTTTATTTATCAATGCTGTAAGATAAGTTTTAGTCTTATTCTTGACTGCTTTTCTGTTTCTCAGATTGATGTTGGATATGCTTCCCTTTTCCAAGGAAACAAACCTAGACATTGTTTTCTCCCTTCACTCAAATAAACTTGACAAAATTTCCAGCCTATCATTGTCATCAGGAGATTTAAAACTATCTAATTATCTTACTATTATCTAATTTTTTTATTGAAGTACCATTCATATACAATTGTATATTGGTTTCAAGTATACAACACAGCGGTTCAACATTTACACATATTTTTAAATCCTCACCCGCACTAGAGTATTTACTATCTGTTAACATGGGAAGATGTATGTTATGGGAAGATGGCGGTGTGAGTAGGGTGGCAGAAATCTCCTCCCAACACTATATTTATCTACGAAAACAAGAAAATACATCTATTCCTAAAAGAGAGACGAGAATACACAGGAAAGCGCACCGCATGCAGCTACACCCGAGAGGACTCGGCACCCCAAGAGGCAGGTAAGATACGGAGCCGCGACCCGGCAGGACCCAAGCACCCCCCACCCCAGCGCACCGGCAGGAGGAGAGGATTCAGAGCCGGGAGGGAGTGGAAGTACACCCCGCTAAGTAGCCAGCCCTGGTGATCTGCGCAGGGAGCGCTGACCCACATTGCGCACTGCAGCAATGATTGGAGAGACAGAGCGGCAGGATCTGAGCAGGGAACGCGCCAGGGTGCTTGCAGCCGGCTGCAGGGAAGGAAAAAAAAAAAGGGCGCGCTTTCATCAGCGGTCTTAAAGAGACAGGAGCCCAGCGGAGGAGCCGGATCGCCCCAGCACACTCAGCCCAGCAGGCTGGGAGTCCTGGGGAGTTTCAGACGCCATAGCTGGCAACTGAGGAAGCGTAGCCATACTTAACACTTCTCACTGAGATCAACAGACTCCTATTCGTTCCCACCCCTGCCAGAGCAATAAAGGGCCCTGTGGAGCGGCACAGTCACAGCTGTGGAATAGTGGGGCAACAGCGCCACCTAGAGCATTCCCACAGAATCTACGTCCGGTGGGCATTTTTTTTGTTTTTTTGTTTTGTTTTGTTTTTTGTTTTGTCTTTGTTTTTTCTTTTCTTTCTTTTTTTCTTTTTTTCTTTCTTTCATTCTTTCTTTCTCTTTTTTTTTCTCTTCTCTTTTTAAAGTCTTAAACAGCCCAAATGACATACGTGGCAACTATCAGTGACAAATTACATAGCCATGAAAAGACAGAGGAATATGGTTCAGACCAAAATCAACCAGACAACCCCAGAGAGGGAGTCTGAAGGGATGGAAATGCACAGCCTCCCTGAAAAAGAATTCAGAATAAAAGTCATAACCATGCTGATGGACCTACAGAGAAATGTGCAAGAGCTGAGGGAGGAAGTGAGGGAACTGAGGAAAGACAATACAGAATTCAGACAGCGATCGACGGGCTTCACAGCAGAATGGATGAGATGCAAGAGACTGTTAATGGAATAGAAAACAGAGAACAGGAGTACAGAGCAGCTGAGGCAGAGAAAGATAAAAGGATTTCTAGGAATGAAAGAATATTAAGAGAACTGTGTGACCAATCCAAACGGAACAATATTCGCATTATAGGAGTACCACAGGAAGAAGAGAGAGAAAAAGGGATCGAAAGTGCCTTTGAATAAATAATTGCTGAAAACTTTCCCTCGCTCGGGAAGGAAGTAGTCTCGCAGTCCACTAAAGCTCATAGATCTCCCAACACAAGGGACCCAAGGAAGACAACACCAAGACACATAATAATTAAGATGGCA
This sequence comes from Smutsia gigantea, assembly GCA_032199065.1. Classification (NCBI taxonomy): domain Eukaryota; kingdom Metazoa; phylum Chordata; class Mammalia; order Pholidota; family Manidae; genus Smutsia; species Smutsia gigantea. The sequence goes on from JAVSCE010007212.1 coordinate 14,524, forward strand.
AAGATCAAAGATAAAGACAGGGTATTAAAGGCAGCTAGAGAGAAAAAAAAGATCACCTACAAAGGAAAACCCATCAGACTTCTCAACAGAAACGTTACAGGCCAGAAGAGAATGGCATGATATATTTAACGTTATGAAACAGAAGGGCCTCGAACCAAGAATATTGTATCCAGCACGATTATCATTTAAATATGATGGAGGGATTAAACAATTTCCAGATCAACGAAAGTTGAGAGAGTTTGCCTCCCATAAACCACCACTACAGGATATCTTAAATGGACTGCTCTAGATGGAAGCACACCTAAGGCTAAAAAGATGTCACCAGAGAAAATAAAATCATAGCAAAGAAAGCAGACCATCCAAATACTAACTAAAGGCAAAGAATAAAACACCTAGTATAGAAAGAATGGAGGAGGAGGAATAAGAAGGGAGAGAAAGAAAGAAACATCAGACTGTGTTTACAATACCTTAACAAGAAAGTTAAGTTAGATTGTTAGATAGTAAAGAATCAACCCATGAACCATTGGTAACCACGAATCTAAAGCCAACAATGGCAATAAGTACATACCTATCAATAATCACCCTAAATGTAAATGGACTGAATGCACCAATCAAAAGACACAGAGTAACAGAATGGATAAAAAAGCAAGACCCATCTATATGCTGCCTACAAGAAACTCACCTCAAATCCAAAGATATACACAGACTAAAAGTGAAGGGATGGAAAAAGATATTTCATGCAAACAACAAAGAGAAAAAAGCAGGTGATGCAGTACTTGTATCAGACAAAATAGACTTCAAAATGAAGAAAGTAACAAAAGATAAAGAAGGACATTACATAATGATAAAGGGGTCAGTCCAACAAGAAGATATAACCATTATAAATATATATGCACCCAAAACAGGAGCGCCAGCATATGTGAGACAAATACTAACAGAATTAAAGGAGGAAATAGACAGCAATGCATTCATCTCAGGAGACTTCAAAACACCACTCACTCCGAAGGACAGATCAACCAGATAGAAAATAAGTAAACACACAGAGGCACTGAACAACACACTAGAACAGATGGACCTAACAGACATCTACAGAACTTTACACCCAAAAGCAATAGGATACACATTCTTCTCAAGTGCACATGGAACATTTTCCAGAATAGACCACATATTAGGCCACAAAAAGAACCTCAGTAATTTCAAAAATATTGAAATCCTACCAACCAACTTCTCAGATCACCAAGGTATAAAACTAGAAATAAATTTTAGAAAGAAATCAAAAAGGCTCACAAATACATGGAGACGTAACAACACTCTCCTAATTAATCAATGGGTTAACGACCAAATCAAAACAGAAATCAAAGAATATATGGAGACTAATGACAACAACAACACAAAGCCACAACTTCTGTGGTACGCAGCAAAGGCAGTTCTAAGAGGAAAGTATATTGCAATCCAGGACTATTTAAAGAAAGAAGAACATTCGCAAATGAATAGTCTAAAGACACAATTACTGAAATTGGAAAAAGAAGAACAAATGAGGCCCAAAGTCACCAGAAGGAGGGACATAATAAAGATTAGAGAAGAAATAAATAAAATTGAGAAGAATAAAACAATAGAAAAAATCAATAAAACCAAGAGCTGGTTCTTTGAAAAAATAAACAAAATAGATAAACCCCTAGCCAGACTCATTAAGAGAAAAAGAGAATCTACACACATAAACACAATCAGAAATGAGAAAGGAAAATCACGATGGACTCCACAGAAATACAAAGAATCATAAGAGAATATTATGAGAATCTATATGCTAACAAGCTGGAAAACATAGAAGAAATGGACAACTTCTTAGAAAATACAACCTTCCAAGACTGACCAAGCAAGAAACAGAAAAACTAAACAGACCAATCACCAGTGACGAAACCGAATTGGTAATCAAAAAACTACCCAAGAACAAAACCCCTGGGCCTGATGGATTCACCTCTGAATTCTACCAGACATATAGAGAAGAAATAACACCGATTCTCCTTAAAGTTTTCCAAAAAATAGAAGAGGAGGGAATACTTCCAAACTCATTCTATGAAGCCAGCATCACTCTAATACCAAAACCAGGAAAAGAAGTCACCAAAAAAGAAAATTACAGACCAATATCCCTGATGAACGTAGATGCAAAAATACTCAACAAAATATTAGCAAACCGAATTCAAAAATACATCAAGAGGATCATACACCATGATCAAGTGGGATTCATCCCAGGGATGCAAGGATGGTACAACATTCGAAAATCCATCAACATCATCCACCACATCAACAAAAAGAAGAACAAAAACCACATGATCATCTCCATAGATGCTGAAAAAGCATTTGACAAAATTCAGGATCCATTCATGATTAAAACTCTCAACAAAATGGGTATAGACGGCAAGTACCTCAACATCATAAAGGCTATATATGACAAACCCACAGCTAACATCATAGTTAACGGTGAGACGCTGAAAGCTTTTCATATAAGATCAGGAACAAGACAGGGATGCCCACTCTCTCCACTGTTATTCAACATAGTACTGGAGGTCCTAGCCACAGCAATCAGAGAAAACAAAGACATACAAGGCATCCAGATTGGTAAAGAAGAAGTCAAATTGTCACTATTTGCAGATGACATGATACTGTACATAAAAAACCCTAAAGATTCCATTCCAAAACTACTAGAACTAATATCTGAATTCAGCAAAGTTGCAGGATACAAAATTAACACACAGAAATCTGTTGCTGTAGTATACACTAATGATGAACTAACAGAAAGAGAAATCAGAAAAACAATTCCATTCACAATTGCATCAAAAAGAATAAAATACCTAGGAATAAACCTAACGAAGGAAGTGAAAGACCTGTACTCTGAGAACTACAAGACACTCCTAAGAGAAATTAAAGAGGACACTAACAAATGGTAATGCATCCCATGCTCTTGGCTAGGAAGAATAAATATTGTCAAAATGGCTATACTACTAAAGCAATCTACAGATTCAATGCAATCCCTATCAAACTACCAACAGCTTTCTTCAATGAACTGGAACAATTAATTCTAAAATTCATATGGAACCACAAAAGACCCCGAATAGCCAAAGCAATCCTGAGAAGGAGGAATAAAACAGAGGAATTACACTCCCTGACTTCAAGCTCTACTACAAAGCCACAGTAATCAAGACAATTTGGTATTGGCACAAAAACAGACCCACAGACCAGTGGAACAGAATAGAAAATCCAAACATTAACCCAAACATATACAGTCAATTAATATTTGATAAAAGTGCCTTGGATATACAATGGGGAGATGACAGCCTCTTCAGCAACTGGTGTTGGAAAAACTGGACAGCTACATGTAAGAGAATGAAACTGGTCTACTGTCTAGCCCCATACACAAAGGTAAACTCAAGGTGGATCAAAGATTTGAATGTAAGTCATGAAACCATAAAACTCTTAGAAAAAAACATAGGCAAAAATCTCTTGGACATAAACATGAGCAACTTCTTCATGAACATATCTCCCCGGGCAAGGGAAACAAAAGCAAAAATGAACAAGTGGGACTATATCAAGCTGAAAAGCTTCTGTACAGCAAAGGACACCATCAGTAGAACAAAAAGACATCCTACAGTTTGGGAGAATATATTCATAAAAAACGTATCTGATAAAGGGTTGACATCCAAAATATATAAAGAACTCATGCACCTTAAGAAACAGAAAGCAAATAATCCAATTAAGAAATGGGCAGAGGACATGAATAGACACTTCTCCAAAGAAGAAATTCAGATGGCCAACAGGCACATGAAAAGATGCTCCACATCGCTAATCATCAGAGAAATGCAGATTAAAACCACAATGAGATAGCACCTCACACCAGTGAGGATGGCCAACATCCAAAACACAAACAACAACAAATGTTGGCGAGGATGTGGAGAAAAGGGAACCCTCCTACACTGCTGGTGGGACTGCAAATTAGTTCAACCATTGTGGAAAGCAGTATGGAGGTTCCTCAAAAAACTCAAAATAGAAATACCATTTGACCCAGGAATTCCACTCCTAGGAATTTACCCTAAGAATGCAGCAGCCCAATTTGAAAAGGACCGATGCACCCCTATGTTTATTGCAGCACTAATTACAATAGCCAAGAATTGGAAGCAACCTAAGTGTCCATCAGTAGATGAATGGATAAGGAAGATGTGGTACATGTACACAATGGAATATTATTCAGCCATAAGAAGACAACAAATCCTACCATTTGCAACAGCATGGATGGAGCTAGAGGGTATTATGCTCAGTGAAATAAGCCAAGCTGAAAAAGACAAGTATCAAATGTTTCACTCATATGTGGAGTATAAGAACAAAGAAAAAATACTGAAGGAACAAAACAGCAGCAGACTCACAGAACCCAAGAATGGACTAATAGTTACCAAGGGAAAGGGACTGGGGAAAATGGGCGGGAAGGGAGGGATAAGAGGGAAAAAGGGGCATTACGATTAGCAGATATAATGTTGGGGGGGCATGAGGAGGGCAGTACAACTCAGAGAAGACAAGTAGTGATTCTATAGCATCTCACTACGCTGATGGACAGTGACTGTAATGGGGTTGGTGGGTGGGACCTGATGAAGGGGTAGTTTAATAATCATAATATTGCACATGTAATTGTAAATTAATGATAATAAAATAAATTACATAAAAAAAACATGGGAAGATGTTACAGAATCACTGATTATATTCTCCATGCTGTACTATGATTCTCCTGAGACCAACTTATATTATAATTGAGATTTTTGTGCCCCTTTTATGCCCCTCATCTTCCCACCCACCCACTGTAATCCCTCCCATGGTAGCCACCAGTCACTTCTCACTGTCTATGAGTCTACTAGTGTTCTGTTCATTTTGTTTTGCTTTGTTTTTATATTCCACAAATAAGAGAAATCTGCTACCTAATATTTTAATTTCCTACTTTGTCTACTTGGGTCACTTTGTTAATTTTGTTCAAATTACATCAACACTAAATTTTAAAATATAAAAGCTGCTATATTTATGTATGACTGCTCCCATAAGACCCTATTACTTTCTCTATGTTATTTTTTACCAACAGTATTCTGATTACTGATTTCCTAACTGTTCTGTAAACATGATGAGGATAGACACTTTGTCCAACTTGTTTATCACGGAATACTAAGTTTCTAAACCAATTTCCAATAATAGTTGTACATGCTCAATAAATACAGTTTTACTAAAAGGAATTAATAAGTGAATGAATACATAAGCAAATGGTTTTAGTGTTGGCATACAGTAGAATTCCAATCATTTGTTTAGCAAATAAATGTAGAACGGTGTTTTCTATATATCGAGCTCAAATACAGTTGCCCATACATAATATAAATGTTGCAGATGTGGTGTGAGCATAGACCAATGGAACAGACTAGAGAGCCCAGATATAAACCCAAGCATATATGGTCAAGTAATATATGATAAAGGAGCCGTAGATATATAATGGGAAAATGACAGCCCCTTCAACAACTGGTGTTGGTCGAACTGGAGAGCTACATGTAAGAGAATCAACTGGACTACTGTCTAACCCCATACACAAAAGTAAACTCAAAATGGATCAAAGACCTGAATGTAAGTCATGAAACCATAAAACTCTTAGAAGAAAACATAGGCAAAAATTTCTTGAATATAAACATGAGCATCTTTTTCTTGAATGCATTTCCTTGGGCAAGAGAAACAAAATCAAATATGAATAAATGTTACTACATCATGCTAAAAAGCTTCTGTACAGCAAAGGACACCATCAGAAGAACAAAAAAGCATCCTACAGTTTGGAAGAATATATTTGTAAATGACATATCTGACAAGGGGTTAACATCCAAAATATATAAAGAACACACATGCCTCAACACCCAAAAGCAAATAACCCCATTAAAAAATGGGCAGAGGAGCTGCACAGCCACTTCTCCAAAGAAGAAATTCAGATGGCCAACAGGCACATGGAAAGATGCTCCACATCACTAATCATCAAGGAAATGCAAATTAAAACCACAATGAGATATCACCTCACACCAGTTAGGATGGCCACCATCCAAAATACTAGGAACAACAAATGCTGATGAGGATGTGGAGAAAGGGGAACCCTCCTACACTGCTGGTGGGAATTTAAACTAGTTCAACCATTGTGGAAAGCAGTATGGAAGTTCCTCAAAAAACTAAAATAGAAATACCATTTGACCCAGGAATTCCACTTGTAGCAATTTACCCTAAGAATGCAGCAGCCCAGTTTGAAAAAGACATATGCACCCTTATGTTTATCGCAGCACTATTTCCAATAGCCAAGAAATGGAAGCAACCTAAGTGTCCATCAGTAGATGAATGGATAAAGAAGATGTGATACATATACACAATGGAATATTATTCAGCCATAAGAAGGAAACAAATCCTATCATTTGCAACATGGATGGAGCTAGAGGGTATTATGCTCAGTGAAATAAGCCAGGTGGAGAAAGACAAGTATCAAATTATTTCACACATCTGTGGAGTATAAGAACAAAGAAAAAACTGAAGGAACAAAACAGCAGCAGACTCACAGAACCCAAGAATGGACTAACAGTTACCAAAGGGAAAGGTACTGGGGAGGATGGGTGGGAAGGGAGGGATAAGGGGGGAAAGGGGCCTTACTATTAGCACACATAATGTAGCAGGGTGGCACACGGGAAAGGCAGTATTTATAGAGAAGACCAGTAATGATTCTATAGCATCTTACTACGCTGATGGACAGTGACTGTAAAGGGTTATGTGGTGGGGAGTTGATAATAGGAGGTCTAGTAACCATAATGTTGTTCAAATGATTGCACATTAATGATACCAAAATAAAATAAAATAAAATAATAAAAAAGAAGGGCTGGTCCAAAGATGTGGACTACCCAATTCTAGCCACAGGTGTAGTGCAGATAGTTCTATCAGGCTTTCCTCATCAGATGCCATTAAACATTGTATAGCATAACTAACTCTCCTGCCCAGTCAAGTAGGCTCCTGAGTCTTGAATGTCTAATCAGGTATCTGACTGAACCATCAGTACAAAGGGTTTCAGAACGAGGAATTAGGGAAGAGGCACAGAATGGAAAGAGTAGAACCAGATGAGAATAAACAGGTTCCAAAAAGAATTCAGGCAGAGAGGTGAAAGACTACCTGGAGGAACATCCTTACCTGAAGAGTGCAGACACTTTGCAGTAGATGTCTGAAGCCTCAGGAGGAAGGGGAAGAGGAATCAGGGGTAGCCATTCCATGCCTTCCAGAGTTCCCACTAATGAATAACAAATACTCTGGTCATATGTAGCCTTGAGGAATCTAACTGTATACACAGTTCCTGTATGTTTGGTCCGTGTGAGTTCACTGCTTGAGATTGATCTGCCTTTGATGAGTGATGTATCAGGCTGAACCAGGCAGCAGGATACACAGGATACGATGAATGCCCCGAGGGTAATGGTGCCCTCTGGGTCAAAAGTCAGCTGAACATCTTTCACCAAACTGCGGTCTCTGTGTCATCGTTTTTTCACCATAAAAATATGGTGTCTATTTTTTAATCTGACAATGAAGGTTATATTCTTAATATGCCAAATATATACCGATTCTTCAATCAGCACTCTCAATATTCTTTTTTGAAAAATCTCCACTTCTTTCTTCCGTTCTCCAACTTAAAATTATCAGTGATCTGCCTAAATCACAGAAAGCATTGACTGAAGCAAACAAAAATATACCTTAAGGAACTGGTGGCTACATGTTTTATTGCTCCTATTCCTGCACTAGTTTCTCCTCCCATAAAACTTTTGCTCAGAAATGGCTGCACAAGTCACCACCCTTCCACATACTTAGGAAGCACTGAAAAAAATGCTGGAAGCACTGTAGTGTCCCCACTGCCATTTTAAATTTCTAGCACAAAGGGCTGACATGAACACATTAAAAAATCCAGAGTTTATTTCACCAGTAAGGGAAAGATACATTGGAAAAGAAATAAATTCAATTGCTTTACCAGTATACTTTCTCCATCTGGGACTGATTTCCTGGGAATAACCAAATGTGAAGTAAAATCAGGATCATGAGCATTTTCTTCCAGTGCAGGAGTATTTCTTAAACTTTGGTTAGGGCATACAGACCTGAAGGGCCAGTTGATAAATGAGTTAGGCTGCAAAAGGGAATTTTCCTCTTTGGTTTTTCCTCACCTTGGAAAATAAAAGCTAAAAATACACTGAATTGCTGTTTTCTAAGAGTAACTACGTTTTAGTTCTAAATTAGGATGATTCAAAGCAAAGAAAACTTTGGTAAATAGAACTCAACAGCATGTTCTCACTTCTTAATATTGTTTCCCAAAGAAAAAGTAGATAAACAAATAGTAGTTAGAACAATGCCACCATACACATTTTTTATTCAATTAAGAGGAATAGCCAATAAGGACACCATCAGCAGAACAAAAAGGCATCCTACAGTATGGGAGAATATATTTGTAAATGACATATCTGACAAAGGGTTAACATCCAAAATATATAAAGAACTCACATGCCTCGACACCCAAAAAGCAAATAACTCTATTAAAAAATGGGCAGAAGATATGAACAGACACTTCTCCAAAGAAGAAATTCAGATGGCCACAGGCACAAGAGAAGATGCTCCACATCACTAATTATCAGGGAAATGCAAATTAAAACCGCAATGAAATATCACCTCATACCAGTTAGGATGGCCAACATAGAAAAGACTAGGAACAAGAAATGGTGGTGAGGATGCAGAGAAAGGGGAATCCTCCTACACTGCTGGTGGGAATGTAAACTAGTTCAACCATTGTGGAAAGCAGTATGGAGGTTCCTCAAAAAACTAAAAATAGAAATACCATTTGACCTGGGAATTCCACTCCTAGGAATTTACCCAAAGAAAACAACTTCTCAGATTCAAAAAGACATATGCACCCTATTTATCGCAGCACTATTTACAATAGCCAGGAAATGGAAGCAACCTAAGTGTCCATCAGTAGATGAATGGATAAAGAAGAGGTGGTACATATACACAATGGAATACTATTCAGCCATAAGAAGAAAACAAATCCTACCATTTGTAACAACATGGATGGAGCTAGAGGGTATTATGCTCAGTGAAATAAGTCAGGCAGAGAAAGACAAATACCAAATGATTTCCCTCATTTGTGGAGTATAACAATGAAGCAAAAACTGAAGGAACAAAACAGCAGCAGACTCACAGACTACAAGAAGGAACTAGTGGTTACCAAAGGGGAGGGTTGGGGAGATTGGGTGGGGAGGGAGGGAGAAGGGGATTGTGGGGTATCGTGATTGTTGCACATGGTGTGTGTGGGGTCACAGGGAAGACAGTGTAGCTCAGAGAAGACAAATAGGGACTCTGTGGTATCTTACTACACTGATGGACAGTGACTGCAATAGGGTATGTGGGGGGACTCGATAATAAGGGTGAATGTAATAACCACATTTTTTTCTTGTGAAATCTTCATAAGAGTATATGTCAATGATACCTTAATAAAAAAACTTAAAAAAAATAAAAACAATGTACCCCTCTGACATGCACACAAACCTCACCCCAATTTCTCTATGCTCTTCTTTGATGTAATAGTGGGGAAGAAGAATCAGTCCTCAAGAGAGGCCACATTGAGAAGCTGTATCTAAAAGATATGAGCCCTGATCACATAACTGAATTATAAGAAATGCATTCATGTTTCCTTCCAAGATGCTTGAACGTCTAGCCTTTGACCTCCACAGTCAGGAAATATGGTGAACTGCAAGACTGAACCGTGGTTCAGAAGGAGCCTTTAACACTATACCAATATAAAGTAATTTATCAAGAGGCAATGCTTGTCCCAACCAGGAGAGTGTGCCTGGGAAAGGGTGAGAATGAGAAAGTAAGCATTCAATAGACACTTTTTTTTTTGATAATTTGTGTAGGGAATGTTTAATTTGGTTGAAGCTTGCAGTTGAACTAGGGAAAATTTAAATTAGGTTTTACAAATTAATTAACAATCCAAGAAGTCATTCAGCAAGAATATGTCATTCTGTCGATTATATTCCAATAACTGTTCACTTAGCCCAACTCAGCTCCAACTCAACCAGGCCAAAGGAGTAAAACATTGAAGAACTTTTTAATAGAAAGAGAAAAAACAAGGTCAACATAAAATATTCAGTAACTAAGCTTCTTGGTTTAGAATCTTGAACTGTTCAAACTAAACATGATTAAAAATAATAAAACAGAATTTCAAATAATTAACTAATGAAAGGCAAATAGAAAATATTCTTATTTGTACAAATGATACGTAAGAAAGAAGACACAAAGCTAAGACATACCAGGCAGCTTATCTTTCCTCCAAAAATACACCTTTCTTTATTCTCTTGCTGTAATTAGAAAGAAACTTCACAGAAGACGTCCTGCTCATGTAGATGAATATTGTCGAAATGTTCTTCATGTAATACCGGTCTCTTATGTAAACATTTATAAATTTATATTTATATTATGACAAAAAAATTTCTTATTTTTATAACTTAGCCCCATTTCTAAAAATAGTATCTAAAAGCGGAATACAATCTTGAAATTTTAGAAAAGTACTTGTCAATTTCAGTTTTAGTTCAATACAATCATACATTCACAAAGTCTTGAAACATGAGCTCATAATATAAAGGACTCTCATTACAATCTTTTAAGATCATTTTCACAACTCATCAGTTTAAAAAATCTATCTCTGCCCATCAATCTCCTTGGCTTATTTCTTCTGTCTTATTAATGGATATATACATTTAATAAGAATTGAGTTCAGTCAAAACCTTTGAAATAATTGAAAGCAATTGAAATGTGATTTTTGCTTAATTATTTCAATCCATTTTATTTATAATCTTTTCTGTTATATTTACTGTTTTTCATTTCCATCAGCTTCAATATAAATATGGATATTAGTTATTTCTATTACTTTTTTTAAATATAGAAGTTACATAGGCACTTTACTAGTTTCTTTACTAGTAGAAAAGCCATTCAATAACTCTGTGAGTTAGTATTTACTTCCATTTTAAAGGTAATATAACTAATAAAGAAGTTCAGTATTTTGCCTAATATATATATATTTTTATATTTTATATATTATATATATATATGTCTTATTTCAAAGTGCTTCTACTGTGTTCGAGATTCTAAAGCAAAACAATAAAACTTTGAGTGATTTCAAAATGTGAGAGGCTTTATTCACCATATTCAGTTACAATAACTATTCAAATTTCACTTGCCAACAAAACTATATATGCCCACTTCTCTCATCTTTTAGTACATTTTTTCATTAAGATTTGTATTTTACTTCATCTTCTGTAATGCCATATTTTCAAAATTCATCTTTATCCAGTCTAGTCTGTCCTTTCTATTTGAACATCCTTCATCCCTATATGCCAAATTTTTTCCCCACTATCATTTATATACAACACCAGTCAGTGAGACTTGACCCTCCTTGTCAAAACTGCCTTAAATACTTTAAAAGAAGTCACAGATAATATTCATGTTGTCGTGCTCTGTCACCAAGAGAAAACAGTTATGGTCCAGAACGTCTTTCAGTCTGGTGTTTGCAGTTTATAGTCATGTAGTACTGTGTACATATAGCTGAAAATCAACAGTAAGTTAATGGAAAACAAATACCATAGGGAGGACCAAGCAGTACACATAACATACTTATAGAGCAAGAGAGAAAACATTTCAAGCAAATGTATAAAAAACAAGTTTGGAAAGTTGAAGAAAAAATGGATTTGTTGTTTTATATGATGCTTACCGTGAGGGAATCTATAACTTGGCCTTAGGTTAAATATGCTTTCACTTTCTCACACCATAAAAAGTGTCTGTTTGGAACACCTTCAGGGAAACACACAGATTAAGATGATTCACCAGGGTATGCAGGAGGTTCGTATATAGCTTCTTATTCTCAAAATTATAAGATATGAACTCTCACAGGCTTAAGTATCTCTCAAACAATAGATGTAATGAACAGCTAAAATAGAAATGCCCAAGTTCTAAGTTGCTCCAGCCACTGGCACTTCTACCCAGGGATGTAGAATAACTCCAACCTCCTGAATATTTCTGTTGACCAAAATGCTGCTCTTTAGAAAATTAAGAGTTGGCTTCTAATAAAAAATTCAACTTACAATTAATAATAAATGATTCATAAGCATTTCCTAAGCATTTCATATGTGCTGTGTATGTACCTGGCTTGGTGTTACATACCTCAATTATTCATTCATTCAATGATTTATAAAGAGGAGGTTGTATAGCACAGTGGTGAAGACCACAGCTCTAGAGTCAGACAGAGCTTGATTCAAAACTTTGTTCTGCCTTCTGCTATAAAGTCTAATTCATAGGGTTGTGTGAGAACAACAAAAAAATGTATGTATTTAACCAATTACTCTGTGCACAGTATGTGGACAGTAATGTAGTATAGTTATTATTCCTACTGTTAGTGTGTATTAAGTTTCCTGTTGTTACCTTAACAAATTAATTCAAATTTAGAGGCTTAAAACCACAAAAATTTATTGGGGGTCAGACATTCTAAATGGGTCTCACTAGGCTAACCTCAAGGCATCGGCAGGGCTGCATGCCAACTCGAGGCTCTCAGGAGAAACTGTTTTCTTGCCTTTGCGAGCTTCCAGAGGCTACCTGCATCCCTGGGCTCATGGGCCCTTCCACCATCTTCATAGCCAGCTGGAGAGCGGCAAGGTTGTCAAAACAAATCACTGACTTTGATCCTTTTGCCTTCCTTTTCCACGTTTAAGGGAGGGCCTTTGTGGTTACACTAGGCCCACCCCAAAAATCCAGGACTTATTCTAAAGTCAGCTGATTAGCATCTTTAATTCTATCTGCAATCTCTTTCCTCCTTGCCATGAAATTATGCTAATAATTTATTCATAATGTATACACAGTTTATTCACAGATTTGAGGATTAGCAGGTAGATATCATTGGACTATTATTCTGCTTACCTAGACTGAGTACTTAAAAATATTACTTAATTTGCTAACTATAACATTGTTAAAAATTAGGCATAATAGGCAATGCTTGATATTTACAAGATCCCTTTTCAAAATAACCCAATGATATTAGGTAATAGCAAAATCAGCTAAATGTGTGTGTATTATTCATTAAACTAAACATATTTTTGTTATTTTTACAACAAAAAAATTCCTGTGAGCAGTTATAAAATCCAATTATAAATTATAGAAATGTAGAAAAATATGATGGTTAATGAATTTTCACTAGAAAATTCATTTTTTTTAGAATTTTAAGAAGCAATGATTATGTTATTTGTTAATAGGAATTTTTAATCACCCTTTAATATTAAAGCCCTGTGCCAGAAACTAAAGGGAGATAAAAAAGGCATAAAAGAACTATGCCTTTAGGAACTTTCAATCTGATCTGTAAGAGAAGACATTCATTTCTCAAACTAGTAAGGAACATGTGAACCAGTTATGTATAAGTAAACTAAGTCTTTCAAAACTGCTTCCAAAGTGAGATCAACTTGAAAGTTTTCAGGGACAAGGAAGGATTTTTGAATGGAGCTACCAAACAATTTTAACTCACTGTCTTCTCTTAAAACTGGGAAATATATGGACTCACCTCTCTTGTCCAATCCCTACTCCAAAACACACAATTATGTATGCAATTTCTAAGTTTCAACTGACCTGTTGAAGCCTAGGCACTCCAAAGGTCCATGGCCTTGGTGAAAAAGCTCTGCTCTGTTGGAGAATTAGATCTGACTAGATTGATGAGGAAAATAATGGAATTCTAAGGATAAGGAAGCACTTTCCATAAGATCTGGCATGCAATTCATGCTTAAAATCTGGTTAGTTCTCCTATTTTCTCCCCCAAGGGCCTGAAAGTTTGGAGAAAAGTCTGAGTAATACGAGTTGGGTAGCAGAAAGAAAACAAGTCTTACTGAAATGGTGTAAGGAAATACAGAAGCAGCATTTGGCTTATTTGATAGTGAAAGCTTTTCCACTTAGACAGGTAGATTTCTTTGGCAGGATAATTCTTCACATTCACTGCCTCCTTCTGACAAAGCTAGACAATGTGTGTTATTCTCTGCATTTTAAATCACAAGACTAACACTTATTTCAAGAAAATTAATGTCGAAGGCATAAAATAACACAGATTTAAATCTATACACTTACATTTTTGCCACTTCTTTGTTATGAGTAATTACAGCAAATTTTTTTTTTTAGTCAAAGCCCCATTGGAACAAGTCTGCCACTTTAACATCTGGTCTGGCTTAGAAAATATATACAAAGACATTTTATTTAAGTTCCCCCAAGAATCATTCAATGACATCCAGACTTAGTCAACTTCCTTCTCTTAATGGTTCTCCAAACAGCACTCATCACAGAAACAATGATGTAAATAAATAGACAACTAATTATTTAATATCTTCACCCTCCATCCACACAAGGGTGGTGTCTGCCTTGGTCTCTGATATATGTCCTGTGCCTTACACATCCATAGCTGCTCAATTAAAAAACAGTTGACTGAGCTCTTTATCCTTGCGATCCATCCTAGACTGATTTGGCATGGTTTACCCCGTTTTACTAATTCTTCCAGCCTTCTCTCACCCTTCCCTTTTGCTTCTATCTCATCTCCACCTCCAGCTTAAAGTTCTAATGCTTACACTCCCTATACAGAATCTTCTTTTTTAACATGGTAAGCCTAATTTTTTTTAGTAATTATAGGATCTGACAGATATATGCCTCTGATTAGATCTTAGCATTCTTCTTTTGCAAACTGCCTTCATATGCTTCCTAGAAGATGGTATGTAGTTATGTCATTTCTACTCTTTGGATAAATGTTGGATAACACACCTGCCAGTTTATACTGAAATCATCACTACAAAAAAAAATTGAAATTTCATTAGTTGGAACTCCTGCACTGTAAACATTATAAACTAAATTTAGCTAGATTAAGCAAGAAAAAAAGGAAAAAAATGAGAAAGAGAACTTGATAAGGACATCAGTACATTTCATTAATGCCCAAAGACAGGAACATAGTCTGGCTTTAGAGAACCTTTGGAACTAGAAAAGTAGAAGACATCAAAAAATAAGAAAATTCTCTTTCTCCTCCCCTCCCCTCTGCTTCCTGTTGAGCACTAACTGGACCCATTCATCTCTCTCTGGAGACCTCAGAGATACGGTGAACAAAGATGCGCATCCTACAGCATCTTATCCGTTCAAGTGGCTCCCCTGCTTTCAATTTAAATTTTAGAGCCCAGATGTAAATTCCCCGGAAAATAATGTTAATTAAGCCATCTTAATTCAGATGGCCACTGTATTACAATAAACTATCACCAAAGAGAAAGAATCAGATTATGCCAACATGGCTGTCATGGGTCCATCCATGTTATAGATTAGCCAAGAAATGGGGAATGGGGTGGGTGCAGTCACAGAGGAAGCATCTGGCTTACTCATAAAGAAAATAGAGGAAATGGGACAGCAATCCAAAATGTGTACAAATGTAAAATAAATATTCACCAATCTAGGAGAAAATATATAGCATTTAATGATTATCAGGTCTTTGGATAGAGATTAATTCATTCATGTGCACTGAAGTGAGCAAAGGAACACTAAACATAAAGATTAATAGTTTTTGTTATATAAAAATTTAAATTTTATAGACAATGAAATATAACTATAAAGTAAAAAGGATAAGAGCAAACCAGAAAATACTAACGAATAAATGATACTGCCCGTAATTCTAGTTCCTAAAGTTGCTCATACAAATAATGTAGAAGGCCCCAGTGAAGACTTTTTTAGTCAGGAATATGTTCCAAAATTCTTAGTTCACAATAATTGTAGTCACAATGTTTACAATGGAATTGATATTTGGAAGTAAATCTGATAAAAATCAACACATAATTACTGAATTACTCATTTATGGGAATGACTTGTGTGACTTTTAGTATATGTGAGTAAAAAGTTTTAGAAACCCAACTAGCAAGACTGAATGTGACTGAGAGCTACAAAATTATCACTAAAGAAAAGGTTTATCAAACAAAGCTACGTCAGCATGCAGCAAAGGTAAAGGAGACGAAGAATACCAGATTCATAGACATCTCAAGCAATGTCCAGGGGAGAGAACTTCTAGTCAGCTGACATCAACTTTCTTACCCACATAAGAGATACTTCCAAATACAAGGAAATGATGCTCAAAAACCGACTGTGGATACCCACAAGAGCATTTCGTCTTCCCAGCAACTGGTATCATTTCAGAGCCAGTGTACTGTAATATCTGACAAACTTCCAAGGTTTCCTTGCAGAAGGCCACATTTTGCTGGTCAGAATGCCAGAGTGGAGAGAGTTCCAAAAAGAGAAAGATTCAAAAATCGTCAAGGGATCTCCTTTCCCTTGAGTCTTTTGCTGAGTCTTGACCAGCGCATATCTGTGACAAAACTCTCTCTGAAGATGGAAAAAGAACAACCTAAGAGGACTCAAGGGGAAAACTCGCAATGTTTTCACAGGACCAGGAATAGTTCTTCCATTCACAAGTCAAAGTGGAAAATAGGGCACTGGATAGAATATGCATAATGGGTTTTCCTTAGCAGCATGGCAAAATTAGCTGCTCTGATCCCACCTAATAAAGATTAAACTCAAGACCTGAAAGAGCCAATCTGTTTCCAAGTAACTTAATGTCCCAGAATGAAGCTAAAAATCATTTATAGTATAAAAATATACAGCACCCAACAAGGTCAAATTCACAAAATCTGTCCTCCAAGCATAGAAAGAGCAGGAAAATAAGACTCAGAAAAAGAAGAAAATAATTCAATCAAAACTGACCCAAAATTATGAAATTATAGAAATTTTAAACAAGGCCATTAGAAGAGTTATTTAAAATGTATGCATGTGTTCAAGAAACTAGAGAAAAGATAGAGTATTTCAAATAGAGACATGAATATGGAAAAGACTTAAATGAGATATGAAGACTACACTGTACAAGGAAGCCTCAACCCTTACCTCCAATTGTACATAAAAAATTAACTTGAAATATATCATAGACCAAAGTGTAAAAGTTAAACTATAAAAGTTCTAGAATAAAACATAGAAAATCTTTGTGACCTTGGTGTACTGTTTTACTGTTTTTGTGTAAAACACAAAAAATTTGATACTTGAACTTGATCAAGATTAAAAATGACTGCTCCTTAAGATACCTTTCTTTACAAAAAGAAAAAGGTAAGCCACAGACTAGTAAATACCTTAATCCGTGTTAGGGGAAAATATTCACAGCACACATATCTGACAAAAGACTTGTTTTCAGAATATATAAAGACATCTTACAACTCAATAATAAGACAAATAACAAAAAATATACATGGGCAAAATACTTTGAGCCAATGTTTTACCCAAAATAAATAAACTGTCAATAAGCACTTGAAATATCATTACTCAACAGAAAAATGCAAATTAAAAAGAAATTAGAAAATACTAAAATTAAAAATTCTAACAATACAAAGTATTAGCAAGAATATGAAGCAATGGAAACTCTCATGTATCGCAGGTAGGAATAGAAAATTCTACAACCATTTGGAAAGCATTTTGAGAGTTTTTTAAAGGGTAACATGCACTTAACATCTCTAAGTGTTTGTCCCTGAGAATTAATAACACATGTTTACAGAAAGACTTACCCATGAATATACATCATGGTGATGGGTAAACAAATTGTGGTATATTCATACAATGGAGTATTACTCAGCAGTGAAAGAGAACCAACTACTGATACATGCAGCAACATGGATGCATCTCATAAATACACAATGAAATGAGGCCAGACACTAAAGACTATATACTGCATGTTTCCACTTACATGAAATTCTAGAACAAGCAAAACTAATCTCCAGTGATGGAAAGCAAGTCAGTGTTTGGTGAAAGGGATAAGTGAAGGTATGGACTGCAAAGAGAGGGAACTTTCTGGGTGAAGAAAATATTCTATATTTGGGGTTTTGTGTAGGTGACAGTATACACATTTGCTAAAATTCATCAAATTTCCAAAAGTGGATTATTTATGTATATAAATTAATGCATTCACTTTTTAACGTTTTCTTGAAATAGATGCAGTTCTACACCATGGGAAATGGAAACCAATTTTACCATTGCTCAAGATTTTGAAAGAAGCAAAATAAAGGATTGATAACAAGAGGATCTAAGTAAGAAGTGGTACACTTCTGAAATGGGTGAGAGTTTCAAATTATTTGTGCCCCAAATAAGTGCACACAAAAAGGCCTCAACTGCAGAGAATTTTCCCAATAAGTAAGTGAAGAAGATAACACTTTCATGCATATTAGCCACTCTGTTACCTCAGCCACTTTATCTTGACCCAGGGGCTCATGAACAAAGTATTCAAGGTATCAGGGATAGAGGCTATGCACAGGTTAAAACATGGTCTTCCCTTCAACAAGACTATTCTGGCTACCATTACAGCTTAACACCTGACACACCACCAGCTGAGTCTGATGCTCATCCCATTTGTGGCACTATACCCAAGAGGATCAGTTAGCCAGGGTGACCACCCTACCAGGGAGGAGGAAGCAATATTTCCTAAGAATAAACACAATAGATATGGATATATCTTCCCTGTCTGTAGTGCTTTATAAGCACACTACTCATAAGTTAATGGAGTCCTAATTCTCTGTCCTGATACCTCTAAAACTTTGCTTTTGACAGAAGAACAAATTTACCAGCAAAGAATGAGGAAAAGGATCAGACCCATGGAATTTATGGATCTTATCATATGCCATATCACTTTAACATTCCTTATCTGATAAAACAGTCGAACACATTACTGAAGACCCAGTTAGGGTGCTAATTAATGACTGCTTGTTCAGCTAGGTGCTGTCCTAAAAGATTTTGTACATGTTTTGAAATAGCAACCAATATTGTGCTGTTTTTCCCATAGCTAGAGACATGGATTAAGAAACCAAAAACTGGAGAGGGAAAAGGATGGCGGCATGAGAAGTGTAGCACAAACCTAGTCCCAAAATCACATAAAACAAAAAAATACAGTAAATACACTAATCCTGAAAAAGTGATCCAAAGACTGCAGACAGACTGCCTATATATGGTGAAAAAGAGAAAACCTCATAGAAAAGGGTAAAGTAGTGAAGCCATAATACAATGGGACCCAAGCCCTCCCCACACCCCAGCCCACAGGCAGGAGGAAGAGAAATGGAGAGGGGAGAGAGTAGAATCTCAGGATTACTGAACACCCATCCCTAAATATCTGCTCCAAGAGCACAAATCCACATTACACGGTGCTCTGGAGATTAGTGGGGTTGGAAAGCAAAGGATTGAATACTCAGGACTGCTTGTGGAGAACAGGTATGCACAACCAGCACCCCAGGACAAAAGTAATGTGGTCACTTTGAAGGACTTCCCAGCAGCGAGAGGGGTTCCAAAGGGGCAAAAGTTACACTGAGCTCTTTGCTCAGGAAAAAGGGCAGGCAGACAAAACCATCCTGGCATGCTCAGCACAACATGTTGAGAATGCTCAGGAGCTTCAAATGCTCCATCCCTCTTGCTGGCAACAAAGCCCCAAGACCCCCCAGTGTGGTACACAGCCTGACGCTCTTTCCTCCCATCAGGCCCCCAGTCCTGCTACGCTAACCTGATACCCACACCGTCATACCTGCCCAGCCTGAGGCAGCTACAGGGGCCCATGGCCACTACAGGGGCATAGCACAGAGGCTTCTCCAAGAACATATGGCCTACAGGACCTGGCAGTGGACACAGGTGTTAAAGCAGGGAAGGCAAGAATCCTCCCAGCCAAGCTCTTTCCTCCCAGAAGGCACCACTCGCCTGCAACCCCCACCGTTGATACAGGCTGATGGCAGCTCCAGAGATTAGAGCTTCTGGGCACTAGAGAGCACAGCCTACAGAAAGTTATTATTCCATAGGAAATGCTAAAAAAATGAAGTGGCAAAGAAATTGGTCCAAGCAAAATTGCAAGAAAAATAAAACACAAAGAGGGCTAAATAAAACTGATCACAAATTTTCTTGACAAAGATTTCAAAATAACAATCATACACATCCTCATGGAGCTACAGAAAAATATTCAAGATCTTGGGGAGGATTTCAGGAAAGAGACAGAAACTTTGAAAAATACAATATCTGACATGAAACATACAATGGGAGGATTTATAAGTAGATTAGATGAGATAGAGAAGATGGCAACTGAAATAGAAATTAGAGAACAGGAAAACAAAGCCGAGGCAGGGAGAAAAAAGGATCTCTAGGAATGAAAGAATAAGAGAACTGTGCAACCAATCTAAACAGAATGATATTTGCATTATAGGGGTTCCAAAAGAAGAAGAGAGAGACAAAGAGATAGAAGTCTCTTTGAGGAAATAATTGCTGAAAACTTCCCCAATCTGGGAAAGGAAATAGTCACTCAGGTCATGGAAGTGCAGAGATCTCCCAACACAAAGAATCCTAGGAAAACAACACCAAGACATATAATAATTAAAATGGCACAGAACAAGGACAAGGAGAGTATTGAAAGCAGCTAGAGAGAAAAAAGATCAAATATAAAGGAAAGCCCATCAGACTATGATCAGATTTCTCAGTAGAAACCTTACGAAACAGAAGAATGGCATGATACATTTAATGCAATGAAGCAGAAGGGTTTCCAACCAAGAGTACTCTACCTGGCAAGATTATCATTTAAATTTGAAGCAGGAATCAAATAATTTCCAGATAAGCAAAAGTTAATGGGATTCACAACTAACAAACCATCTTTACAATGTATCTTAAAGGGACCTCTCCAGATGGAAGAGCACCTAAAGCGAAATAGCTGTCACCAGAGAAAATAAAACTGCAGTAAAGGAAATAGACCAATTAATTACTAAACAAATACAAAACAGAATCAACTACTCACAAAATTACTCAAGGGATAAAGAAAAGAACAGAATATGACAACTAATATATAAAGATTTGAGAAGAAGAAGAAGAAAAGAAGAATAAGAAAGAAGAAGAAGAAGGGGATAAAAAAAGAACGTTTAGATTGTGTTTGAAATAGCATAAGTGAGTTAAGATAGACAGTTAGATACTAAGGAAGCTGCCCTTGAACCACAAATCTAAAGCCTGAAATGGCAGTAAGTACATATTTATCAATAATCACCCTAAATGTAAATGGACTGAATGCACCAATCAAAAGATACAGAGTTACAGAATCGATAAAAAAGTAACACCCATCTATACGCTGCCTACTGTTTCAGTGAAGAGACTCACTTCAAACCAAAGAACATACACAGACTAAAAGTGAAGGGATGGAAAAAGATATTTCATGGAACTGATATGGAGAAAAAAAGGAGGAGTAGCAGTACTTATTTCAGACAAAATAGATTTCAAAGCAAAGAAGGACAATACATAATAATAAAGGGGTCATTCCAACAAGAGGATATAACCATTATAAATATCTATGCACCCAATATAGGTGCACCTTAATACGTGAAACAAATACTAACAGAATTAAAAGGGGAAAAAGAATGCAAAGCTTTCATCTTAGGAAACTTCAACACACAACTCACACCAAAAGACAGATCAACGAGACAGAAAATAAGTAAGGAGACAGAGGCACTGAATAACGCATTAGAACAGATGGACCTAACAGACATCTACAGAAAACTCCACTCGAAAGCAGTAGGATACACATCTTTTCAAGTGCACATGGAACATTTTCCAGAATAGATCATATACTAGGCCAAAAAAAGAGCCTCAATAAATTCAAAAAGATTGAAATTGTGTCAGCCAGCTTCTCAGACTACAAAGGTATGAAACTAGAAATAAATTATATGAAGAAAACAAAAAAGCCCACAAACACATGGAAGCTTAACTACATGCTCCTAAATAATCAATGGATCAATGACCAAATAAAAACAGGGATCAAGCAATACATGGAGACAAATGAAAACAGTAACTCAACAGCACAAAAGCTGTGGGATACAGTGAAGGCAGTTCTAAGAGAAAAGTGTATAGCAATACAGGCTTATATCAAGAAACAAGAATAATAACAAATGAACAGTTTAAACTCACAATTAATGAAACTAGAAAAAGAAGAATAAATGATGCCCAAAGTGAGTAGGAGGGACATAACAAAGATCAGAGTAAGTAAAATTGAGAAGAATAAAACAATAAAAAGAATCAGTGAAACCAGGAGCTGTTTCTTTGAGAAAATACAAAATAGATAAACCCTCAGCCAGATTCATCTGGAAAAAAAAGAATGTACACACATAAACAGACTGAGAAATGAAAAATAAAAAATCACTATGGACACCACAGATATACAAAGAATTATTTTAAAATACTATGAAAAATTATGTGCTAAGAAACTAGATAGTCTGGAAGAAATAGACAACTTTCTAGAAAAATACTAGAAGTATATTAAAGAAGTATTTTTAAGCCTTCTTCCAAGGCTGAACCCGGAAGAAACAGAAAATCTGAACAGACCAATTAACAGCAACATAATTGAATTGGTAATCAAAAAAGTACCTAAGAATAAAATCCCTGGACCAGATGGCTTCATGGCTAAATTTTATCAAACATTTAAAGAGCTAATACCCATCCTCCTTAAAGTTTTCCAGAAAAAGTAGAAGAGAAGGGAGTACTTCCAAACTCATTCTATGAAGCCAGCATCACTGTAACACCAAAACTAGACAAAGACACCACAAAAAAAAATTACAGACCAATATCCCTGATGAACATAGATGCAAAAAATCCTCAACAAAATATTAGCAAACTGAAGGGAAACAAAAGCAAAAATGAACAAGTGGGACTATATCAAGCTGAAAAGCTTCTGTACAGCAAAGGACACCATCAATAGAACAAAAAGGCATCCTACAGTATGGGAGAATATATTCATAAATACATACCCAATAAAGGGTTGACATCCAAAATATGTAAAGAGCTCATGCACCTCAACAAACAAAAAGCAAATAACCCATTAAAAACTGGGCAGAGGATCTGAACAGACACTTCTCCAAAGAAGAAATTCAGATGGCCAACAGGCACATGAAAAGATGTTCCACATCACTAATCATCAGAGAAATCCAAATTAAAACCACAATGAGCTATCACCTCACACCAGTTAGGATGGCCACCATCCAAAACACAAACAACAACAAATGTTCATGAGGATGTGGAGAAAGGGGAACCCTCCTACACTGCTGGTGGGAATGTAAATTAGTACAACCATTGTGGAAAGCAGGATGGAGGTTCCTCAAAAAACTCAAAATAGAAATACCATTTGACCCAGAAATTCCACTCCTGGAATTTACCCTAAGAATGCAGCAGTCCAGTTTGAAAAAGACATATGCACCCCTATGTTTATCACAGCACTATTTACAATAGCCAAGAAATGGAAGCAACCTAAGTGTCCATCAGTAGATGAATGGATAAGGAAGATGTGGCACATATACACAATGGAATATTATTCAACCATAAGAAGAAAACAAATCCTGCCATTTGCAAGAACATGGATGGAGCTAGAGGGTATTATGCTCAGTGAAATAAGCCAGGTGGAGAAAGACGAGTATCAAATGATTTCACTCATCTGTGGAATATAAGAACAAAGAAAAAACTGAAAGAACAAAACAGCAGCAGACTCACAGAACCCAAGAATGGACTAACAGTTACCAAAGGTAAAGGGGCAGGGGAGGATGGGTGGGAAGCAAGGGATAAGGGGAAAAAGGGGCGTTATGATTAGCACACATAATGTAGGAGTGGGCCACGGGGAAGGCAGTACAACACAGAGAAGACAAGTAGTGATTCTATAGCATCTTACTATGCTGATGGACAGTGACTGTAAAGGGGTATGTGGTGGGGACTTGATAATGGGGAGAGTCTAGTAACCATAATGTTGCTCATGTAATTGTACATAAATGATACCAAAATAAAAAAAAAATAGCAAACAATTCAAAAATACATCAAAAATATCATACATCATGACCAAGTAGGATTTACTCCAGGGGTGCAAGGATGGTACAATATTTGAAAATCAATCAACATCATCCACCATGTCAACAAAAAGAAGGACAAAAACCACATGATCATCTCCATAAATGCTGAGAAAGCATTTGACAAAATTCAAAATCCATTCATGATAAAAACTCTCAATGAAATTGTTGTAGAGGGCAAGTACCCTAACATAATAAAGACCATATACAACAAACCCACATTCAACATTATACTGAACAGTGAAAAGCTGAAAGCTTTTCTTCTAAGATCAGGAACTCACTCTCACTACTGTTATTCAACATATTTCTGGAGGTCCTAGCCACAAGAATCAGGCAACACAAAAAAATAAAAGGCATCCAGATTGGTAAGGAAGAATTTAAACTGTAACTGTTTGCATATAACATGACATTGTACATAAAAAAAACAAAGAATCCACCAAAAACTACTAGAACTAATAACTGAATTCAGTCAAGTTGTAGGATACAAAATTAATAAACAGAAATGTGTTGCATTCCTATATAGTAACAATGAACTAGCAGAAAGAGAAATCAGGAAAAAAACTCCATTTACAATTGCATCAGAAAGAATAAAATACCTAAATAAACCTAATCAAGGAGGGGAAACACCTATACTCTCAAAATTACAAGATACTCATGAGAGAAATTAAAGAAGACACCAATAAGTGGAAATACATCCCATGCTAATGAATAGGAAGAATTAATATTATCAAAACAGTCATCCTGCCTAAAGCAATTTACAGATTCAATGCAATCTCTATCAAAATACTAACAGCATTCTTCAACAAACTAGAGCAAATAGTTCTAAACTTTATGTGGAACCACCAAAGACCCAGAATAGACAAAGCAAACCTGAGAAGGAAGAATAAAGCTTGGGGGATTACACTCCCCAACTTCAAACTCTACTATAAAGCCAAAGTAATCAAGACAATTTCGTATTGGGACAAGAACAGACCCATAGACCAGTGGAACAGAATAGAGAGCCCAGATATAAACTCAATCATATATGGTCAATTAATATATGATAAAGGAGCCATGGATATACAATGGGGAAATGACAGCCTCTTCAACAACTGGTATTGGCAAAACTGGACAGCTACATGAAAGAGAATGAATCTGGATCATTGTTTATCTCCACACACAAAAGTAAACTTGAAATGGATCAAAGACTGATTGTAAGTCATGAAACCATAAAACTCTTAGAAGAATGTGGAGAAAGGGAAACCCTCCTCCACTGTTGGTGGGAATATAAATTAGTTCAACCATTGTGGAAAGCAATATGGAGGTTCCTCAAAAAAGTAAAAAGAGAAATACCATTTGACCCAGGCATTCCACTCCTAGGAATTTACCCAAAGAACACAAGATTCCTGACTCAAAAAGACATATGCAGCCCTATGTTTATCACAGCACTATTTACAATATTACAATATTTGGAAGCAACTTAAGTGTCTATCAACAGATGAATGGATAAAGATGTGGTACATATACACAATGGAGTATTATTCAGCTGTAAAAAGAAAACAAATCCTACCATCTGCAACAACTTGGATGGAGTTAGAGGGTATTATGGTCTGTGAAATAAGCCAGGCAGAGAAAGACAAATACCAAATGATGTCACTCATTTGTATAGTATAACAACAAAGCATAACTGAAGGAACAGAACAGCAGCAGATTCACAGACTCCAAGAAGGACTAGCGGTTACCAAAGGGAAGGGGTTGGGGAGGGTGGGTGGCAAAGGAGAGAGAAGGGGATTAAGGGGCAGTATAATTAGCGATCCCAATACTGGTAAGTCAAAGGGAGGGTAGTACAGCATGGAGAAGACAAGTAATGACCCTGCAGCGTCTAACTACACTGATAGAGTGACTGCCATGGGGGGTGACGACTTGATAATACCAGTGAATGTTGAAACCACAATGTTGTTCATGTGACAGTTTCATAAGATTGTACATCAATGATACTTTAATAAAAAAATTAAAACTATAATTAAAAAAAAAAGAAACCAAGAACTGGGAATGGGAGTGGTTGTCGTTCCTCTCGCTGTTGTCCTTAGAGATCCAATCACTAAAGCTTTTCTTCCCATTTCCCATCTTTTGGCTTTACAGGTTTACATATTCCTGAAGAATAAATGCCTCCACTACTGGAATGATTCCACTGAACTTGATGTTTAAGCCCTATCATTGAACTCTTCATGCCACTAAGCCAATAAGCAAAGAATGGTTTTCTGTAATATCTGTAGTGAGTCTGGATTATCAAGGAGAAATAGAATTGCTGCTATATAATGAAGGTAGTGAGGATTCAAGAGAGCTTCTCGGTTGCCTCGTAGTATTCATATGTCCAGTGGTAAAGGTTCATATAGGAGTGGAGCAACCCAAAAAACGCAGGGCCATTATATAACTTCAGACCTTCAAAAACAAAGTTTTGCGTTCTCACATCAGATAAAGAACCATCACCCACAAAGGTACTTACTGAGGGCAAATGGAACGGGTAGTGAGAGAAGGAAATTATAAATACCAACTATGGCCTCTTACTCACCTGCAAAAATGAGGTATGTAGAAGCTAAGCCTATTCCCTTTTTTGTTTTATGAAATACATATTTGCATATATCAACCTATTTGTTTCCAACTTTCCTCTTCTAATATAACATGTTCTAGTTGAGATTAACCTTATAGCTCAGTCTATAAATTAAAAGATATCAAAGGAGAATTGGGACTAACGGAGAAAAAAGGAACTGACATCACCCAGAGAAAGAGAGATTTATGGAACTTTGTGTCTACACTTTTGGGGAAAGGGTGAGCTGTATATGGTCATACACATATATGACTAAATACAGTAGAGTTACACCATGTGTGTGGGAGCATGATGTTGGTGGTTGTTGTTTTTGAAGTTATATGGAGAGAAGGGCATATATGGATACTGAACTTACAAAAGGTGAATCATGTCAGACTTGTGTTCAACTTGGCATCACTCCTGTTCCCATTTGCTATGTTCTGAACATTTGTGTCTACCCAAACTTTACATGTTAAATCCCTAATCTCCAATAGGATGGTATTTGGAGATGGAGCTTTGGGAAATAATTAGGGTTAGATTAGGTCATGAGGGTGGGGCTCTATGAAGGGACAATGCCCTTATGGAAAGAGCAAAAGTCATGAGATCTCTCTCACTACCAAGTGAGGATACAGCATGAAGGTGGCCATCTGTAAACCAGGAAGAACTCCCTTACCAGACATATCTTCAGACACCTTAATTTTGCACTTCTAAGCTTCCAAAACTGTGATAAATAAATGTTTGTTGGTTAAGTAGCCAAGTCCAGGGTACTTTGTTATAGCAGCCCCAGCTGATTTAAACAGCATTTTATCTTTTAGTCTGCTTCAAAGAAGAAGAAACTGAAACTCCATTTCCCAGATTCCCTTTTACTGGATGGTTCCAGGTCAGTCTGAAAATGGCAATCAAGCATTAAGATGCAGAAAGTAGCAAGGAAGAAAAAGGCAAGCATTCTTTCCTGACTACAATTAAAGAAATGTGCACAGGTAGACATGAGAGTCTGTGGCTAAGGGCTTCCAAAGTACCCACTTTGGGTGCTTCAGACAACAGGAACATTAGCAGCCCCTTCTTGTAGATTCTTAAGATTCAGAACACCTTCCAGATGAAATCCTCTCTAGGTCTATTGGCTCCTGAGACCAGCAGGTTGGCTTCCCTGGCCTTCACTCCTCAGACCTAACAAGAGTTACTCCTGTAATTTCAAGGTCAAACCCCTTCCTGTTGGAATATCCAGAAAGGCTTCTGATTTTTCTGACTGAAACCTACTAATACAGGAAAATACCACAAGTTTGAAAGGACAAAAAAATGTTTTTGAGAAATAGTCCTTTAGAAAATTTAAAAAGAAAACAGTAACCACACTGTCAATTCTGATGAAGTCATAGATTAGGGTTTTTTTTTTTTGCTATGTAATGATCTACTTCAAGGGCCACTAATATAGGAAATAGGCTATTGTTATCTTAATTTATTATAAGAAATTACATTAAAATATTCATTTTTTGGTTACATATTTTTTTATGGGAGGAAAAGTAGTTCACTCCACGAGTGTTAACTCAAAGCTTCATTCAAATGAATGTACCATCTTTTTGGTTCTCAGTTTCAAGGCAGGATAATCCACCACAGGCATATCTCTCACCCAAATTTCAGTTCATCTCAGGAAATTCATTATCAGTGGGCTCATATTACTATATATAGTCTATCACATTTAGCGTTATAATAATAGAAGCATTTTGTAAATTATGCATCACTTCAGATTATTGAGAATGACATTCAATATCAAAGGGCAAATAAACAATGAGTAATTGCTACAGAAAAACAAATTCCAGTTTCCTGCTCCAAGAAACATTTCATGCCAGTGACTACAACTTAGGTTTTTCTTTCAAAATTAATCATAAAACCATGCTAATTTAGAAGAGATATTTATACATGTAAATTTAAGAAAAACATCTTCGTGAGCTAGCTGGATGAAGACACGCTTCTAAGTATCAAAAGTTAAAAATGAAAGTTCTCCCTGTTTGTGCTTTTACATTTAGCTTAAAAAAGATTACTCTCACTTAATATAAAATATTTGTGGTTGTCAAAAGAAACATTACAGTTGATTTATGCTCCTGGTAAAATCATTTAAATATCATTGTTACAGAGAACCCATCATTCAAATCACTGAATATTTATACCCTTTTCATATGTTAAAAACAAGGCTAAATTAAAGAAGTTATTCATTAAAGATCTATTTAGCTTATAAGAAGTAAATGAAACTTTTCTAACTAAAAATAATGTTGGCCTCTTGCTATATTTTTAGCATGCTAGCAAATGACATACTGATATGCAAAGAGCTGGACAGCTAAAGTGAACCCAATGTGTTTTTGGCACACTGTTCTAGCAAACAACACTACTAGCTTCCATACAACATGACACCTCCATCAACCAGGAACATCATATTCAGCTTCCAGATAAGTTCCACTGTTGACATGTTCCTCTTAGCACCAAGCGACAAGAGAAAGTGTCCAGAAAAAGTTCTGAACTTCAGGCACTCCCGAGACATGACAACCTAATCTACATTCAACTAACCATTTTTTTGGTCAACTGATAAAAATGTAACAAGTGACAGCCAGTTGTGAGGTTTAGTTGATTCTAAGGCAATTGCACAGAGGGCAGAGTGCCTGGAATGGTTCCAGAATGTGTTACGATCCAATCTGAAACAAGGCAGGAACAAGGAGGAGAGCCAGAGAGTCACGACACTGGATCTGCTGGTAGAAATGGAGCAGAGGAGAACACGCAATTTTGGAAAAGACTGAATAAAGCTACAATTTGCAAATGATATCCAAAGAAGTAGCACTTTCTAAAAGGCAGAAATTGGTACAGAAATTGTGCCTGGATATTTTCAGGCAATATTATTTAGTCCTTTAAACATGTGATGTGTGAGAAAATAATAATAACCACTACTTATTGATACTTACTAGACATCAAGCTTTGTATGACATGGGCCTATATTTCTTTATAATATTTAATCCTCGTGACATCACCTCAAGATAGTCATTGTTATCTTCATTTTATACATGAGGAAAGTAAGGTTCAGAAGCTAAGTGACTTGGCCAAGATCACACAGCAAGCAAAAGAGTCAATATTTGATTCCAAATTTACAAGGAAAGCTCAAGGTCCAAGCTCCTTTCCTATTCAAAAATTTGTGAATTCTATAGCTATGTACATATATAAATATATATACATATAATATGAATATACATTTTCTTATGCTATAATTCATATACATATCTTAGGACATTTTTTAAACTGACCTAAGCACCATGTGGGGAGAAAAGCTATCCTGACCATACTTCTGTTCACCCCACTTACTACTCTGTTTTGAAAGACTGAGAAAGCATAAGGTCATGAAAAAAATGGAAAAACAATGGCTGTTAATACAGGTTAAGATTATGTAAAATGATTTTAATCATTTTGCTGGGATTTTCATACTACTGAAAACAATCTCCCTAAAGAAGGTTAAATATTAAATATGGTTTTTAAATAAGATAAATAGGACTCTTTTTAAGGAAAAAACATCAACATTCAGTGAAATTTCAGATGTCTCAGAGAAAATTCAAAAAGTCGTTTCATGTTATTTGCCATAAAATAAGTAGCCATGGGTGGGGCAGGGGATTGTTACAGAGAATAAATTAGTAGGATGTAGAAACTGGGCAAAATGATTCAAAAACTAGAGGCTGATTTCTTAGAGAAAGCTAAAAATATACTCCTGTGATAAACAAAGAAAGTCCTAGGGATTGGTAAATACTCTATTGTTATCATGATTTTCTGGAAGTTTAAAAAAAGAATGGATCCCTCTTTGATTCAATGAGACTGATGATTCGATCATGACCTTCCTCTTCATTTGATTACCTTAGGCAGCTTTCCCTGGCTGTCCTCAGCTATTCCTCCTTAGTCTTGGGTCAACCTAGTAGGACATTCAGAATATCTAGAAAGTGTGTCCCTGGTGGACCAAAAGAAAAATCAGGTGGATGAAAGTATCTTTAGGCAACATGAGGACAAACCAAGATCTTTTCCTAACTATCTGCACAAACTTCAACAATTCAATAGTTTTGTTTCTGGATTATTGTTCTGCACTATAAAATAAGGGAATTGGACTGGATAACATCTACAAGGCCATCACCTCTAATTTTGTATGCCAAGTTGTCACCTGTGGCTGACTCCAAAGAACAGACATCCATGAGAATGTCATCTTCATCATATGCCTTTATTACAGCTTCTGTTATATATTTTTTTAAATAGTAATGGGTATTACTTTTGTAAACAAACATCAATTTTTAACCCACTTTTTGGTGATAATTGATGTAACAGAATTCTATTACCTACATCACATGACATGGCAAATATTCCCTACAGTCCTCTAGAAATGATCCTCTGTCTACACATTCAAATATCTAGCAGAGAATCCTCCTGCCGCTTTTTATACTCAAAGAGGATTGATTTCCTTGGTCCTTTTAGTAAATAAATACCCCATTCTTTTCAATCTTTTCCTTTCTTTCCATTTATTTTACATACTCAAACAAGTATGTGACTTGACTGGGCCCCTAACACTATCTGACCAAATTCAGTGTGACTCGAGCCTCTGAAAAGGAAACCTTTCCATTTCTCTTTTGATTAGTTTAAGAGTATATCAATCTCTGAATATCACTTTCTTGCTCTAGCAAAAGTAAGTCTGGTCAGCATTGCCAAGTTGTTATCAAATTTCTCTTGCTTTTGTGATAAGCGTTTGGGATTTCAGTGAACTGGGGAAGGGTTCCCTGAGACTGCGGCTGCAGCTGGATTCCCTGAATTATCTTCATCTGTCCCACATCTCCATGCATCAATGCAACTAAGGTCTGACTGCTAGATTATAATGTTGCCTTTGTGTAGCATGAAAAACTTTCCTATTTGTCCATCAAATGTAAATTTTCTAGGCCTGGCATCCACAAGGTAGTTTTGAGGAAAGAATGCTTTGGAGTGCATCTAGGTTGGGTTTTGAAACAGCAGTTGTTTTGTTTTGTTTTGTTTTCAAACTAGCAATTTAAACCATTTCCGTAAAAACAACTGTTCTTCAGGTCCAGGAAAATGAGCCAGTTAACTTTACTTCCATTGGTTCCCATGTTGATAAACTATAGCATAAATCCTACTTACCCAACCATGAAATTTTGAAGAATCATCCAGGATTTGCATAAATAACCCCACAGAGTATCTGACTCTGGTTCTCACCAACAATTGTAACTAGAACAACTTCATCTCATCTAAGTGTTCAGATTTAATGTTTCCACTAAAAGATAGATTGGCCTGTTCAGGAAGGAAACCCTTTCCCTCTTCTTTTCTCCTCCATTCAATACAATTCTCTTACAAGAGCTAATGTTATTGTCGCTGTACTCTTAGACACCTACCACCACTGCCTACCTGCTCTTCAAAATGGATTTTACCTTTCACCATATTACAAGCACATTTACAACCATGTTTCTCTCCAACCAGTCATGAGGATTGTGTAAGTTATTATATGTATTTGTTTCCTAGGCTGCAGCAACAAATCACCACAAATATATTAAATTAAACTAATTGTCATTGGCCTAAAACAACATGAATTATTCCCTCGCAGTTCTGCAGACCAGATGCCTGAAATCAATGTATCAGCAGGATCACATTCCTTCCAAAGGCTCTAGGGAAGTATCCTTCCCTGCCTCTTCCATCTTCTAGTGGCTCCAAGCATCTTCTTGGATTGTGGTGGCATTACTCCAATCTTTGCCTCCATGATCACAAGACCTCCTCTTCTCTGGATGCCTTAACCTCTATGTGTCTGTGTGGAACCTCCCTCTGCCTCTATCATATAAACACACTGGGATGGTATGTGAGACCCACTGAATAATCCAGGGTAATCGCTTTATCTCAGAATCCTTAATTTAGTCAAATCTGCAGACCCTCTTTCCAAATAAAGTAACACAAATCCCACAGATTAGGATTTGATATCTTTAAGTGGGCATTATTCAATCTGCTAGTCAGCTGTAGAAGGTCTAGGCCATAAGTAACTATACTTCTTTGGATCCTTGGAAGAAACAGTTTATAATTTTACTTATTGAAGAGTTGGTATCAAGTATCTCATCCATTTACATATCACCCTACATTGCCCTCTTAATTTACCTTATCAATCCTGAATATTTGTCCTAAGACAGGGCACTTTTCCTAAACTTTCCCTACCTCAGAATGATTTCTCTACCTCCTTATAAGTTTCCCCACCTACTACCTATTCTCTGAAAATCAGTAGTTATCCTCTTGCTTATAAAATGTTTTATTAAAGTCTACTTTTATCTCCCTCAGTATTCCTTCCTTCATCATGTATTTCTGGAGTCCCCATAATGCTCCAAGGTCTGTGAGAGCCACTGATTTTTAATCCTTAACTCCCCTATCCTTAATGTGACCAGGAGGCCCAGGGAATTTCATGTGAACATTCTTGTAGGCTGTCTTGTCAATAAAGTCTTCAACATAGAAAGGCAGGTAATAGAGGCATAGCCAACCCTCTGAAAGCTGAGGACTACTAAACAGCCCACTGACATCCCCAAACTTCAAGGGACTTTTGAGGCACTCAGTATATCCCCAAAGGTCCTATTACTGAGTACCTTCAGGAAAGCATGAAGCTGCTGGGTGTCACTGAGTAAAGGTGGAATGGGATAGTTTACCTGAGCATGCCTTCACCCAAGAAAGGGACCACACTCAATAGTCTACCATGCGGATGGTATCTTAAGAGGGAGGAAATGAAGTACTCAAAATCCAAAAGAAAAATAACTCTAACCTGAAGATCCAAAATTAACCCAAAGGAGTTATCAGATGAGCAGGAGGGCCCACTTGTAGTCTGGGAGGGAGCAAGATGAAGAGAATTTCCCTGTAGAGAATTCAGGAATTATATTGTCACAAAATTTCTTAAGCTTGATTTTTCTGATTATAAACATAATGTCTACTTGTGGAAAATTTAGTTACTACAGAAACGCATTTTGAAAGATTTACTAAAATCATTCATAATTCCTATAACACAGGTAAAACCATAATTAATGTTTTCCTGAATTTCCTATAAGTCTTTCTATAAAAGTTCATTTGCAGAGAACCTACACACATAAACACAATAAGAAATGAGAAAGGAAAAATCATGACGGACCCCACAGAAATAAAAAGAATTATTAGAGAATACTATGAAAATCTATATGCCAACAAACTGGATACCCTAGAAGAAATGGACAACTTCCTAGAAAAATACAGCCTTCCAAGACTGACCAAGGAAGAAACAGAAAATCTAAACAGACCAATTACCAGCAACGAAATTGAAGCGGTAATAAAAAACTACCCAAGAACAAAATTCCTGGGCCAGAGGGATTCACCGCTAAATTTTATCCGACATACAGAGAAGAAATAATACCCATTCTCCTTAAAGTTTTCCAAAAAATAGAAGAGGAGGGAATACTTCCAAAATCATTCTATGAAGTCAGCATCACTCTAATACAAAAACCAGGCAAAGACCCCACAAAAAAGAAAATTATAGACCAATATCCCTGATGAATGTAGATGCAAAAATACTCAACAAAATATTAGCAAACCAAATTCAAAAATACACCAAGAGGATCATACACTGTGATCAAGTGGGATTCATCTCAGGGATGCAAGGATGGTACAACATTTGAAAATCCATCAATATAATCCACCACATCAACAAAAAGGAAGGACAAAAACCATGTGATCATCTCCATAGATGATGAAAAAGCATTCGACAAAATTCAACATCCATTCATGATAAAAACTCTCAGCAAAATGGGTATAGAGGGCAAGTGCCCCAACATAATGAAGGTCATATATGACAAACCCACAGCCAACATCATACTTAACAGCAAGAAGCTGAAAGCTGTTCATCTAAGATCGGGAACAAGACAGGGATGCCTACTCTCCCCACTGTTATTCAACATAGTACTGGAGGTCCTAGCCACGGTAATCAGACAAAACAAAGAAATACAATGCATCCAGATTGGTAAAGAAGAAGTCAAACTGTCACTATTTGCAGATGACATGATATTATATGTAAAAATCCCTAAAGACTCCACTCCAAGACTACTAGAACTAATATCTGAATTCAGCAAAGTTGCACGATACAAAATTAATACACAGAAATCTGTTGCTTTCCTATACACTAACGATGAAATAGCAGAAAGAGAAATGAGGAAAACAATTCCACTCACAATTGTATCAAAAAGAATAAAATATCTAGGAATAAACCTAACCAAGGAAGTGAAAGACCTATACCCTGAAAACTACAAGACACTCTTAAGAGAAATTAAAGAGGACACGAACAAATGGAAACTCATCCCATGCTCTTGGCTAGGAAGAATTAATATTGTCAAAATGGCCATACTGCCCAAAGCAATCTACAGATTCAATGTAATCCCTATCAAAATACCAACAGCATTCTTTAATGAAATGGAACAAATAGTTCTAAAATTCATATGGAACCACAAAAGACCCTGAATAGCCAAAGCAATCCAGAGAAGGAAGAATAAAGCAGAGGGATTATGCTCCCCAACTTCAAGCTCTACTACAAAGCCATAGTAAACAAGACAATTTGTCCTGGCACAAGAACAGATGCACAGACCAGTGGAACAGAATAGAAAGTCCGTATATTAACCCAAACATATATGATCAGTTAATTTATGATAAAGGAGCCTTGGATATACAATGGGGAAATGATAGCCTCTTCAACAGCTAGTGTTGGACAACTACATGTAAGAGAATGAAACTGGATTATTGTCTAACCCCATACACAACAGTAAATTTGAAATGGATCAAAGACCTAAATGCAAGTCATGAAGCCATAAAACCTTAGTCTTAGAAGAAAACCTAGGCCAAAATCTCTTGGACATAAACATGAGCAACTTCTTCATGAACATATCTCTCTGGGCAAACAAAAGCAAAAAATGAATAAGTGGGACTATTTCAAGCTGAAAATCTTCTGTACAGCAAAGGACACCATCAATAGAACAAAAAGGTATCCTACAGTATATTCATAAATGACACATCCGATAAGGGGTTGACATCCAAAATATATAAAGAACTCACACACCTCATCACCCAAAAAGCCAACAACCCTATTAAAAAATGGGCAGAGGATATAAAGAGACAATTTTCCAAAAAGAAATTCAGATGACCAACTGACACATGAAAAGATGCTCCACATTGCTAATCATCAGAGAAATGCAAATTAAAACCGCAATGAGATATCACCACACATCAGTAAGGATGGCCACCATCCAAAAGACAAACAACAACAAATGTTGGTAAGGATGCAGAGAAAGGGGAACCCTCCTACACTGCTGGTGGGAATGTAAATTAGTCCAGCCATTGTGGAAAGCAGTATGGAGGTTCCTCAAAAAACTAAAAATAGATATACCATCTCACCCAGGAATTCCTCTACTAGGAATTTACCCTAAGAATGCAGCAGCCCAGTTTGAAAAAGACAGATTCACCCCTATGTTTATCACAACACTATTTCCAATAGCCTAGAAATGGAAGCAACCTAAGTGTCCATCAGTAGGTGAATGGATAAAGAATAGGTGGTACATATACACAAAGGAATATTATTCAGCCATAAGAAGAAACATTTGCAACAACATGGATGGAGCTAGAGGGTATTATCCTCAGTGAAATAAGCCAGGTGGAGAAAGACAAGTATCAAACGATTTCACTCATCTGTGGAGTATAAGAGCAAAGATAAAACTGAAGGAACAAAACAGCAGCAGACTCACAGAAACCAAGAATGCACTAACAGTTACCAAAGGGAAAAGGACTGGGGAAGATGGGTGGGAATGGAGCGATAAGGGGGAAAAAGGGGTTTTATGATTAGCACACATAATGTAGTGGTGGGGGGAATACGGGGAAGGCAGTACAACACAGAGAAGACAAGTAGTGACTCTATAGCATCTTATTATGCTGATGGACAGTGACTGTAATGGGGTATGTGGTGGGGACTTGATGATGGGGGGAGTCTAGAACACATAATGTTGCTCATGTAATTGTAGATTACTGATACCAAATTTTTTTAAGTGCATTTGTTTATTATTTATTGTAACATAGAAGTTATTTTATATATATTATTTTGCATCCTACTTCATTTGTTGCTTAACACTTGCAAGGAGATCATTTTCTGATTTTCTCAGTATACCTTGCAAACATGATTTCAGTTGGGTGCATAATATCCTATCATGTAACTTTACCCAAGCATTCTTTATTATTAGACATTTGTTTCAAATTCTATGCTATATAAATAATGTTGCACCAAACATCTTAGTGCATAAATCTTTATATGGATCTTTGATTATTACCTTACTATGTAAGTTCCTAGATGTAGAAACATTTGATCAAAAAAATTAATACTTCAAAGATTCTTGACATATGGTAATAAAACTATATACAAGTAACTAGTATAGTCTCTGGCATATAGAAAGCACTAATTAAAGCTGCCTCATTTTTCATAACAACTTACCATTCAAAAATACTATACTAATTTATATTCCCATTGCCATCCCCCTTTAACTACAATTCTGTTGTAAACAGATCTCCAGATTGCCTTTGAAATTTGGGGGTAGTTTTGGCCACCAGCCAACACCAACTACCTCTCCCTAGGTTCTGTACCATTTCAGGAGTGACACCTGCTATATTTCCATCTCTCTAAACTGAATATTTGGAAATGTTCCAATTTCCAATCCTCAGGTATCTCCTCTCTATACATGACACATTATGGCCACGCTGCATAGTTTAGGCTTTCTGAAATTTAGGGATAAGGCAGAGGATCTGATACCCAGAACTGAACAGATAGCACATACATGCACATCCAAATAAGAAGTATTCTACATGGTTTGGTATCCTCTAAGGAATGAGTTGCTATTTTATTCAAGATAAATGTCCTTGTCCTTGTCCACTGAGAAACTACCAAAGCAAATGTTCTATTGCATAAAGCGCTCAGCATATTGCCACAATGAACATTGTTCCTCTCTCCCCTCTTTTGAAAGGGACTTTTGGTTTAATACATGAAGTTGTGTGATAGTCGCCTTGCACTTGAACATAGGGATGATTTATAAGAGCTTCTCATGAGTGTATGCTGTACAGTCTGAAAGGGCTGACCTTTTGTCAGTCTCAAAACTGGGAAGGAATTAGCTCATTAAAAGGCAATATCATATCCCTTATTCAGCTGTCATGAAATTCAAGTTGAAATACAATATATTTCAAGCCTTAAGCATGGATTCTGAGTTTGGATTTGATATCATACTTCATACTATTTACAATGGTGGTTCCATATGCTTTGTGTAATTCTATAAAAATTTCACCCTAATGTTTCTTATAATAGCAAGGAGTCAGCTGTACTGTAAGAAAAATCGCGTTTTCTCACTTAAAGGGTCATCATGAATTTCTCTCATTTTATAAGTCTACA
Organism: Smutsia gigantea; assembly: GCA_032199065.1. Taxonomy (NCBI): domain Eukaryota; kingdom Metazoa; phylum Chordata; class Mammalia; order Pholidota; family Manidae; genus Smutsia; species Smutsia gigantea. The sequence continues at coordinate 52,601 of JAVSCE010007212.1, forward strand.
ATGTAGCCATTACCCAAGCCTCTCAGCAGCACTATTATAACTGAATTCTACTGTGTAACATCATGAGCTACACACATTACAACGATTAGAACAGTCATTTCAGTTTGAAGGTCAGGGGTGGGGTTTCTGGCCCATAAGCATGTAATTTTCTATAGCATGAGCCATGTCTTCAGCATTAGATTCATATTTTAGATTGTGAATGGAAACACTGCAAATGATGAGTGTGAAGACAGATATTAACACCCATGGTCTCAACACAGAGTGAGAACTCTGCTGTTTAAGCAGGAAACACATGTTATCATTTTAAGGGTTCAGCATGGTGCACACAGTAGAGATTATTTTTGTAAAAGGAAGGGAAAGAGGGAAGGAAGTTAAGGAAAAGGGGTGGAAAGAAAGAAGGGAGAGAGAGAGGAAGACAGGGAGGAAGGAAGGAAGGAGACTGAAGTAAAATACCACATGGAATAACTTACTTGAGGCGCCCACTCACCTGCTTCTGGCCAACGTGTGTTTAAAATTTGGTGCTTGTCTTGCAAATGGGTTTAAGCCCAGACGAGTTCATTATGGATTCAATGAGACCGAAAAATGACAATGGAACGCTCTTGACAATGGAAAGGGTTTATACCCAACTTTATTCCCATGGTGGCAGGTCAATCACTAGAATCGCATCCACTAGAGCGAGTCTGCAGGCAGCAAGCCAGTCTCTGCCTCTGGGCCTCTCTATCCGCACAGCCATTCCAGTTTCTGTCCTCAACACTGCCACCACTACGGTCTGCTGCCCTGCAGCCATGCCACCGTGTTGTCCAGAGCACTGGGCAGGGCTCTTTATATAGAGTCAATAGCAACGTATTGCCCACACGTGTGTAGTGAGCTAACCGACCAGGGCCAGGTGAGAATCCTGACCACAGGAACCTTCATTTTACCCACAACCTCACAAAGGTTCTGGCTGGTCTAGTTATTCCAGGAGAATTTATACCCAGGTTTACCTGGAACTCTAAATTTTTAACTGTTCTGAACGTAATTATAACTGTCTTTATGACTTTGCAGTAGCAGCCAATGTAATTCAAAAAGGACCCTTATGTGCAATTTGGGAAGGACTTTTAGATATGCAAATAATTAGAGTAAAAGTAATCTAACATGAGCAACCAAACACAAACCCCTGCTTTCTTGTATTTCTCCCCACCCAGCCACACACAAACACCAAGTGTTTGAATGGCTTTCTGTAGACTTAGGCAATCCATGTTTGATCATGGTAGAACAAACTTAACCTTATTATTTCAGACCTGAGCTCCACTATTTACAATTGTGTGATATTAGGGTGTCATTTCTTAACAATAAAAGATTTATTCATCCATTGGATTCTGGGCTAAGGAAGTTGAGAATACAAAACTGGAGAAGAAACTTTGTGCCTTCAAGGGGTTTACAAAATAGTGCAGCAAATGAACAAGTTAAACAAATAAATGTAACAAAGTGAAGATTGGGGTAACTAGGGAAGTCAGAGGAAGGAGAGATTACATTTAGTTGAAAAGATTCAGAAAAGGCTTCATGAAGAGGTGATAGTTCAGAAAGAACCTGAAAACAATTGAGATTTTTGTCAAGTGGAGCTGCATGACAGGTTAATTGCTCATAAAGATGCAGTCACTGAATATTTTTGAACAAATGGTAGGCACTGGCTATCAGAAAGATTTCACTCTCTGTGGCCAGGGTTTGATAAGCAGGAGCTAAGGAATTGCCGCAACATCTTCAGTACCAATTCCATTCATTCCCAAGGGAGATTCTAATACTCTAAAACTGTTTAATTAGCTCCAGCAACCCTTAAGTATTTAAAACTTGCAACAAATTTTATGGAATGATTAACCATTCCTATGATGTTTCACAGTATCATAGAATTTGAACAGTCACCTGTTCCTAGTTGATAATTCTTGATTATTTTTTTAGTTGATAATCTTTCTAAAGAAGTATCTCTTTTCTAAAGTACCTTTGTGTAGTTCTTGCAAAAATTTCGACTCAAATCTAGTGAGATGGAAATTATGCTACAGACTTACATATCAGGAACCAAAACTTTCCATCGCAGAATATAATCTCATATTTTCTTGAGTCACACCTGAAAATCATGTGTCTGTTCATGTGTATATGATCCATGTGCTTATAATGGACATATGAGAGATCTTTCAAAGGTGTGCTTAAATCAGAAGCACAGTGCTACACTACTGAAATTTTTAGGAAAAATTCTAATTTTCTTGGAAATTCTTTAAATCAGTTAGAAGTAGAAAGGAAATTTCTGCTTCCAGATGTAGTTCCATAGGGAATTTCTCAAACGATGTTGCACACCTAGCCTTCACCAAAGCCTAGAATGCCTCTCTGACTCTGGAGAGCCAAGCTCTTCTGTCCTCACCAGTTGGTTGAAAGGACACCATAGCTCTGAGGATGTTCTGAAAGCCAAGGTCTCTAACCAGCTCTGCTAAATTAATTAAGAGAACAGAAATTAACTGGACAGCTACATGTAAGAGAATGAAACTGGATCATTGTCTAACCACATACATAAAAGTAAACTCAAAATGGATCAAAGACCTGAATGTAAGTCATGAAACCATAAAACTTTTAGAAAAAATAATAGGCAAAAATCTCTTGGACATAAATGTGAGCAACTTCTTCATGAACATATCTCCCTGGGCAAGGGAAACAAAAGCAGAAATGAACAAGTGGGACTATATCAAGCTGAAAAGCTTCTGTACAGCAAAGGATACCATTAGTAGAACAAAAAGACATCCTACAGTATGGGACAATATATTCATAAATGACGTATCCGATAAGGGGTTGACATGCAAAATATATAAAGAACTCACATGCCTCAACAAACAAAAAGCAAATAATCCAATTAAAAAATGGGCAGAATTTATGAATAGACACTTCTCCAAAGAAGAAATTCAGATGGCCAACAGGCACATGAAAAGATGCTCCACATCGCTAATAATCAGAGAAATGCAAATTAAAACCACAATGAGATATCACCTCACACCAGTACGGGGTATATATGCAATGGAATATTATTCAGCCATGAAAAAGGAAAGAAATTCTGCCATTTGCAACAACTTGGATAGACATTGAGGGCATTATTCTAAGGGAAATAAGCCAGACAGAGAAAAATAAATACTGTACAATCTCATTTCTATGTGACTAAATGACCAAAAGATCTTGCAACATTTAGAGAAATAAGAAAATGAAATACTTTTATGGTGCCAAGGGTGCTTTTGGTTTGGTTTGGTTTGGTTTGATCTTTCCAAGAGAAATCCTTTTGCTTAACAAAAATCTTTAAAATGTATCCTTAATTTCCATAAATGAGGCCATATGGCCACCAAGGACTTTTCAACCACCAAACTGAATGGGCACTTGCAGGTTCTCATCCTACTTGAACTCCCCATCATTTTTGACAGTGATCATGTCTTTTGCCTTGAAATTATTTCCTCCATCATCTTCCAAGATTCTGCTTTGTCTTGGTTTAATCCTACTTCTACAGTACTCTTTCTTGGCCTCCTTTAAGTTTCATCTTCCTCCTCTCCCTGCAAATACGAGTTTTTCCCAGTTTCTTCATTTGTATTCTTTTGATTCCAGGTAACCCTTCGTCCTGGAACATGTTAGCCAAACCTGTGATTTTAACTACCATCTGTTCAGCAATGACGTTCAAATCTATATTTGCCTCTAGATCTCTCTCCTGAGCTCCAACCCATATATCCATATGTTTATTACACATCATTCATCTCTAAATCAATAGATCTCCAATTGAACTTACCATTTTTTTTACCTGTTTTCCATACCCACGCCTTCAAAACATTCTGATATGAGTAACCATCTATTAGGCAGAGCCAGAATCTAAGCAATCAACTTTAATCACTCCATGTTTTCTATTCCCCATCCCATCACCCATCCAGTCTTATAGATCTAATCTCAGTATCCCTTAAACCAACCTTATTCTCAGTTCCTACTGCTGCTATGCAGCCAGGCACTCACACTTCCTCTCTGCAATACCCAATAACTCCTAACAGATCTCCCCAGTATATTCCATAATTTCTCTATCCACTTTCCACACTGATCCTGAAGCTGTTATCCTTAACTGAGTGACTGGGTGAAATCATATAATCCCATCTATATGTTGGGGAAAGTAGTATGAAAGAAGAGAGACCTCTTTAAGTAAATCATATTTGTGATAGACTAATTTAGAAAATCTACTTGGAGATTATAATTTCCTTGTTTTTAGCAGGAATTTTCATTTTGAACTTCAAAATCTTTTGAAGGAGACCATATTATTTTTATATATACTAAAAGCATGTGTTTTTTTTTAAAAAGAAAGAAAACAAAAACTATGCTGTGTAAAATTCTTTAGTAGGTCCACATTATCCTTAGAATAAAGAGCCATTTGTTAGCATGTTTTACAAGGTTCTAATAGATCTGGCTGTTGTTTATCTCCCCTAGCTTCTCATCAGTGGTTACTAAGCATAAATACTGTATACAGCTCTAAGTGATAAAGAGCCATTTTCACATACCATTTTCTGTATTTGAAATACCCAAATTCCAGGCCCTCTTACACATACACATAAGCACATACACACACATATTTCCTACTGGCTGGTAACTTCTTTTCCTTCAAGAAAGTCATCAAGTATAACCACCTTTTAAAAAATCCCTGACAACAAAACAAATTATTTCTAGGTTAAAAAAACATGTCCCTTAACTCTCCGCTCTCATCTTTAAAGATTATGGGAATTCCTCTATTATATTACTCAAGCCACTGGAATAAACGCTTAGTCTCCTCATCTCTATTCCATTTCAGACCATGATGTTCTTGAGAACAAAGACTACATTTTCCATCTCTATGTCCCCAGTATCTAGCCTGGTATTTGAATAAACATTTCTGTTACCACTGAGACTTAAAAAAAATATTTTAGTAAATAAGAGGTAGTAAACAAATTCCTTAATACAGATTTGTTTTATTATAGAATATTTAATGTTTGATATTCTTTAGCTCATAAGACCCTGATAATATTCAGAGGATAACCATTACATGACTAACCCCATTCTAAAGATTATGGAACAAGGGCACTGAAGTCTAAAACACTACAATGAAAGTCATTAAAGACAAAATAAGACATTAAATTCCATATTTTGTTCCATTAAAGCAAAGGTAGTCATTTAAATAAATTAGGTGTAGTTCATTTGGTGATTTTCTTTTTAATTGGCTTTAAAACTCAAATTTATAAGCCTATTAACAAAAGAAGACAAATTGCTTCTAGTAGACAATATATAAAGAACTTTTTTGAATGCAAACTACTCCAAATAAATCATTGCAAATCATCTTGGGAAAAAAAATAGCCCATTTAAGGAAGACAAACTTGCTATTATTAGCTAAAATGGTCCTTTAATGTCTTTATCATGTGTATTAATTATTATACAACCAAGTAGGTCAGCTTGGATTTGTTCCTGTTGAACATACAATTAAGAGTTATGACAGAAGTTGAGGAATTACAATAAGGATGTATTCATGACAACACAAAAAAATGTGTTTAAAACATTTGACTGTCTGCCAAAATTGTTTATCATCTCTTATGTTAAAGAACTGCACAAGGAGTTTTAAGAAATGAAAACAGCATTTGTTTACTGCTCACCTTGCCTGTTACACAATTATTGTATACACAGTGTGTAATCAGAATCCAGGCTAACATAACAGCTTTACTTCTACCAACACAATCAGAGAAAAGAGTCACCTCCAGGTTTCACAATATTCCCTGCCCATGGTCAACATCTAGACACTCAAGTCACTGGTACCCAACAGGATATAAATCAGGACACAAAGCACAGAACCTTTAATCTATTCTTCAAGGTCAACTCTGCTGACTCTCCACGGTATCCCTGTTTAAGCCTATAATTATCTTCTAGAATCATTCATTCTTCTACTCAATCATTTTTTCTTTCAGAAAAATGTACTGAGTACTCACCTTATACAGGTTCTGTGCATGATGCACAATACATGGGTAATTCACAAGGAGGAACACAAGCAATGTTCCTGCCTCTGTAAATTTTTTTTATTAAGGTATCATTGATATACACTCTTATGAAGGTTTCACATAAGCAATATTGTGGTTACAACATTCAACCGTATGAAGTCCCCCCCGCAACCCATTGCAGTCACTGTCCATCAGCATAGTAAGATGCTATAGAGTCACTACTTGTCTTCTCTGTGCTACACTGCCTTCCCTGTGACCTCCTATATTATATGTGCTAATCATAATGCCCCTTAATCCCCTTCTCCCTCCCTCCTTATCCACCCTCCCCACCCTCTTCCCTTTGGTGACCACTAGTCCCTTCTTGGAGTCTGTGTGTCTGCTGCTGTTTTGTTCCTTCAGTTTTGCTTTGTTGTTATACTCAACAAATGAGTGAAATCATTTGGTACTTGCCTTTCTCTGCCTGGCTTATTTCACTGAGCATAATACCCTCTAGCACCATCCATGTTGTTGCAAATGGTAGGATTTGTTTCCTTCTTATGGCTGAATAATATTCCATTGTGTATATGCACCACATCTTCTTTATCCATTCATCTACTGATGGACACTTAGGTTGCTTCCATATCTTGGCTATTGTAAATAGTGCTACGATAAACATATGGGTGCATAATGTCTTTTTGAATCTGGGATCTTGTTTTCTTTGGGCATGCCTTGTAAATTTTACAGTTTATTTGGGAAAATAAGAAGTATTCACTTAAATACATATAATTCTAACCTTACCAAATGTTATAAGGGAAAAATATATATAGGATGAAGATGATATCTAATGGGAAGTGAGAAAAGGATGTCTTTCCTCATTTTACAACACTCCCTTTCTTAATTCCTCTTAGTCTTATTTACTTCACTCCTGAGAAATTGTGTAGTAGCAGTCCATTGACCAAAGCCTTATTTCTCAAACATCTTCATGTTTCCAGATGTGGAGACTGAATATGACCATTCAACTTCCATTAATCCATAATATTTTCAAGTGATAAGGACATTAGTCAGTTCTAAATGTCTTAAAAGTAGTCTTAAGTATATGTCTTTTAATTCTGTATACACCTTCAAATTGTGAATTTCTTAGAGTAATATCATAAGCTTATTTTCCATTTTGCAAATGTAGAGAAAAGATATTTTAGTCAGTGAATGGTACTAAAGAAAGCCTTTGGGTCTATTCCAAATGCTGAAGCCTTAATGGAGTTATACAAAAGTTATGAGGAAAATGAAAATTTAGAAGGACTCCTTTCTATGAAGGTTTGTGACTAAAGTTAGGAGAGAAAAGTAATAGTTTTGAAAGTCTCATGATTATCTTAAATAATAACAACAGTTACCCTGTGGGAGAAACTTACTAAGCATTAAAAGTGACCCAAACTCTCACTCACTCTAACACGTTTCTGTGCCAGAATAAGTTTCAGTCACACCGAGATGGTATTTTTAAACATCACAAACTGTAAAACCAGTGTCCACTGCTTAATATCTTGAGCCTGACTGGTTTTGCATACAGAACAAATTCTGTATAAATATTAATTTGACAAGTGTCAGTTGCACACATTCAGAGTTAGTGTTACAGAAACTGTCAACCTACAGGCAGGTTGAAGAAGGGGTGCATATACTCTGGGGAACCCATTTTATCAGTCTGCCCCACATCATTTTAAGTAAGGGAGCTGACAGAGTCAAGGGCAAAGGAAGGAGAACTGCAGGTTTTAAGGATCCTCTCAGGTTAAGATTTTACTGCTGAAAAGCACAAATGCATCCTTGGCCTTAAGATTCCTCCTTTCATTCACAAACCCCTTTCCCTAGCACTGGGAAATGATTTTACCACTGAGGGCAAAGATCAATAACAAGTTCTAATTCAAGATACAAAGACCTTCCCTGGGTAACTATGGATACGACATTACTTCCAAGCAATGCAGCTTTTCCCAACCTTCTGAGCCTTTTGGACTAGAGGATTGCACCCTAAAGGAGGGCAGGAAAGGCAAAGAACAACAGAGCAGCCCTTAACCAAAAAACCTTAGAGGCCAGGTGCCTCATCAAAGCCACAAATTCATGAAGTTCTTATGTCTGCCTCCTCTCGACCTGTCTGACCTACTTGACTTTGTGCCAGTTCAAGTCTTTCAAATCAAGCCGCCTCTCCAGGACTTTGATCTAGACCGACTGTAGCTTCTCAGCCCCCTGCAAGAGGCCAGGCCAGCCAGCACTTTAGCGGGAACTGGGGCAGCGCTGGCTAGACCAATGCTCCCTCCTGATTCCTGCTGTTTCCCATCCACCCAAAGGCATCAACACCATGGGCATATAAACTGGTTCTAACTTTGAAAACCACAGACAGCACACAAGCAACTCTTTTCTTTTTCAGTCTTTCCCTGGGCATGCACTTTACACTCAGTTGATCAGCTCAAAACTTTCCTTGAAAACAGTTCCCATTTTGTATTTCATACATGTTCTTTCTGCCAAGGTTATTTTTCAGCTGTATCTTGCTACAAGTGTGTCTTTCTTATTTATTTTTTTATTTATGCCCACTCTTGATGAAGGGTTTTTACCTCAATCCCCATAAAAAAGCTATTGTGATATCCTAAATTAATTATCCCTATACATCCTGCCTAACCCAGTAGTGCTGCCATGGCATCATTTCTTTGCCCAAAGAGTTTCAAGACTGTTACCTTACACCACTTGTCAGCTGGTATTAATTGTGGTTTGGAGACAACGATAAAAAAATGTGGTATATTTAACATATATAGCTTACTACACCATATACAAGATTGCTAAGTACTACTATCCAGCCTAAAGTGTTACTTCCCTGCATGAGTGGCTATTTGCAAAACTGATATAATGTAGCAAATAAGAAAAAGGGATGATATACAATAGCAGAGATGCTGTAAGAATTGCCATGCAGGCACTGTTCTCAAGTACCACCTATCATAAATTCTCACAAGAAAAAGTGTATACCAGAGAAAGCAGTGAACCATTTTCTTTATCCTTCTTCTATTCTGCCAGAACTTTAAAATTAAAATAGGGAAGAGTGATAAAGAACCTGTACTTTGAAATCAGAGTGGACAGCACCAGACAAAGAGCAGATCTGTGACTGGTTTCAACTCTGAATGTGTATATATGACCTTAGGCAAGACTGAATCTAATAGTAGCCAGCTGCTTTCTGTTTATTGTGTGTATTTTTTTTTTGCTGTTATTAATGTACAGTTACATGAGCAACATTATGGTTACTAGACTGCCCCTATTATCAAGTCCCCACCACATACCCCATTGCAGTCACTGTTCGTCAACATAGTAAGATGCTATAGAATCATTACTTGTCTTCTCTGTGTGCTACTGCCTTCCCTGCATCACCCCCAGCTACATTATTGTGCTAATTGTTATACTCCTTCTTCCCCCTTATCCCTCCCTTCCCACCCATCTTCCCCAGTCCCTTTCCCTTTGGTAACTGTTAGTCCATTCTTGGGTTCTGTGAGTCTGCTGCTGTTTTTTTTTTTCCCCTCAGTTTTTTCTTTGTTCTTATACTCCACAGATGAGGGAAATTATTTGATACTTGTGTGCGTGTATTTTTTTTAAGATGTCATGAATGTTTCACATGAAAAACAATGTGGTTACTACATTCATGCATATTATCAAGTCCCCCCTCAATATCCCATTGCAGTCACTGTCCATCAGTGTAGTAAGATGCCAGAGTCACTACTTGTCTTCTCTGTGCTACACTGTCCTCCCCATAATCCCCCACACACCATTTGTACTAATCATAATACCTCTCAATTCCCTTCTCCCTCCCCTCTTGCCCTCCCCCACCCCTCCCCTTTGATAACCACTAGTCACTTCTTGGAGTCTGTGAGTCCTCTGCTGTTTTGTTCCTTCAGTTTTGCTTCATTGTTATACTCCACAAATGAGGGAAATAATTTGATATTTGTCTTTCTCTGATTTATTTCACTGAGCATAATACCCTCTAGCTCCATCCATGTTGTTGCAAATGATAGGATTTGTTTCTTTCTTACGGCTGAATAGTATTCCATTGTGTATATGAACCACCTCCTCTTTATCTATTCATCTACTGATGGACACTTAGGTTGCTTCCATATCTTGGCTATTGTAAATAGTGCTGCTATAAACGTAAATTTTTTCGTAAACAAATTTTCTTTTTTTTTTTCCAAAGCAGCATTTATAGACATCTGGACCCCCAGCAGGGACAGAGAGGCAGTGGGTACTACAGGTTCCTGAGGCCCAAGGCAAGGCCTGAGAGACAGAGCCCATTGCTCAAGAGGCAGGACAGATTGCAAAGGGAGGAGAGGCCATGGGACCAGAAGAAGATCTGGTGGAAGGCACTGTATTTGGGGTCCTGCATCCGGAGCTGGCGGTAGAGATTGTAGCCCAGGCCCCCTCCTTTTCCACAGTCTGCAGCACCCACATGGCAGCCGTGGAGCGAGGCTCTAGCCAGCAAGCATTGATGGCGGCCAGAGTGAGGCTCAGGACCAACAGGCAGAGCTGGCTGGCCTCCTAGAATGTGAGCTGAGCCCAGGTGTGCTGTGCAGCCGAGATGCAGAGGCTAATGAAGGCACAGCCCACAGAGATGTGAAAGTAGAAATGTGCATATATCTTTTTGAATCTGAGACCTTGTTTTCTTTGCACAAACTCCTAGCAGTGGAACTCCTGGGTCAAATGGTAATTCTATATTTAGTTTTTTGAGGAACCTCCATATTGCTTTCCACAATGGTTGAACTGGTTTACATTCCCACCAGCAGTGTAGGAGGGTTCCCCTTTCTCCACATCCTTGACAGCATTTGTTGTGCCTAGTCTTTTCGACGTTGGCCATCCTAACTGGTGTGAGGTGATACCTCACTGTGATTTTAATTTGCATTTCCCTGATAATTAGCGGTATGAAACATCTTTTCATGTGCGTGTTGGACATTTGAATTTTGTCTTTGGAGAAGTGTCTGTTCATATCCTCAGCCCATTTTTTAATTGGGTTATTTTCTTTTTGAGTGTTGAGGTGTGTGAGTTCTCTATATAGTTTGGATGTTTATCCCTTGACAGATACGTCATATACAAATTTATTCTCCCATACTGTAGGATGTCTTTTGTTCTGCAGATGGTGGCCTTTGCTGCACAGAAGTTTTTAGCTTGATGTAGTCCCATTTGTTCATTTTTACATTTGTTTCCATTGCCCGAGGAAATGCATTTAGGAAAAAGTTGCAATGTTTAAATTCAAGAGATTTTTACCTATGTTTTCTTCTAAGAGTTTTATGGTTTCATGACTTAGAGTCAGGTCTATGATCCATTTCAAGTTTACTTTTCTGTATGGGGTTAGACAAAAATCCAGATTCCTTCTCTTGCATGTATGTGCCAGTTTTGGCAGCACCAGTTGTTGAAGAGGCTGTCATTTCCCCATTGTATATCCATGGCTTCTTTATTGTATATTAATTGACCATATATGCTTGGGTTTATTTCTGGGCTCTCTTGTCTGTTCCATTGGTCTACGGGTCTGTTCTTGTGACAGTACCAAGTTGTTTTGATTACTATCACTGTGTAGTAGAGCCTGATGTTGGGGAGTGTAATCCCCTCAGCTTTATTCTTCCTTTTCAGGATTGCTTTGGCTATTCAGGGTCTTTTGTCATTCCATATGAATTTTAGAACTATTTGCTCCAGTTCATTGAAGAATTCTCTTGGTATTTTGATACGGATTGCATTGAATCTGTAGATTGCTTTATCCCGGATGGCCATTTTAACAATATTAATTTTTCCTATCCATGAGCATGGGATGAATTTCCATTTATTGGTATGTAATATCTCTCATGAATGTCTGTAGTTTTCAGGGTATAGGTCTTTCAATACCTTCATTAGGTTTATTCCTAGGTATTTTGTTCTTTTTGATGCAACTATGAATGGAATTGTTTTCCTAATTTCTCTTTCTGCTAGTTCATCATTAGTGTATGGGAATGCAAAAAATTTGTGTATTAATTTTGTATCCTGAAACTTTGCCGAATTCAGATATTAGATCTAGTAGTTTTTGAGTGGATTCCTTAGGGTTTTGTAAGTACAGTATCATGTCAACTGCAAACAATGACAGTTTAACTTCTTCCTTACAAATCTGGATGCCTTTTATTTCTTTGTGTTGTCTTATTGCTGTGGCTAGGACCTCCAGAACTATGTTGAATAAAAGTAGGAAGAGTGGACATCCTTGTCTTTTTCCCAATCTTAAAAGAAAAGCTTTCAGGTTCTCACCGTTAAGTATGATGTTGGCTGTGGGTTTGTCATATATGGCCTTTATTATGTTGAGGTACTTGACCTCTATACCCATTTTGTTGAGAGTTTTATCATGAATGGATGTTGAATTTTGTCGCATGTTTTGTCAGCATCTATAGAGATGATCATGTGGTTTTTGGTTTTCTTTTTGTTGATGTGGTGGACGATATTGATGGGATTTCGAATGTTGTACCATCCTTGTATCCCTGAGGTGAATCCCACTTGATCTATTATCTTCTTGATGTATTTTTGAATTCGGTTTGCTAATATTTTGTTGAGTATTTTTGCATCTACGTTCATCAGGGATATTGGTCTGTAATTTTCTTTTTTTGTGAGGTTTTTGTCTGGTTTTGGTATTAGAGTGATGCTGGCCTCATAGAATGAGTTTGAAAGTATTCCCTCCTTTTCTATATTTTGGAAAACTTTAAGGAGGATGGGTATTAAGTCTTCACTAAATGTTTGATAAAATTCAGCAGTGAAGCCATCTGGTCCAGGAATTTTGCTGTTAGTTAGTTTTCTTATTACCAATTCAATATCATTGCTGATAATTGGTCTGTTCAGATTTTGTGTTTCTTCCTGGGTCAGCCTCAGCCTTGGAAGGTTGTGTTTTTCTAGAAAGTTGTCCATTTCTTCTAGGTTATCCAGTTTGTTAGCATATAATTTTTCATAGTATTCTTTAATAATTCTTTGTATTTCTGTGGTTTCTGTAATAAATGTTTCTCATTTCTGATTTTGTTTATGTGTGTAGACTCAATTTTTTTCTTGGTAAGTTTGGCTACGGGTTTATCTACTTTATTTATTTTCTCAAAGAGCCAGCTTTCATTGATTCTTTCTATTGTTTTATTCTTCTCAATTTTATTTATATCTGCTCTACTCTTTATCATGTCCCTCCTTCTACTGACTTTGGGCCTCATTTGTTCTTCTTTTTCTAGTTTCATTAATTTTGAGTTTAAACTATTCATATGGGATTGTTTTTCTTTCCTGAGGTAGGCCTGTATTGCAACATACTTTCCTCTTAGCACAGCCTTCACTGTGTCCCACAGATTTTGTGGTGTTGAATTATTATTGTCATCTTTCTCCAAATATTGCTTGATCTCTGTTTTTATTCAGTCATTGATCCATTAATTATTTTGGAGCATGTTGTTAAGCCTCCATGTGTTTATGGGATTTTAAATTTTCTTTGCGTAATTCATTTCTGGTTTCATACCTTTGTTGTCTGAGAAGCTGGTTTGTACAATTTCAATCTTTTTAAATTTACTGAGGCTCTTTTTGTGGCCTAGTATATGATCTATTCTTGAAAATGTTCCATGTGCACTTGAGAATAATGTGTATCATGCTGCTTTGGGGTGGAGCGTTCTGTAGGTATCTGTTAGGTCCAACTCTTCTAATGTGTTGTTCAGAGTGCCCCTGTCTCCTTACTTATTTTCTCTCTGGTTGTTCTGTCGTTTAGAGTGAGTGGTGTGTTTAAGTCCCCTAAAATGAATGCAATGCATTCTTTTTCCCTCCCTAATTCTGTTAGTATTTGTTTCACATATGTAGGTGCCCCTGTGTTGGTTGCATAGATATTTCTAATGGTTATATCTTCTTCTTGGACTGACCCCTTTCTCATTATGTAATGTCCTTATCTGTCTGTTGTTACTTTTTTTGTTTTGAAGTCTATTTTGCCTTATACAAGTACTGCAACTCCTGCTTTTTTCTATTAGTTTCATGAAATATTTTTTTCCATCCTTTCACTTTTAGTCTGTGTACGTCTTTGGGTTTGACATGAGTCTCTTGTAGGCAGCATATAGACAGTCTTGTTTTTTTATCCATTCAGTGACTCTATGTATTTTGATTGGTGTATTCAGACCATTTACATTTACGGTGATTATCAATAGGTATGTACTTATTGCCATTGTAGGCTTTAGATTCGTGGTTACCAAAAGCTCAATGGTAACTTCCTTACTATCTAACAGTCTAATCTAACTCACTTACTATGCTATTACAAACACAATCTAAAGGTTCTTTTTTTTCCCCTCCTTTTTCTTCCTCCTCCTCCTCCATTCTTTATATATTAGGTATCATATTTTTGTCTATCCCTTGACTGACTTTGGCATTAGTTCATTATATTTTGCATCTGCTTAGTAATTAATTGTTCTACTTTCTTTACTGTGGTTTTATTTTCTCTGGTGACAGCTATTTAGCCTTAGGAACACTTTCATCTTTAACAGTTCCTCCAAAATACACTGTAGTGACAGTTTGTGGGAGATAAATTCTCTCAACTTTTATCTGGAAATCATTTAATCCTTCCTTCAAATTTAAATGATAATCTTGCTGGATAGGGTATTCTTGGTTTGAGGCCCTTCTGCTTCATTGCATTAAATATATTACGCCACTCCTTTCTGGCCTGTAAGGTTTCTGCTGTGAAGTTTGATGATAGCCTGATGAGTTTTCCTTTGTATGTGATCTTTTTTTTTCCCTCTCTGGCTGCTTTTAATATTCTGTCCTTATCCTTGATCTTTGCCATTTTAATTATTACATGTCTTGGTGCTGTCTTCCTTGGATATCTTGTTTTGGGAGATCTGTGCACCTCCATGGCCTGAGAGATGATCAGCTTCTTCAGATTGGGGAAATTTTCAGCCTCCTCAAAGACACTCACTTTCTTTCCCTTTTTCTTTTTTCTTCTTCTTCTGCTACCCCTATAATGCGAATATTGATCCATTTGGAATGGTCAAACAGTTCTCTCAATATTCTTTCATTCCTGGAGATCCTTTTCTCTCTCTGTGCCTCAGTTTTTTGGTATTCCTCTTCTATAATTTCTATTCCATTTATCGTCTCCTCTACTTCATCTAATCTGCTTTTAAATCCCTCCATTGTATGTTTCATTTCAGATATTGTATTCCTTAATGATTGAATGTCACTCCTGAATTCTTCCCTGAGTTCTTGAATATTTTTCTGTACCTCCATGAGCATGTTTATGATACATATTTTGAAATCTCGTTCAGGAAGACTGATGAGTTCATTTTCACTTGGTCCTCTTTCTGGTGTTTGTTGGATTTTGGTTGGAACCAGGTTCCTTTGACGTGTCATATTTGTATGTTGTGCTCTCTAGTGCCCAGAAGCTCTACTCTCTGAGCTGTTCAGCCCCTGGAGCGATGTTGGGGTCACAGGGGAGCAGCGCTGGTGCCCTCTTCCATGAGGTCTGTTTTTTCTCCAGGTGTATGCAGTCTGGCTCAGCTTTCTTCCCTGTTGCTCTTTCAGGATTAGTTGTATTAACTATATTTTTGTGTTATATGTGGTTTTGGGAGGAGGACTGTCCTACCTCTCAAGCCACCATCTGTAATCTACTCTCCTGTTTGTTGAATTTTTTAAGGGACAAATATCTCCTATGTTAATGTGAGGATATTATAATTTTAAATTACCATGTGTCACTAAAAATGATATATATACATTTGTGTGTGATAAAATTATATAATTTGACCATGTGTGTGATATATAAATAAAATGAGATAATACCATAAAAGAAATACAGTGGTTGCACCTATCTAGTTTTCTAGATTACTAGTTCAACACTAGTCCAGTTCCTGATATTATGAGCTCCCCAATTACATGAGAATTCTAATAACTGTAAGTTGGTAAAGGAATTTGTTATCTTTTCCACTTACTTGAAAGAAGGGAAATAAGTTTTAGATTGTATTTTCAACTGGCAATACTGAGAAGAATTTAAAAGCCAATAATTTGAAAATAAGTCTGAAACCAGTGAAAATTTACAATAGAAATGTGAAGCAATATGATATCAAGGTAGTTGACCCTTAGATGTCCCCTGAGATTACATTCTTTTTAGAATTAAAGAATTTCTTTATTGAGGCATATTTTACATATCATGTAATTCGTCCAATTCAAGTATACAATTCAATATGATTTTTAAAACTGAATTACCAATTGAATTCACCAAGTTGTGCAAACAGCACCATAACTCATTTTAGAATATTTTCGTCATGCTAATAAGATCTCTCATTCACATTTTTTTATTGAAGTATAATTGATATATAATATTACATTGGTTTCAAGTGTATGATATAGTGATTCAGCAGTTATTTACATTATTAAATGCCCACCCTAATAAATGGAGTTACTATCTTTCAACATAGGAAGATATTACAGAATTATTGACTATATTTTTTATGCTGTAATTTCATCCCCATGACTAAATTATTTTATAATTGAGATTTGGGGCCTCTTAAAACTATTCACCTATCTCACCCATCCCCCCAACCTCTCCTCCATGGTAACCACCAGACTCTTCTCTGTGTCTGAGTCTATTTCTGTTTTGTTTGTTTGTGATATGATCTTGACAGAAGAACAACCAAAGGTTATTTTCCTAATACAAATTGGTGAATTTAAAGTACCTAGAAGCTATTAATGCTAATGGCATTGATGAACTTCGCTGCTTTATTATATTTTATTTTGTATCATAGAAATATAAATTAACCCAGATATTGGGTGGAATTTTGTTTTATAAAACTACTAGGTAATAACAACTAGAAATCATAATTCTTGTGGCAAAATTTCAAAGAAATATCTCAAAAGCTGTTCAGGATATTTAGCACCTAAAAAGAAATAGTGGATAGAATACAATAAAAAGCATAATCAATGAAATTAAAAATTACTTCAGGCTTTCTTCAAGGTTAGTGAAGCTTGGCATGTATGATATAACGAGTCCTAAGAAATACATATTTGGTCATTTATATGACCAAATATATATTTCCAAGGTATATTTGGTCTTCATTCACAGTTCCTCAAACACTGCAGTCTTACAGGTGAAATGGGTGTTTTATCATGTTATTGAGAGACTTTTGGATGCCCTCCAAGGGCAGGGGCTGGAGGCTGAATCAGCCAATGGCCAATAATTTAGTCAATCATGACTATGTAATGAAGCCCTCACAAAACCCCTGAGAAGACCTCCTCACTCAGTTGGATCCTCCTTCTCAGTCAGGGAGAGCTTCCATGCTCCACATGCCACCAGGCCAGGCCCACGAGGACAGATGCTCCTTTATTTGGGACCTTTTCCTATGTCTCTCTTCATTGGGCTGTTAACTTATATTCTTTTTTGTAGTCTTTATTAAACTGATAAACATTTTATCAGTCCTGTGAGTGCTCTAGCAAATTAATAAAACCTAAGGGGGATGTAGGAACCTCCAATCTATAGGTAACAGGTCAGAAGCACAGGTTAACGGCCTGGGGCTCGTGACTGGCCCCTGCTGTAGGGGGTAGACGGCAGTCTTGTAGGACAGCCCTTAACCTGGGGAATCTGGTGCTGTCTCCGGGCAGATAGCATCAGAATTGAGTTTTCCAACACCCTGTTGCTGTTCAAGAATTGCTTGGGGTTATGTGTGGGAGATCCCCTCCTATATACTTACACACATGGGAATCCAGTCTTGGAACCCAAATGAAGTTTTATACTACTATTACTGCTATGTACAATATTGTTATGTAGGAAAACACACTCTCACAATATGTAAAAAGTATATTTTAGGAGCAAATTATTTGAGAAAGTTCTACACTGTAATCATTCAACAAATACTAAATGCCTGATATCTACAAGGCAAAATGTTAGGTGTAAGAGATACATTAGTAAAAAGATATACAAAATTCCTACCTTCCTGAAGCTTGTAACAGTGGAAATACACAAATTAAACAGATAATTACAAGAGTTGAATGAATAATTACAAGGGATCAAAGTGCTGCAGACTGAGTGGTTGAAATACATATATGATCACTACACAGAAAATGAAGTTTTAATTGGATGAAAAGAGTTAATAATAGGGACTATGAGTCATTTGAGATTCTTGATTCCTGACATGAGAATTATACCATTAGGGGAAAATAAAGATCATCATCAATGAGTAAGGGAGACTGGCCAGTGGATACAGACTTTTTCAATTTAGGTAGCATTTGAGAGTCTCTTTTCAGCAAAACTTCTTGTCAGAGATTCAGAAACACACTGAAAAAAAAGTTTGTTGCCATTTGTACCCCAAGATTTATGTTGGTATAAATTCCTGAAATTAAAGATTACAAGGCAGAGTGGAGAAATATCCTGGATACTGAAAGTTGTACGTAGGGTCAGTTGTCTCTAGCACAATTTTCAAACTGATAAACTTCATGCAATGGCACCTATTAAAGCAGAAACTTGAAATTATTTTTCCCTAATAGTGAGTTAAATACAAGTTTTATATTTTAATAAATATATAGTGGATAAAATAAAAATTCAAGTGAGTTTTTAAGAAACTATCTTCCCAGACACTCCCCAAATACATGCTTAACACACACAATTTCCAGTAGGGATGTAATTTTACACTCCTGACTGTAGAGAAACAGTAATCCAAAGTTTCTTAGGAAGAACTTTGAAGTTTAAATCCTAGCTTTGCAGCTTAAGTGGCTTTTTGACCTTAAACTTTTTGAGTCTAAGTATCCTCATTTGTAAAATGGAGTTATACCTCCTTCACAGATTTATGAGATTCAAATTGTGAAATGCTAACTCTTGCCTAACACAGAGTAGTTACTCCATAAAATTTTCCTAGTCTCTTTCTTTGCCAACCTCTACCCTTCCTACTTTGCTAAAATGAAACAAAAGAAAGGAAAAGAAAAGAAAAGGAGGGAAGAGAAGAGAAGAGAAAATTTGCCGCTCTTTCTAAAAGAGCCAGAGTCAGAAAAAGAGATGGCTTCCAGGCATGGGGAGATATGAGTGAAAAGAAATTTGCATTTTAGCTATCAAGTGATGACTGAGTGGAGAATCGCTGCCCCTAATTCAATGACAAATACAGAGTAGGAGCTTAATAAATATTGAATTAGTTGAGTGTAATGAAAAGAATGACTACTCTAAGTGACTGAACTGAAGGAATTAATACATGAATGGAGTGCCATCCATTCCAGTGTCTTTGCACCATCACACAAATATTTTTTTGGTGCCATTTCCTCTTAGATCAGTGGTTTTCAACCCTGGCAACATAGTAGAATCAACTGAGCAACTCTTAAAATCCCTATACCCAGACCAAGAGCTCTAGAACCTTGTGGGGAGGAAGCATTAGTATTTGCTAAAGTTCCCTAAGTGATTCCAATGTTCTGTCAAAACTGACCACTGAGGTTTATCTCTTCTATACTAGTCCAGGTCCCACTCATATATATTTACTTGATGACACCACCATTATTTTACCCATCTCTCAGTGTCTTTGAGTTAATTACTCTATTTTATCCTAGTTTACTAATAGATGAGGATTAAATGGGCAGTCTTGCTGCATCTTGGCCCTTCTAGTAATTAGGCCAGATGTGGAATGGTTTGTAATAACAGAACTTTAGATTTGAGATGGATTAAGATTCTACAATTCTAGCTGAGCAATAGACTGACGGTGGGGCAGGGATGGGGGAGGGGAGTGGTGCAGATAGATGGCAACTGTCCCGCTCTCCATCCCTCTCTCCATCTCCACTGCTCTATCTCAAAAACCCAGCCCCTCTCCCTGTACCAACACAATCAGTCTCTGCATTTAGAACCAAAGCATCAGAATGTTTTTTCAAACATAGGGAAACTTCCTGCAAGGCAGGAATCTGTTCATATTCCTGTATACAGGTGGGACAACCTGCCAGAACATTCCACACAATTGGCTCCAGATTTCCATGGAGAAAGCAAAGCAAAGTAATGAGACCCTCATGCAAATACAATCCTGTTGGTTCTGTTTGAATATGTAGGATTTTTCCCTTTGGAGAAACCCAACCGCTCAAGCCATCGCTATTGTTTCTGAGGCAAGGTCAGGCCAGCATCTTACCTATGACCTCACTGGTATGTAGGATGCAAGGGTAGCCTAGACACAGCCCACCCTCTGAAACCCAGATTTTCTATGTAGTATCACATTTTGAAGCCTGATTCTCTGATAGAATAAGGCTGTCCATTATTGGGATTTTTATTTCATTTACAATTATGCCTATTAATGGCTAAATATAAACCTCTTTTTCCGGGAATGCGCAAGACTAGCAGTATACTACAGATGCATAAATGTGACCATATTTTGGACATTTTGTTCTTTTACAGCCTGCTGATGCTTCTTTGTTTTCCTTTTCTTTACTATTGATCCCATCTTTCCATACGTCTTCACGTATATTCTACCTTTCTTCTCCAAGCAAACCATGTTAAAAATGTAGCAGCAATTCTCACATTTTTAGTATTTTCATGTATAAATATAGACTTTTTTCATTATGTGCTACAAAAAAAACCCCCAAACCTTATATCCACTTTTCTGCTTCCTTTTCACCCAGTAATACCTCATGGATATTCTGAAAAATACTTTCATATAGCTCTAATTCATTTCTTTTTTTTGGTATCATTAATCTACAATGACATGTGCAACATTATGGTCACTAAACTCCCCACTGCATCAGATCACCCCCTACGTACCCCATTACAGTCACTGTCCATCAGCATAGTGACATGCTATAGAATCACTACTTGTCTTCTCTGAGTTGTACAGCCCTCCCCGTGCCCCCCCAACATTGTGTCTGCTAATCGTAATGCCCCTTTTTCCACCTTGTCCCTCCCTTCCCACCCATCCTCCCCAGTCCCTTCCCTTTGGGAACTATTAGTCCGTTCTTCGGTTCTGTGAGTCTGCTGCTGTTTTGTTCTTTCAGTTTTTTTCTTTGCTCTTATGCTCCACATATGAGTGAAATCATTAGATATTTGTCTTTTCCTGTTTGACTTATTTCACTGAGCATAATGCCCTCTAGTTCCATCCATGTTGTGGCAAATGGTAGGATTTGTTTTCTTCTTATGGCTGAATAATATTCCATTGTGTATATGTACCACCTCTTCTTTATCTATTCATCTACTGATGGACACTTAGGTTGCTTCCATTTCTTGGCTATTGGAAATAGTGCTGCGATAAACATAGGGGAGCATTTGTCTTTTTCAAACTGGGCTGCTGCATTCTTAGGGTAAATTCCTAGGAGTTGGATTCCTGGGTCAAATGGTATTTCTATTTTGAGTTTTTTGAGGAACCTCCATACTGCTTTCCACAATGGTTGAACTAATTTGCATTCCCACCAGCAGTGTAGGAGGGTTCCCCTTTCTCCACATCCTCGCCAACATTTGTTGTGTTTTGGATGTTGGCCATCGTTACTGGTGTGAGGTGATATCTCATTGTAGTTTTAATTTGCATTTCTCTGATGATTAGCGATATGGAGCATCTTTTCATGTGCCTGTTGGCCATATGAATTTCGTCTTTGGAGAAGTGTCTATTCATATCTTCTGCCCATTTTTTAATTGGATTATTTGCTTTTTGTTTGTTGAGGTGCTTGAGTTCTTTATATATTTTGGATGTCAACCCCTTATTGGATATGTCATTTATGAATATATTGTCCCATACTGTAGGATGTCTTTTTGTTCTACTGATGGTGTCCTTTGCTGTACAGAAGCTTTGCAGCTTGATATAGTCCCACTTGTTCATTTTTGCTTTTGTTTCCCTTGCCCGGGGAGATATGTTCATGAAGAGGTTGCTCATGTTTATGTCCAAGAGATTTTTGCCTGTTTTTTTTTCCTACTTGCTTTTTTAAAAAATTTACTTTGGTATCATTAATGTACAATTACATGTGCAATGTTATGGTTATTAAACTATCCCCTTCATCAGGTCCCCCCCACCTACCCCATTACAGTAACTGTCCATAAACGTAGTGAGATGCTATAGAATCACTACTTGTCTTCTCCGAGCTGTACAGCCCTCCCCGTGCCTCCCCAACATTACATCTGCTTATAGTAATTCCCCTTTTTCACCCTTATCCCTCCCTTCCACCCATCTTCCCCAGTCCCTTTCCCTTTGGTAACTATTAGTCCATTCTTGGGTTCTGTGAGTCTGCTGCTGTTTTGTTCCTTCAGTTTTTTTCTTTGTTCTTATACTCCACAGATGAGTGAAATCATTTGATACTTGTCTTTTTCAGCTTGGTTAATTTCACTGAGCATAATACCCTCTAGCTCCATCCATGTTGTTGCAAATGGTAGGATTTGTTTTCTTCTTATGGCTGAATAATATTCCATTGTGTATATGTACCACATCTTCTTTATCCATTCATCTACTGATGGACACTTAGGTTGCTTCCATTTCTTGGCTATTGGAAATAGTGCTGCGATAAACATAGGGGTGCATCTGTCTTTTTCAAACTGGGCTGCTGCATTCTTAGGGTAAATTCCTAGGAATGGAATTTCTGGGGCAGATGGTAGTTCCATTTTGAGTTTTTTGAGGAACCTCCATACTGCTTTCCACAATGGTTGAACTAATTTGCATTCCCACCAGCAGTGTAGGAGGGTTTCCTTTTCTCCACATCCTCGCCAACATTTGTTGTTGTTTGTGTTTTGGATGTTGGCCATCCTCACTGGTGTGAGGTGATATTTCAATGTGGTTTTAATCTGCATTTCTCTGATGATTAGCGATGTGGAGCATCTTTTCATGTGCCTGTTGGCTATCTGAATTTCTTTGGAGAAGTGTCTATTCATGTCCTCTGTCCATTTCTTAATTGGATTATTTGCTTTTGGTTGTTAAGTTGCATCAGTTCTTTATATATTTTGGATGTCACCCCCTTATCGGATACGTTATTTATGAATATATTCTCCCATACTGTAGAATGACTTTTTGTTTTACACATGGTGCCCTTTCCTTTGCAGAGGCTTTTCAGCTTGATATAGTCCCACTTGTTCATTTTTGCTTTTGTTTCCCTTGCCCAGGGAGATATGTTCATAAAGAAGTTGCTCATGTTTATGTCCAAGAGATTTTTGCCTATGTTTTTTTCTAAGAGTTTAATGGTTTCATGACTTACATTTAGGTCTTTGATCCATTTTTAGTTTACTTTTGTGTATGGGGTTAGACAGTAGTCCAGTTTCATTCTCTCACATGTACCTGTCCAATTTTTCCAACACCAGCTGCTGAAGAGGCTGTCATCTCCCCATAGTGTATCCAAGGCTCCTTTATCAAATATTAATTGACTGTATATGTTTGCGTTAATGTTTGGATTTTCTATTCTGTTCCACTGGTCTGTGCATCTGTTCTTGTGCCAATATCAAATTGTCTTGATTACTGTAGCTTTGTAGTAGAGCTTAAAGTCTGGGAGCGTAATTCCCCCTGTTTTATTCTTTCTTCTCTGGATTGCATTCACTATTTGGGGTCTTTTGTGGTCCCATATGAATTTTAGAACTATTTGTTCCAGATCATTGAAGAATGATGTTGGTATTTTGATAGGGATTGCACTGAATCTGTGGATTGCTTTAGGTACAACAGCCATTTTGACAATATTTATTCTTACTAGCCAAGAGCATGGAATGCGTTTCCATTTGGTAGTGTCCTCTTTAATTTCTCTTAGGAGTGTCTTGTAGTTTTCAGAGTACAGGTCTTTCACTTCCTTTGTTACGTTTATTCCTAGGTATTTTATTCTTTTTGATGCAATTGCGAATGGAATTGTTTTCCTGATTTCTCTTTCTGATAGCTTGTCGTTACTGTATAGGAAAGCAACAGATTTCCACGTGTAATTTTGTATCCTGCAACTTTGCTGAATTCAGATATTAGTTCTAGTAGTTTTGGAGTGGAGTCTTTAGGGTTTTTAATGTACAATATCATGTCATCTGCAAATACTGACAATTTGACTTCTTCTTTACCAATCTGTATGCCTTGTACTTTGTTTTGTCTGATTGCCGTGGCTAGGACCTCCAGTACTATGTTGAATAACAGTGGAGAGAGTGGGCATCCCTGTCTTGTTCCTGATCTTAGATGAAAAGCTTTCAGCTTCTCGCTCTTAAGTATGATGTTGGCTGTGGGTTTGTCATATATGGCCTTTATGATGTTGAGGTACTTGCCCTCTATACCCATTTTGCTGAGAGTTTTTATCATGAATGGATGCTGAATTTTGTCTAATTTTTTTTCAACATCTATGGAAATGATCATGTGGTTTATGTTGTTCTTTTTGTTGATGTGGTGGATGATGTTGATAGATTTTCGAATGTTGTACCATCCTTGCATCCCTGGGATGAATCCCACTTGATCATGGTGTATGATCATCTTCATGTATTTTTGAATTCGGTTTGCTAATATTTTGTTGAGTATTTTTGCATCTATGTTCATCAGGGATATTGGTCTGTAATTTTCTTTTTTTGTGAGGTCTTTGCCTATTTTTAGTATTAGAGTGATGATGGCTTATAGAATGAGTTTGGAAGTATTCCTTCCTCTTCTATTTTTTTGAAAACTTTAAGGAGAATAAGTGTTATTTCTTCTCTATATGTCTGGTAAAATTCAGAGGTGAATCCATCTGGCCGGGGGTTTTGTTCTTGGGTAGATTTTTGATTACTGACTCAATTTTGTTGCTGGTAATTGGTGTGTTTAGGTTTTCTGTTTCTTGCTTGGTCAGTCTTGGAAGGTTGTATTTTTCTAAGAAGTTGTCCATTTCTTCTAGGTTTTCCAGCTTGTTAGCATATAGATTTTCATAGTATTCTCTAATAATTCTTGGTATTTCTGTGGGGTCTGTCATGATTTTTCTTTTCTCATTTTTGATTCTGTTTATGTGTGTAGATTCTCTGTTTCTCTTAATGAGTCTGGCTAAGGGTTTATCTATTTTGTTTATTTTTTCAAAGAACCAGCTCTTGGTTTCATTGATTTTTTTCTATTGTTTTATTCTTCTCAATTTTATTTATTTCTTCTCTAATCTTTACTATGTCCCTCCTTCTGGTGACTTTGGGCCTCATTTATTCTTCTGTTTCCAATTTCACTAATTGTGTCTTTAGACTATTCATCTGGGAATGTTCTTCCTTCTTTAAATAGGCCTGGATTGCAATACACTTTCCTCTTAGAACTGCCTTTGCTGCGTCCCACAGAAGTTGTGGCTTTGTGTTGTTGTTGTCATTTGTCTCCATATATTGTTTGATCTCTGTTTTAATTTGGTAATTGATCCACTGATTATTTAGGAGCATGTTATTAAGCCTCCATGTATTTGGGAGCCTTTTGTTTTCTTTGTACAATTTATTTCTAGTTTTATACCTTTGTGATCTGAGAAATTGGTTTTTAGAATTTCAATGTTTTTGAATTTATTGAGGTTCTTTTTGTGGCCTAGTATGTGGTCTATTCTGGAATATGTTACATGTGCACTTGAGAAGAATGTGTATCCTGCTGCTTTTGGGTGTAGCGTTCTGTCGATGTCTGTTAGGTCCATCGTTCTAGTGTGTTTTTCAGTGCCTCTGTGTCTTTACTTATTTTCTGTCTGGTTGATGTGTCTTTTCGAGTGAGTGGTGTGTCGAAGTCACCTAAAATGAATGCATTGCTTTCTATTTCTTCCTTTAATTCTAGTAATATTTGCTTCACATATGTCGGTGCTCCCGTATTGGGTGCATATATATTTATAACGGTTATATCATCTTTTTGGACTGACCCCTTTATCATTATGCAATGTCCTTCTTTATCTCACTACTTACTGTCTTCGTTTTGAAGTCTATTTTGTCTGATACAAGTGCAGCAACACCTGCTCTTTTCTCTTTGTTGTTTGCATGGAATATCTTTTTCTATCCCTTCACCTTTAGTCTGTGTATATCTTTGTGTTTGAGGTGAGTCTCTTGTAGGCAGCATATAGACGGGTCTTGCTTTTTCATCCATTCTATTACTCTTTGTCTTTTGATTGGTGCATTAAGGCCTTTTACATTTAGGGTGATTATCGATAGATATGTATTTATTGCCATTGCTGTCATTAGTTTCATGGTTACCAAAGGCTCAAGGGTAGCTTCTTTACTATCTTACAGTCTAACTTAACTCTCTTGTTAAGCTATTGTATACACAGTCTGATGATTCTTTATTTCTCTCCTTTCTTATTCTTCCTCCTCCATTCTTTATATACTAGGTGTTTTATTCTGTACTCTTTTACATTTCCTTTGACTGTTTTTGTGGATATTTGATTTTACTTATTGCCTTTAGTTAGTATTTGGATGATCTGCTTTCTTTGCTATGATTTTATTTTCTCTGGTGACATCTTTTTAGCTTTAGGCGTGCTTCTATGTAGAGCAGTTCCTTTAAGATATTCTGTATAGGTGGTTTGTGGGAGGCAAATTCCCTCAGCTTTCGCTTGTCAGGGAATTGTTTAATCCCTCCCTCAAATTTAGATGATAGCCGTGCTAGAAACAGTATTCTTGGTTCAAGGCCCTTCTGTTTCATTACGTTAAATATATCATGTCATTCTCTTCTGGCCTGTAAGGTTTTTGTTGAGAAGTCTATTGATAGTCTGATGGTTTTCCTTTGTAGGTGATCTTTTTTCTCTCTCTTGCTGCCTTTAATACTCTGTACTTGTCTTTGATCTTTGCCATTTTAATTATTATGTGTCTTGGTGTTGTCTTCCTTGGGTCCCTTGTGTTGGGAGATCTGTGGGCTTCCGTGGTCTGAGAAACTATTTCCTTCCCCAGCGAGGGAAAGTTTTCAGCAAGTATTTCTTCAAAGACACTTACTATCCCTTTTTCTCTCTCTTCTTCTTCTGGTACTCCTATAATGCAAATATTGTTCCATTTGTATTGGTCACACAGTTCTCTTAATATTCTTTCATTCCTAGAGATCCTTTTATCTCTCTCTGCCTCAGCTGCTCTGTACTCCTTTTCTCTGATTTCTATTCCATTAACAGTCTCTTGCACCTTCTCCTGTCTGCTCTTCAACCCTTCAATCAACTGCTTTTTTTCAGTAATATCTCTCCTCACTTCCTCCCTTAGCTCTTGCATATTTCTCTGTAGATCCATCAGCATGGTTATGACTTTTATTCTGAATTCTTTTTCAGGAAGATTGTATAAATCTATCCCATCGGGCCCTCTTTCTGGGGTTGTCTGTGTGATCCTTGTCTGGACCATATTCCTCTGTCTTTTCATGGTGATAGAAGTGGTCTCTGGTAAGTGCCACATGTGTCAGCTGGGAGAACAAAGTCCCTTCCTGCTTGTTTTTCTCCTTGCCCTTCTCCAGGGGTTGAGCTGGTTTCCCACACACTGGGAGGCAGTTTCTGGGATAATCCCCTGAGCTGCCTGTGTGCGGGGCCACCTCAGCCTAGCCTGTACCTTGTTATGGGTTCTGGGGCCCTTCCTGCTTAGCTGCGTGCCTGCCGGGAGTAGATTCTGTGAGGTTGTTGTGGGCGGGCTGTTCCTCCGCTGTTCCGCAGCAGTGGTGGCTCCACCGGACCCCTTGCGGCACCAGCCAGGGGAACAAATGGCAGGCTGTTGATCTCTGTGGGAAGCCTTGGCATGGCTTTGCCCAGCCACGGGCCGGAGGGTCCGAAATTCCCCAAGAGTCCCAGCCTGCTGGGCTGAGTACACTGAGATGATTTTGTTCTGCTGTTGGGCACTTGTCTCTTTAAGACTTTAAAGAAAGCACCCGCTTTTCTTTTGTTCCAGGGAGCCGACCGAGGGGACCTGCTTGCAGTCTCTGTCTCGGATCCTGCCCTTCTGTTTCTCTAATCTCCAATACACTGCGCAATGTGTGTCTGTGCTCCTGGTGCAGATTCCCAGGGCTAGTTATTTGGTGGGCCTGTGCTTCCCCTGCCTCCCCACTCTGAATCTTTTCCTCCCACCAGTGCGCTGGGGTGGGGGTGTGCTCGGGTCCCGCCGGGTCGCGGCTTTGTATCTTACCCACTTCAAGAGGCACTGAGTTCTCACAGGTGTAGCTGTAGCCTGGCTGTTGTCCTATATCTTCTGGTCTCTCTTTTAGGAATACTTGTATTTGTTGTACTTTCACAAATATATATGGTTTGGGGAGGATATTTCCGCCACCCTGCTCATGCTGCCATCTTCTCAGAAGTCTCCTCTAATTCATTTTTAATAGTTGCAAAATAATTCATTACATGCAGCTTCAACCATTGTAAGGGACATTCATTTTCCTCCCTCTTTTTTTTTTTTTGTTATTTTAAACAATGCTTAACTAAACATCTTTATGTATTTATGCTCATATACTGGTGCTTTTAACTGTATGGCCCAAATACCCAGGATGGGATTGCTAGGTCAAAGGCTGTATGTGATATTTTTTATTTTTTAATTATAATAGCTATTACTACATTTCCTTTCCAAAAAAAGTAGTAATTCATATATCCATTCAATTTTTGAAGATATTCTTTTCTTTATACCACTACAAGCAGTAGGAAAATGTCAGTCTTTTAAAATTTTGTCCAGTCTAATCAGGAGATAATGACATCTTGTTAAATTAATTTGCATTTCCCTGAAGGCTTGTTAGTTTGATTATTTCATTTATTTGTTGAACTTTTGGATTCAATGTCGTATGAATTGCTCCTTTATGTCTTTTCTCTGTTTATTCATTTAGAAATATATATTCTCACTGACTTTTTAAGGATTTTTAGTATTATACCATACAGAGAAGAAATAGCATTAGCTGTGTTTTTAGTAAATTGGCCTTTTTAATTTTAATGTGTTTTTTCTATTTTTCTAAGTTTTACTAAAAATCCCTGATATATATATTTTTTAAGTTTATTTTGATATCATTAATCTACAATTTAATGAGTAATATTATGGTGATTACACTACCCCCTTCATCAGGTCCCCCCCCAACCCTATTGCAGTCACTGTCTGTCAGCGTAGTGAGGTGCCATAGAGTCACTACTTGTCCTCTCTGGGTTGTACAGCCCTCCCCATGCCCCCCGAACATTACATCTGCTAATCGTATTGTCCCTTCTTCCCCCTTACCCCTCCCTTCCCACCCATCCTCCCCAGTCCCTTTCCCTTTGGTAACTATTAGTCCGTTCTTGGGTTCTGTGAGTCTCCTGCTGTTTTGTTCCTTCAGTTTTTTTTTTTCCTTAGTTCTGATATATTTTTAAAGTTGTTTTTACCATTCATAGTTGTTAGTTATGAACATACATTTATTCTCTTTAAGTTTGCTTTATATTAAATCACATATTAAATTCTGGTGGCAGATTTCCTGATAATGAATCATCATTCATTTCTAAAATAAAATATTTATCATATTGTATTAAATCTTTGATAAATTGTAATTTTTCTAATACTTGACTTTTTTCTCTACTTAAGGGATACAAAAATGCTATATTTATGATCATATATATGTTTGTGTGTTTGTATGTGCATGTATATAAAATAGTGTTTAATCAAAAAAAAATTTTTTTTTGCCTACCAGACCTATTTCAAACTTGAAAGTGGTATCCTAAAGTTTCATTATAAATATAAATTCTACTAGGTTTTTAGTTTCTAATAGATTTTAGTTTCTTTAGTTGCTATGTTTGGTACCTAAGTTTATAATCGGTATACCTCCTCATAAGTAGCAATTTTTTTATTTATAATGTCTTTATTCTGTTTAGTGTCATTATCCTTAAATTTCAGTTTCTCTGATATTTATAATATTACTTTTATTTTATTTTGTTTGAACTTACCTCATATCTCTCTGCTCATCTCTTTGTCATAATGTGTTTCCTGCGAGGTCAGTACATAGCTGTGCTGTTTACTTACATACTCTGTATGTATATGTGATGACATATACATACATATGTTACTTTTTAATCAAACACAGTAAGTTCTCCTATAGTCCTTATTTTAAAATATGAAGTTCTTCCAACTTGATTGACATATTGGGGAACAATTTGGACATAAATTTCAGGTCTGTTTATGAATCATTTCATAAATATCCTTAAAGCCACCAAGGTGGAAAACTGTACCAGCTGACCCAAGCCACATGTAATTCATACACAAAACGTACTCACGTTCACTTCTAAGACATTCACTCCCACGTCACTACACAACATGTTATTCTACATGGTTATATTTTTCTATTCTTTTGAATTTATCAACTTTTTATAAGGAAAAAAGCACTCTTTAAACAACTCAAACATGTCTAAGCATTCAAATTCAAAAACAGTAAGCAGTACATGTAAAAAAATATTTTTAAGTATTGAGGAGAATCTTGAAATAAACTGTTTTGAAAGAAATGAGAGAATATATGATATCTCCCCAGAAACAAGCACAAAGGAATCCACACATTGTGGACCATGAGACACAACTCTGCAAAAAATCAATGTTTATGCCTAGAGTGACTTCAACTGCTGTTAAAGGCAACAGGAACAAGGCCTAAAGAAATAGAAGAAATTAAAAGACCGTTGAGCATACAGATTAGAGACTGAATAGTGTGACAATGGAGAACCATCTTTCTCACAACCAAGAAGAAAGCACTAGTTATTTACAGGGTGCAGAACTGGCTGCTTTGGGTGCTACACTAGCAACTGGCTTGGTGGTCTCAACCATAACCACAGTTCCCGAAGTCTTCAGCAGCTGGTTAAGCTGGGAGCATGCATAATAAAGCAACAGTGATACCGATGTCAATTAAAGGGAGAAGGCTATGCACTGGATCAGATTTTAAGTATTGATGAAACAAGTTTCACAAGCTGTAACCCTCCCAGCTCCCACTTTCACAAGCAAACTGCAGTCTTTTTCAGGGTAATTTGCCATATTTATTTAGCATTTATATATTTTTTAATAAGTTAACATCTATAAAGCTGTCCCACCATTTTTATTAAGTTCAATCTTTTTATTAATTTGTGACTGACAAAGTTTCTGAGTGTTGCACTCTTCACCCCACTTTTCCTTATGGTTTTTTCACTACATTATTTTGCAGAAGGTTGTCATTTTGGGGACAAAATGTAATCATAAAATTAATTGCATTTTATATTCTCTTTCTTTCCTTTTCCTTTTTCTTATTTTTGCTGGTTAGATTATGATTCATCTATTTTTTATTAATTAATTGATACATTACTCTGTATTCTTCGCCTTTTTAATGTTCATTATTAATGAGACTCTTAATCAGACACATGGCTTTCTTTTCTCTTTACTGCTTTTACAAATCAGATGGCAAGTCTTTCCTCAACCCAGCCACTCTTATTCCATCTTACTTCCTGCTTTCCACCCTGACTCAGAATAGCACACACACACTCCACACCAATGAACCAAGCTTTCCCCTTTTCTTTATGCCCTAGGTAAAGCTACTTAAATACCTTTACTGTTCTCCTCTCTCACACACTGTAAAGTCAGGTTTTGCTCAAATAATTTACTGCTTTTGGTTATAGGCTAGTAGTCAGTCCCCATATATCCCTTCAGTTTCAAGACTCCATAATTAGCACTTACATTAACAGCCCAAATCAGTAGGATATTATTATCCATATAGATTTAGTTATATGGCTATATATCCTCTTCTGCTCCTCCATTGCAGGGTCTCTCTTCCATTTCACTTATGGTTTGGATATACCGCTTTCTCAATTATTTTCTTCCAATGCAGCATATATTCTATGTTTTGCATAATCATACAAATTATATCATTACCTTATTATAATCATACACATGATCTTACAAAAATGTTTTAATTTACATAAATCTTTTTTTAAATGTATGCATTGAGATATTTCTTTCAAATGGGCAGAGGACCTGAACAGACATTTCTCCAAAGAAATGCAGATGGCCACAGGCACCTGAGAAGATATTCCACATGGCTAATCATCAGGGAAATGCAAGTCAAAACCACAAGATATCACCTCACACCAGTCAGAATGGCCACTAACCAAAAGACAAGAAATAACAAGTGTTGGCAAGGATGCGGAGAAAAGGGGACCCTCCTACAGTGTTGGTGGGAATGTCAACTGGTGCAGCCATTGTGCAAAGCAGTATGGAGATTCTTCAAAAAGCTAAAAATAGAAATGCCATTCAACACAGCAATTCCACTTCCAGGAACTTACCCAAAGAAAACCAAATCCCTGATCCAAAAAGATATATGCATCCCTATGTTTATTGCTGCATTATTTATAATAGCCAAGATATGGAAGCAACCTAAGTGTCCATCAATAGATGAATGGATAAAGAGGAGGTGGTACATATACACAATGGAATATTATTCAGCCACAAAAGGAAAAGAAATCCTGCCATTTGCAACAGCATGGATGGATCTAGAGGGTATTATGCCCAGTGAAATAAACCTGGCGGAGAAAGACAAAAACCATATTATTTCAGTTATTTGTGGAATATAAAAATAAAGCAAAACAGAATGAACAAAACAGCAGTAGACTCACAGACACTGAGAAGGGACTGGTGAAGGGGTTGGGGTGGGTGGGAGGGGAGGGGGACGGTGATAAAGGGGCACAAAAATTCTCAATCATAATGTAGGTTGGTCAGGGGGATAGTAGTACAGCATGGAGAATATAGCCAATGGTTCGGTAACATCTTTCTGTGTTGACAGATAGTAGCTGTACTAGTAGGAGTGAGGATTTAATAATATGGGTAACTGTTGAATCACTGTGTTGTATATTGAAACTAAAATAAGACTGTATATCACTAAAAAAAGAAAAAGATATTTCTTTCTTTGATCTTTCAGACCATTAATTCACTGTATTCACTGAGGAATACTTAAGTCATAACAGATAAACTCAGTTGCTTAACACAATTGCAGTGCATAAAATGGTAAAACTTAGGGGGAGTTTCCTCTGCTCAGTCAGCCTAGTCTAACAGAGACTTGTCTTCTTTAATATAGGGGTTTTCCAGGTCACCTTTGGCATCTACATCCAGCCAGCAGATGCGGAAAGAGTGGAGGATGACCACTGGAAATTTGTATTTCAGTTCTGGAATTGGTGCACATTACTTGTAATACTCCATTAGCAAGAATTCAACAGTATGGGAGTTCGTAAGTATAAAATGGGCTAGGGAATGAAATCTGCCTACATTCCCAGGACAAAGAAGGACCAGGTTTTATGGAACAGATAGCATCCTCTGTCACCTTCTACAAAGATCCCTCCTTCAATTATTCTGGTAAATTCTTTGGTTAGGAAATCATATTTTTTTCTTTTTGGGGGTGAAGAAGTGGCTTTTATTTTTGTTTGTGTGAGGTCCAAAAGACTTCTTGAGAAGCACTTGAATCTCCTTGAGTACTCTATATTTCAGTTCAAATTATTGTCTGTCTCCTTTAGGAGTTCAATTTTGTTTGAAGTATTTTGTTTGTTCTGACTGATCTTCCTCTCCCTGGGCTGTCAGGCCCTTTTGGATGTTTTTGGGTTTTTTTCATTTTTTTCCTCTCAGGGGAACTCAGGAATGGTTGTAGAGTATCAAAGTGATGAAAGTGGTACAAATATTGGAGGCCTCTCTGGTGGTCCACCAGCAGTGTAGAAGTCCCTGCTAATGCACCTGTCATTTCCTCCCAGGTTGGGTACATGGAAGAAGTCTGAGGATGGCTTGATTCTCTTTCCTTTATTTTTTTTTTTTTAATTTCTCCTTTGGAAATCAACGAAAACCAGGCCCACAAACGTTGACCTAACACTCATTCCCACTAATCTCTAAGAGCCAAGCTCTCTACAGATTACAGTGATTAAGAGTCTAGTACAAGGCTCTTTCGATGGTCTTAGACACATGCCCCACCAGAAACGGAGAAACACCTTTTTTCCACCCAGCCATTCCATGGATCCCAGCACCCATCTGAATCAGGAGACAGACAGTTTGGATGGAATAGATAGTGGACAGGAAAAACACCCAATTCAGGTCACCCTCTTCCTAGACTCTCCTGTTTTGAATCTCTCATATTAACTTGAGGAGACATTTTCTTCCCAGCAGCAAAGATTCAGGGTTAATCTTTTAAATGCTACCTGCTTGTCCCTTGGTGTTTAATGAAAAAATACATAAGCAAAATGCAGAAAATGATTCTATGATATTTTTGAAAGACATGTACTTGCATTCACCCCAAGTATTTATATTAACACAAATTCAAATATTGATTAATCAGATTCTATTATGTTTACTTTGGTAAATAACTATGATACCATTATAATGGACATTAACACCATGAAAAGGATTATGCCTTTTTTTTCTTTTTCAACACTGTAAGTAGATGAAACAAATTTTCTGAAATTTCACTTGTATTATCAACATATTAAAAAAACACACTTCTGACTAAAATGTTTGACTTATCATAAAGTCTAAGTAAATATCAATTCAAATTAATGAGATTTTGCTCTGAAGATAAAATTTTAAATAGGATTGTATATAATAATATTCACATATCCTCATATTGGATTTTAGTAACCAGTACTTCCAAGCTCTACTAGTTTCTAGAATAATCCTGAATAACAAAGGCATTTTCTGTTCTCTATTATTTTAACAGTCATTCATTGTAATTTAAATGGCTAGAAAATGTCTTATTTGCCCTGGAATGAAGGGAAAGCTTAGAAAGAACTGAAAGAGCTATTATTTTGACTTGAACAAAAATTACCCTTTATGATCCCTTCACAACTCACTGTTACTTACAATCCAGGGTCTGATAATTTGAACAAAAGAAGAGACAGGTAGTAAAAAGAATTGAATGAAACTACCTCTTTTTACCACTGATTCAAAACTTCACTTCTAAAGGCCAAATGACTGCTGTATTTATTATTCAATAATTGTAATTTCCAATAATGACTCCAAATTTTATAACAGTCAGGCCACTCATTTTTCCCAGGAAGCTTGCTATAATGGAATTACCTTTCAATTTGCATACTGTTATTATTCAGTAGTACTAAAACACTCATACTGTGTAGATTAATTTGCACAAACTACCATCACTTGCCACTTATGAAAATACAAATAACAAATTATACATTTTAAAACTACATTTGAATTTGAAAATATGTCCAATATCACTCATTGTTCTGAATAGAAAGAACTACCTGTGGTAACTGGATAAAAATATGACTGCTTATATCTCATGTTTTCTAATAAGAGAATTTCATGTGTGAAAAAAATCTTGGTGCTTATAATTATGAGGATTATTTTTTGTAAAAAATACCCCTCAAAAAATAATTTGAGAAAAGGCCAATATACTAAATTGTAGATCTCACATAAAATTTGGGTTTTATATTTGTGAAGTAACAACTAGTTTGTGCCAGATATTGGGAACACTGATAATCCACAGGACAGTGTTGCTCGGGGAGGAGGGAGTTCCCTGCCCAGAGCAAGTTCCTTATGAATTGAGACCGTGTTAAGGCAAGGGCAAGAAGTCGGGGGTTCTCAAAGGAGTACCACATGTATTCTCAATGGTGCTGCCCCTTCCTGCCCCCCAGCACAGGCTTAACCTCTTGTAGCACTGGAGCTCCATGGCTTCCCTCCACCAGCCACTGTTCTCCCCTAGCTCTCACTCCCAGCTTCCCTTCTCTGCTGTCCAAGCTCTCTGCTCTCATGCTCCCACCACTCTCTCCCTGCTCTCTGTTCTCTCCTTCCCCACCCCAAGCAGCAGGAGGAACTCTACGGGTAGATATCTGGTGACCAGCAGATGCCTGATCAATTACATACCAGGAATTGAGGAGAGGAGAGAAGGGGTGTTTCCTCTCCACCCCTCCCCTGGGCCAGTACTCCCATGACTGACCAGCTGCTCTGTCCCCAGTAAACATCCCACAGATGTGCAAACAAGCTTTTATATATATACAATGGGTGCTATTAAGGACAGGTGGGAATCCTGGTCAGAAATTTCCATTTTCTCCACAGACAGGCAAATTCTAGTGGAGAAATAAATATATCCATCAATTATTACAGCCTAATATGATGAGTTATAATGAAGGTATAACGTGCAATTAGTACTGTATTAGGTAACATTAAATTAGTTCTGTAGGGGCAAAATGTTACCTTCTTCCTAGGCTCTTTAGCTGGTCTAATAATTTAATTGATGTAAGACAGATTAACAGGAGAAAAACAAAAGTTTACTAAAAACATGTACACATGGGAGAGACGCAGAAAGCCTGAGTAACTCCAAAATGGCCAAAGCCATAAGCCTTAAATACAGTAGTCCCCCTTTATCCATAGGGTTTATGTTCCAAGACTCCTAAAGGATACCTGAAACCACAGATAATGCTAAATACTAAATATACTATGTTTTTTCCTATACATACATATATGATGAAGTTCAATTTGTATATTAAGTGCAGTAAGAAATTAACAATAATAAAAGAGAACAATGTAAAAATATGCTGTAATAGAAGTTATAATACAGCAACCTTTCACAAAATTTCTTATTGTACTGTACTCTCCTTTCTTCTTGTGTTGATGGGAGATGGTAAAATGTCTATGTGAGATGAAGTGAGGTAAATGACATAGGCATTATGACAAAGCTTTAAACTACTAGTGACCTTCTAACAATCATCAGAAGGAGAATCATCTTCTTCCAGACCACTGCTGACTGCAAGTAACAGAAACCATGGAAAGCTGAACCACAGATAAGTGGGGGACCGCTATGCTATCTTCAGCTAAAGACAAATGAAGATATAGGGGATGGGGAGTCAGTTATGGAAGATTACCAGGGCAAACTCAGTAACAAGAGTAAGGTTGTTATGCAGATTTAAGTCATCATCTTCTCCACTGATAAAGAGCTTCCAGAGTTTCTAGAAGATCCACCTCTTCCTAAGACAACCAGGGGGACACCTTTACAAATGGAGAATTCCCTTATACATATAAATATCTCTACAAAAGAGACTTCTACTTGATTTATCAGAGGTTCTCCAGTGTTTGCATTTTCTTAAAAAATAATCAGCTTAAAATAATCCTTATGCCAAAAAGATATATTTTGGAGTGGTAAATTCTTCTCTCCTTCAGTGGCTATATTAGATAAATTTCAGAATCTCAGTGGCTTAACACACTGAAAGTGTATTTCACACTCTCACAGTGGTCCCATGCAGGAGCTGCTCACTCTCCTACAACCAATGACTTGGGGACCTGGCCTTCCTTTTTCCAACAGCCCTACGATCTTCAACTTATAGCTCCTGATATCTCCTTGAGGGATTCTTTAAACTGGCCACCTGAAAATGGAAAACAGCATGTAGAATGACAACAGAGAAGAACTTAGGGCCAAGCCTGAGAGTATACACATTATTTCCATTCACATCCTATGACCATATCAAACAAGTGAGGTTGAGAAATGTTTTGTTGTGTGACAGAAAGAAAGAAATGTATTGGTTGTTTCACAGCAAGGTCTGCACAAAAGTACAGACCTCAAATAAAAGGAATAAACTGAAATTTTGCAGGATCATTAATTCTACCAACTTTTCAGAGATATGGTCCACTTCAAACATTCCAGGCAGAATTAATAGCTGTGTAAATACAAGGACACATGGAATATTGTGGGGTATTGGTGGAGTAGGTTGTACAGTGTGACTAAAGCACAGGATACAAGGGTAGTGGGACATGAAACTAGAAAACCAGGCACCAGACCATTTAGTTCATCTCCATAAAACTTACTGAATGTTTTCAGTATGTTTTATATACTTCTAGGAGCTGAAATGAGGAAAAAACATAAAGTACAAGCTTCATCGTCAATATGTTTCCAGTTCAATGGAGATCATAAAAAAGAGGACCTTAATAAAGAAAACAATAGACTCCAGACATACTTAAGAGAAGAATCAATAGGACTTTGTGTCTGATTGGATGGTAGGTGGCAGGAAAGGTCAAAGAAATAGAATGGTGGTAAAAAAGAGAATATAAAACAACTTCCACACTTCCCATTTGGGACACTTGGGTCACCAGGAGAGAAATATAGGAATAGAAACATAGTTGTAGGTGGGTAGGATCAGTTAATAAAATTATTTTCAAACTTTTTGAGCCCCAGGAACATATGGGACATTCATGTGACAACTAGAGAGTCTTAAAAGTCACATATACAGGTGTGATTAATATTTTGTTCTCCTACTTCAGCAGCACATATATTAAAATTGGAACAACACAGAGAAGATTACCATGATCCCTGTGCAAAAGTCACAAATTCATGAAGTATTCCAAATTTTTTTTAAGTTTTTTTTGTTGTTGTTCAGTTTCAGCTGCCTAGAATTGGGTTCCATCATTTATTTCTGACTCTTGACTATATTTGCAGCATCTCCCACTTAAATTCTTCTGTTGGTCAATAAACATTTTTTTATTGTATAATAAAAAAGCAACCTTCCCATAAAACCTCATGTATTTTTCAGTACATTAGACAATAGACCTAAAAAAGAAAAGGACTTCCTCATTTCTGTCCAGATTGCTGTCCAGTCACAAGAATAAAACTACTTTTCTTATTGTATGTCATGAGTGATCTCCTAATTGACAAAACTAATAGATTCTTTTCATGCAGCCTGCCAGGTGTCTTTGGATGTGGCATTGCTTGACCGTCCGTCCCCCTCTAGTTAATAATAATGTGTGGGATAATAATGCTGCCTCCTGGTGTTCTCATTAACTGAGTCTTCTCTGTTTTCTTAGATGACTCCTCTTTCTCTCCCTGTTACTGAACCACCAGAAAAATCAGTTGTCAAGGCATTGGTCTTCTACAGGGTGAAATTTCTATTGTAGGTGGCCTAAGGAGGCAGTACACAGGAGACAAGGGTTAAATCCATCTCGCCAACCTCAGAGGGAGTGCAGAATTTATACAGGAGACTATGTATATTTAGCAGAGGTGGGCAAGACTTTCTCCTGCACCAGCATAGCATGTTAACATGCTACTACCTACACTGTATGCTCAAAAATAGCAACTAAACCCCACCCATAAGTGGAGATTTTAGTAGGGTAATAAAGAAAAGGTAACTTCAGGTGATTCGAAATCTGTTCTGCACTGGCTCAGGTAAGGGCCAGTGGGTTTGACCTGTTACACTGGTCTGGCTCCAACGGTCTTGAAAAAACAATTCATGACTTGTTCATCTTAGGAAAGACAGAACAGAAGGAGATAACAAATTTTTTAACAATGCAGTAAGTAA
Organism: Smutsia gigantea; assembly: GCA_032199065.1. Classification (NCBI taxonomy): domain Eukaryota; kingdom Metazoa; phylum Chordata; class Mammalia; order Pholidota; family Manidae; genus Smutsia; species Smutsia gigantea. The sequence goes on from JAVSCE010007212.1 coordinate 91,612, forward strand.
GAGCAGCAGGAAAGGACTTTTGCTTTTATAATTAAAAGGCCATGGTTTCAGTCCTCCCTGTTCTTTGGTCATTCCTCAAGCTTGAGGGATTTGGGGCGTCAAGAGTCCTAGCTACATCCTGCTGGACAGGGGCAAAGTTAGAGGTTTAGGAGTGAAACCGTTTAGCACTTAGTTGGAAATATTCCCTAGTACCTGGACTGGCACCTGTGTCTAGCATGACTAATATGTTAATTCACTCTTCAACCATTTTGGTACATTTAATGAAACATTTAAATTTTAGGTATCTGAACAAAATAAGAAGTAATGATGTTCCAAAACTTAACATTTTCTGTAACATGGATCTAATCCCCTGTGAAATCCAAGAAAACCCTGTAAACTAGTCACCTCCTGGGGTTTCACGAGATATCTGTTGTATATTAGACAACTGGCCTGTTGTCTGATTTTTTTCCAGATGGGTTCCAACCTTGAAGGACGTGTTGATATAAACAACATGAGATGTTGGCCACCACACATACCTCCTTGCTCTGCCAATATATAATCTAAAGCTAAAGTTGTCTAAGACAACTCAGGCCAAAGAGTTTAATGATTTTTGTTGGGGTGCAATGGCTAGAGCAGTTTCATTGGCTAGTATACCTAGGGTAACGGACAGATTTGTAATCATATGTTCCTGGGAACCTACTCCCCACTGTGATGGGAGAGTTCTGCCAAATAAAAAACAGAATCTGTCTTCTTGGTGAGCAGGTAGACTAAATTTAGTTCCAGAAAACAGTTTTAAAGAACTGGCCCAGAATCAGCCCTAAAAGCCTGCTGGTTTCCACAGGGTGATGGATGGATAGAGGAGTGACCAACTATCCCAATAAGAGGTTGCCTCCTATTCTCCAACTATCTTATCATGTATAGGACCAAAGAGCTCCTTGGTGGCCTCCAAAAAAAACCAGAACTCCCAGGGTGGAAGGTTGGAGGTAGGAACCCAGATAAATTATGAACACTGAGATCTTCATTTTGCGGTAAGGCTTTGGGGATTGGGTAAAACCATGGATCTACGGATGGTGGTTTTTGTTCTTCAGGGGCTTGTACAATTTTAAGGAGTTTTTTGATTTGCTGAAATCCAAGGTAAAACCCCTTACTGAGCAAGCTTATAAAGAGCTTATAGGAGGAATTGGGCCAATAATCATTAGAAACGAGTCTGTAATATGCCTGAGAGAAGGTCCTTAACACATTCAGGCGAGATATTTCCAAGAGGCAGGAATCCCATAGGATTGGCTCTCTCCCTCACAGTATTTGGTTGAGGTGCCAAAAGGGAATGATAAATTGAAGAGTTCATTAATTATATTTGCACTGGAGGAGTTCCGGGAAGATGGCAGCATGTGCAGGGCAAAGGAAATCTCCTCCCAAAACCATATATATCTCTGGAAATACAGCAAATACAACTATTCCTAAAAGAGAGACCAGAATATACAGGACAGTACACAGCCTACATCTGCACCAGAAAGGACCCAGCACCCTGCAAGACGGGTAAGATACGGAGCCGCATCCCGGCGGGACCCGAACAGTCACCCACCCCAGTGCAATGGCAGGAGGAGAGGATTCAGAGCCAGGAAGGAGTGGAAGTACAGTCCCGCGAAATAATCAGCCCTGGTGATCTGCACCGAGAACGCTGACACACATCATATGGTGTATCGGATATGAGAGAGGCAGAAGGTGCAGCCTTTGAGCTGGGAACACACGCGGGTCCTTACAGAAGGGTCCCCGGGACAAAAGAAAATCACGCGCTTTTTTTGGTGCTCTTAAAGAGGAAGGGGAAAAACAGAGAAACACAATCGTCCCAGCACACTCAGCCCAGCGGGCTGGGAGTCCTGAGGAATTTCGGACCCCTTGGCTGGCGCCTGGGAAAAAGAAGCCGCACTGAGTCTTCACACAGAGAACAGTAGTTTCCCATTTGTTCCCACCCTGGCCAGAGCTGCAAAAGGCCCAGTGGAGCGGCACGGCTGTGGCTGCGGAAGAGTGGAGCAACACAGCCACCTACAGCATCCTTACAGAATCTAGTCCCAGTGGGCTTTTTTTTCCCTTTCTTTTCTTTCTTTTCTTTATTTCTTTTCTTTTCATTTCTCTCTTTTCTTTCTTCCTTTTTTTGTTTTTGTTTTTCCTTTTTTTTCTTTTTAAAGTCTTAAAGAGCCCAGCTGACACACGTGGCACCTACCAGCAACCACTTCTATTGCCATGAAACGACAGAGGAATATGGTACACACAAACATAACCCAGGCCCAGAAAACACCAGAGGGGAGCCTGAAGGGATGGAAATGCACAATCTTCCTGAAAAAGAATTCAGAATAAAAGTCATAACCATGCTGATGGATCTACAGAAAAATACGCAAGAGCAGAGGGACGAAGTGAGGGAAGTCAAGAAAGACAATGCAGAAATCAGACAAGCCATTGACAGGCTTAGCAGCAGACTGGATGAGATGCAAGACGCTGTTAATGGAATAGAAATTAGAGAACAGGAGTACAGAGAGGCTGAGGCAGAGAGAGATAAAAGGATCTCTAGGAATTAAAGAACATTAAGAGAACTCTGTGACCAATACAAACGGAACAATATTCACATTATACGAGTACTAGAGGAATAAGAGAGAGAAAAAGGGATAGAAAGTGTCTTTGAAGAAATAATTACTGAAAACTTCCCCATGCTGGGGAAGGAAATAGTCTCGCAGTCCACGGAAGCCCACAGATCTCCTAACACAAGGGACCCAAGGAAGACAACACCAAGGCACATAATAATTAAAATGGCAAAGATCAAAGATAAGGACAGAGTATTAAAGGCAGCTAGAGAGAAAAATGATCACTTACAAAGGAAAACCCATCAGACTATCATCAGACTTCTCAACAGAAACCCTACAGGCCAGAAGAGAATGGCATGATGTATTTAATGTAATGAAACAGAAGGGCCTCGAACCAAGAATATTGTATCCAGCACGATTATCATTTAAATTTGAGGGAGGGATTAAACAATTTCCAGACAAGCGAAAGCTGAGAGAATTTACCTCCCATAAACCACCTCTGCAGGACATCTTAAAGGAACTACTCTAGAGGGAAGCACCCCTAAGGCTAAAAAGATGTCACCAGAGAAAATAAAATCATAACAAAGAAAGTAGACCATCCAAATACTAACTAAAGGCAAAGAATAAAACACCTAGTGTATAAAGAATGGAGGAGGAAGAATAAGAAGGGAGAGAAATAAACACCAGACTGTGTTTACAATAACTTAACAAGAAAGTTAAGTTACATTGTTAGATAGTAAAGAAGCAACCCTTGAACCTTTGATAACCACGAATCTAAAGCCAGCAATGGCAATAAGTACATATCTATCGATAATCACCCTAAATGTAAATGGACTGAATGCACCAATTAAAAGACACAGAGTAATACAATGGATAAAAAAGCAAGACCCATCTATATGCTGCCTACAAGAAACTCACCTCAAACTCAAAGATATAAACAGACTAAAAGTGAAGGGATGGAAAAAGATATTTCATGCAAACCACAAGGAGAAAAAAGCAGGTGTTGCAGTACTTGTATCAGACAAAATAGACTTCAAAACGAAGAAAGTAACAAAAGATAAGGAAGGACATTACATAATGATAAAGAGGTCAATCCAACAAGAGGATATAACCATTATAAATATATATGCACCCAATATGGGAGCGCCGGCATATGTGAAACAAATACTAACAGAATTAAAGGAGGAAATAGACAGCAATGCATTCATCTTAGGAGACTTCAACACACCACTCACTCCGAAGGACAGATCAACCAGACAGAAAATAAGTAAAGACACAGAGGCACTGAACAACACACTAGAACGATGGACCTAACAGACATCTGCAGAACTCTACACCCAAAAGCAACAGGATACACATTCTTCTCAAGTGCACATGGAACATTTTCCAGAATAGACCACATACTAGGCCACAAAAAGAACCTCAGTAATTTCAAAAATATTGAAATCCTACCAACCAACTTCTCAGATCACCAAGGTATAAAACTAGAAATAAATTGTACAAAGAAAACAAAAAGACTCACAAATACATGGAGACTTAACAACACTCTCCTAATTAATCAATGGGTTACTGATCAAACCAAAACAGAAATCAAAGAATAAATAAGACAAATGACAACAACAACACAAAGCCACAACTTCTGTGGGACGCAGCAAAGGCAGTTCTAAGAGGAAAGTGTATTGCAGTCCAAGCCTATTTAAAGAAGGCAGAACATTCCCAAATGAATAGTCTAAAGACACAGATACTGAAATTGAAAAAAGAAGAACAAGTGAGACCCAAAGTCACCAGAAGGAGGGACATAATAAAGATCAGAGAAGAAATAAATAAAATTGAGAAGAATAAAACAATAGAAAAAATAAATGAAACCAAGAGCTGGTTCTTTGAAAAAATAAACAAAATAGATAAACCCCTAGCCAGACTTATTAAGAGAAAGAGAATCTACACACATAAGCAGAATCACAAATGAGAAAGGAAAAATAATGACAGACCCCACAGAAATACAAAGAATTACAAGAGAATATTATGAGAATCTATATGCTAACAAGCTGGAAAACCTAGAAGAAATGAACAACTTCTTAGAAAAACATAACCTTCCAAAACTGACCAAACAACAAACAGAAAAACTAAACAGACCAATCACCAGCAGAGAAATTTAATCAATAATCAAAAAACGACCCAAGAACAAAACCTCCAGACCAGATGGATTCACCTCTGAATTCTACCAGACATATAGAGAAGAAATAACACACATTCTCCTTAAAGTTTTCCAACAAATAGGAGAGAATACTTCCAAACTCATTCTATGAAGCCAGCATCACTCTAATATCAAAACCTGGCAAAGACCTCACCAAAAACAAAATTACAGACCAATATCCCTGATGAACGTGGATGCAAAAATACTCAACAAAACATTAGCAAACAGATTTCAAAAACATATCAAGAGGATCATACACCATGAAAAGAAAAACAAAAACCACATGATCATCTCCATAGATGCTGAAAAGCATTCGACAAAATTCAGCATCCATTCATGTTTAAAACTCTCAACAAAATGGGTATGGAGGGCAAGTACCTCAACATCATAAAGGCCATAAATGACAAACACACAGCTAACATCGTACTTAACAGCGAGAAGCTGAAAGCTTTTCATCTAAGATCAGGAACAAGACAGGGATACCCACTCTCTCCACTGTTATTCAACATAGTACTGGAGGACCTAGCCATGGCAATAAGACAAAACAAAGAAATACAAGGCATACAGATTGGTAAAGAAGAAGTCAAATTGTCACTATTTGCAGATTACATGATATTGTACATTAAAAACCCTAAAGACTCCACTCCAAAACTACTAGAACTAATAACTGAATTCAGCAAAGTTGCAGGATACAAAATTAACACACAGAAATCTGTTGCTTTCCTATACACTAACAATGAACTAACAAAAAGAGAAATCAGAAAAACAATTCTGTTCACAATTGCATCAAAAAGAATAAAATACCTAGGAATAAACCTAACGAAGGAAGTGAAAGACCTGTACTCTGAAAACTACAAGACACTCCTAAGAGAAATTAAAGAGGACACTTACAAATGGAAATGCATTCCATGCTCTTGGCTAGGAAGAATAAATACTGTCAAAATGGCTATACTACCTAAAGCAATCTACAGATTCAATGCAATCCCTATCAAAACACCAACAGCTTTCTTCAATGAACTTGAACAAATAATTCTAAAATTCATATGGAACCACAAAAGACCCCGAATAGTCAAAGCAATCCTGAGAGGAGGAATAAAACAGAGGGAATTACACTCCCTGACTTCAAGCTCTACTACAAAGCCACAGCAATCAAGACGATTTGGTATTGGCACAAAAACAGACCCACAGACAAGTGGAACAGAATAGAAAATCCAAACATTAACCCAAACATATACAGTCAGTTAATATTTGATAAAGGAGCCTTGGATAAACAATGGGGAGCTGACAGCCTCTTCAGCAGCTGGTGTTGGAAAAACTGGACATCTACATGTAAGAGAATGAAACTGGACTACTGTCTAACCCCATACACAAAGGTAAACTCAAGGTGGATCAAAGACCTGAATGTAAGTCATGAAACCATAAAACTCTTAGAAAAAAACATAGGCGAAAATCTCTTGGACATAAACATGAGTGACTTCTTCATGAACATATCTCCCCGGGCAAGGGAAACAAAAGCAAAAATGAACAAGTGGGACTATATCAAGTTGAAAAGCTCTGTACAGCAAAGGACACCATCAGTAGAACAAAAAGTCATCCTACAGTATGGGAGAATATATTCATAAATGACGTATCTTATAAGGGGTTGACATCCAAAATATATAAAGAACTCACACACCTTAACAAACAAAAAAGCAAATAATCCAATTAAGAAATGGGCACAGGACATGAATAGACACTTCTCTAAAGAAAAAATTCAGATGGCCAACAGGCACATGAAAAGATGCTCCACATCGCTAATCATCAGAGAAATGCAAATTAAAACTACAATGAGATATCACGTCACACAAGGAAGGATGGCCAACATCCAAAACACAAACAACAACAAATGTTGGCGAGGATGTGGAGAAAAGGGAACCCTCCTACACTGCTGGTGGGAATGCAAATTAGTTCAACCATTGTGGAAAGCAGTATGGAATTCCTCAAAAAACTCAAAATAGAATTACCATTTGACCCAGGAATCCAACTCCTAGTAATTTACCCTAAGAATGCAGCAGCCCAGTTTGAAAAAGACAAATGCACCCCTATGTTTATCGCAGCACTATTTCCAATAGCCAAGAAACGGAAGCAACCTAAGTGTCCATCAGTAGATGAATGGATAAAGAAGTGGTACATATACACAATGGAATACTATTCAGCCATATGAAAGAAACAAATCCTACCATTTGCAGCAACATGGACGGAGCTAGAGGATATTATGCTCAGTGAAATAAGCCAAGCCGAAAAAGGCAAGTATCAAATGATTTCACTCATCTGTGGAGTATAAAAACAAAGAAAAAAACTGAAGGAACAAAACAGCAGCAGACTCACAGAACCCAAGAAAGGACTAATAGTTACCAAAGGGAAAGGGACTGAGGAGGATGGGTGGGAAGGGAGGGACAAGGGGAAAAAAGGGGCATTATGACTAGCAGATGTAATGTTGGGGGGCACGGGGAGGGCTGTACAACTCAGAGAAGACAAGTAGTGATTCTATAGCATCTTACTATGCTGATGGACAGTGACTGTAATGGAATTGGTGGGGGGGACCTGATGAATGGGGTAGTTTAATCACCATAATATTGCACATGTATTTGTAGATTAATGATACCAAAATAAAGTATAAAAAAATTATATTTGCACTGACAGGTTCTGGGAAGTCCAAGACCCGAGGTTATAGTCCAAAGCCTCGTGCAATGGAATTAAAAAGAAACACGGAGGAAGAAATGTATGGCCTTGTATTGCTACTCTTACTCGATCAATTACATTAGCAGGATTTCTATCATACATAGGGTGAAATCAGGAACAGCAGAGAAGCTTGTTACAGACATAATTAACGGATCAGTATGATCATGTACAGACAGGGGTTTTGGATGACACGTCCAGCATTTCATAAGATGTTCTGCCTTTGCTAAAGTTTAAGGAATTCTTGTCAAGGAATTCTCTTTCCAGGTCAATGTCAGGGAGGTAAGGAAAAGGGAGCAATAAGCAAAATGAGACACATTTTGCCAACACTGGCATTTAGTTTGTAGAAATGAGTTATTTGTATCTAAAAATACAAGGAGCATTAACTCATTTACCTTCTATCTTAATTATCTCTACCAAGAAAATGATTCCATCCATCAGGTAACACAGTTTCATAAGCAGATATAAAAGTAAAAGAAGCAAACAATCCTATCAGACTAGCAAGAAGCTGGCTGCCATTCATCCAGTGTACTCCTTGTGACTTCTAAAAAGCAACTTAAGATCAGTTAAGGCTACACATCATAGCGGGAAGTGGAAAAGTCACAATCAGGGTCCACCCCCAGCCCACATTCAGATGATGCTTTATGATACTCACTCGTGTAGCTCCCATTCCATTCTACCTCAATGGAGGAATCTTGGCAATTTGGTGAGCTGGACAGCCACTAACTTGACTCTTGTATGGTGCACCCCAGGCTTCAGTAGTACCTAATCTTCTGGTCCAGGTGCAGGGTTCTGGTGAGAGCATTAGTTCAGCCTTCTGTACTGAGATACAGTGAAGGAATGCCTCTGCTTCCAAGATTTCTTGGTGTGTTTCCATGGCACATAAAGCTTTTCATAGTCTCTGGTCCATGAAACTGTTTCCATCTGTCCATGAATATCGCCAGGTCCAAGTCTGATAGAGGCTGGTCTGTCAAGTCAGGTCTGCTTCTGTAGGATCTCCTCAGGTATTCCCAAGGACTCCGTGTTCCTAGCTGTGGGAGCACAGCTTGAAGTGCCCAGCTTGTCTGGTGGAACCCTGGGTCGAGTTCTCCCTTCCCTGCCTCCTGGCTGCCCCTGTACCAGCGCTGCTGCCAGGAGGGAAGCTTGCTTCACCTCCATTATTCCTTCCTTTCTCTCATCTCATCTGTGAAAAACCTTAAAAGCAATCTCAGCCCAAACTGACACTAGCATTCCTAGTATGCCATCCATTATTTGCAGTTTTATCTGGACGCAGAGCACCCTGTGTAATGAAAGTCATTTTACCATTGTTTGCATCTTCTGGGTTCATGTCATTATATTGTCTGTAAGCCTCAAAGATTGTTTCTAGAAACTCTGAGGGATTTTCATTAGGTTTCTGATTTACCTCCTGAACTTTATTAAGGCTTCTCTGTCTTGGGACTCCCTTTTGTTATCCCACTAGTATGAGATCATCATAATGATCTAACTTATTTCTATCTCCAGAGTCATTTGAATTCCATCCTAGATCAGCCACTGGAACGACTTAAACTGCTTCCACCTTCACCGAGTTATTTAGAATGGCTTCATGAAGCCTATGAGTCACCTGCTCTGCTTTTTCCAAAACCATTCTCACTTCCTCAGAGGTGAGGAAGGTGTTGAGGAAGGTTTGTATATCTCCCCAGACTGCATTATGAGTAATGAAAAGGGAAGAGAAAAGACGTTCCGTTTTCTTAGGGTTATCCCCATATGAGAGTATATTGTTCTTTCAATTACATAAATCCAAAGTTGAAAATGGGGTATATAAATAGACCAACATCTGAGGCTGTCCTATCTCATGGATTCCTTCTGTTTGCACTTGCTGAAAGGGTAATTACCCTCCTTGAATATGAGTGGTCCCCTGGCCATATTAGGTTCCCTGTGTAGGTGTGAGATGGTGAGACCATTCCTTCCTGCTTTTCTGGACCCCAAGGGCATGGGGCAGTGGTCTCACCTCCTCCACACAGCCTGTAGTTTCAGCAAGATATAAACCTAAGCTGTTGTAAGTCACTGATGTTTTGGGGTTTCTTGTTACTGTGGATGACATTGCATATTATGACGATAATAAAATGTAAACAGTGATAACAGCCTATTTTGACAAGATGTGTTAAAATTACACACTTCATATACTGTTATTGGCAGGTAAAATGGGGAAGCTTTTTGGAGTTAACTTTCACAGGATGTCCTAAGAGATCATTAAATTATTAACTTTTCTTCTGGTACTATATCCTAATATAAAAAGAAGAAAGGAAAAAGAAGTGTTCGCACTGATAACCAAAGTTTTATTTTCTGGAAAGTTCAAAGCCAAATTTGTTTTAATAAAATTCCAGGGTAGTATAAGTTAAGAGTATCCACTCTGAGTTCAGGCCATGTATTAATCAAGGCTCTCCAGAAACACAAAATTAATAGGATTGCTGATAGTTACTTATTAGGAATTTATTATAGGAAACATTGTAGGAATGGGCTCATGTAGTTATGAAGACTGAGCAGTCCCATGATCTGGTGTCTGCAAGTGGGAGAACTAGGAAAGCTGGTGATGTCAGGCAGTGCACAAAGGCCTGAGAATCTTGAGGCTGATGGTGCAAGTCCAGGTCTAGTTACAAAAGCCTCAGAACATGAGAACACTGATGTCTGAGGGCAGGAGAAGGTGGATGTCCCAGCTCAAGCAAAAAGAGTGAATTCACCCTTCCTCCAACTTTTTGTTTTATTTAAGGCCCAATGTATTGAGTGATGTGGAGCTGCATTGGGGAAGGCGACCTTTTTACTCATTCAAATTCATTCTACCGATTCAAATGCTAATCTCTTCCAGAGACACACCCAGAATATATATTTTACAAATTCTCTGGGCATCTTAGCCCAGTTACGTGGACACCTAAATTAAACAACAGAGGCCACTTGATTACTAATTCGGGCTTCACTCTCATTAACTATCATCATCTACACCTACTATGCTTCAGTTTCCTGAGCTGAAAAATGGGACTTATAATTACCAAAATGAACTGGGCAGAATAAACACTTAGCAAATGTTAACTATTAATATGATCTTCATTATGTAAGATTTTATATTCTGTTCCCCACCTTGCCCAGGTCTTCATTCCCCATTCTAATTTATATATTCATATTACTGGTGTTTTATTTAGTACATTATTACAAATTTTTTAGTTATATTCAACCATTTATGGAGTAAAGTAGAACATTGATGAGGGTATGGTCAATAACATCCCTTTCCTCTGTATTTAAGTTTGAGACCAAATTAAAACAAAATATCTTTTATTACTAACAAAGGTGATTGGAGACTACCTTCTCTGGGCACAGGGAAAAAGATCTCTCCTTTAACATGCTACAGCGTTCATTCACCTATTTCATTGCTCTGAGACAGATCAGCCAGACACAGTAATCCCCTTGGGGAGGAAGACCAAAATCTATGTGGAAAATCCACCTCCTCTGCTCTTAAGGGCCTTCCCTAATAGCAGCCTTAGGTCATTTGGGCTTACTCCTGGGAGCCCAAAGGGGCAGCTTACTTTATACCCAGGAAATGTCAGCAACACATCAGACTTGCTGAGTAAATTAGCTCCAAATCACACCATACGCTATTCATTTCCTATTTTATCTCCTATTTCATAGATTTTTTTCCAGAAGTCCTTTAATAAAACCAAATGACAACACAAAAATAAATAAAAATGGTGTAATAAAAATGCTGACAACAAAAAAAATACAAAGTTTGACAGTAAATCACATCTCTTTTGAAGTACACTGGAAGAAACTAAAATCCAAAAATTGGATTTCTTTGCAAGTGAACTCCAAAGAGTTAAAGCATAAAATCAAATTATCTTCTCCTTGTAAGCTAATTTTTTAAAGAAATTGAAGTCCATACTTATTCCTCTACAATTACTGCTGCGTCCTGGCAGAAGCATCTCACTTAGACATTAAGATGAGTTTTAAGTTTCTTCACCAGCTGTGGCCTGGGATTTTTTATTACTGGAATGCATGTTCTCTCATTCACAATGATAAGTCCAGAGTCAACAGATAAAAGAACAAGAAAATCAAGGCAGGTGCCCTTTAATAGTTAAACCTGTTTCTTAAATTGGTCCCTTTTCTTCTTTTTTTTTTTTCTTTTTTTAATATCTCCATCTCTCTCTCTCTCTTCCTCTCAGGGCGAGGCCCTTTGTTTTTCAAAAATAATTTTTAGATCTCTGGGGTGAGCACATGAATCAATGAGTTCTTTATGTTCAAAGTCATCCATAGTTTACCTTCACCACCCTAGAATGGATAATCCCACCAAAACAATAACTAACCCTGCCCTGAATGTAATCTTGCCTTTAATATGGTTCAATCTGTCTGTCTTCCCTTAGAGTCCCAATTTTTCTCATTTTTTTGAGCCTATTCCCTCAGGACACAGGACTCTTCCTGGTGACTCTCCAGCAGGAATAGCTTTGTCACCTCTAAACCCACTCAGCAATTTTTTGAAGAGTTTATGCTGCTCATCTCCTCAAATCTGTTCAGATTTCCTCTAAGGGTCTGGTGCAGATGCCTGATGTTCAAGGGATGGCTTATCACTTGCTCCTCCTACTTATATGATTGGAGTGAAGGATCCTCGGTCACATACCAAAGGAAGTGACAAGTTTTAAAATCTACCAATTTGAGTGTTGGGGCATTTCATTAGATTAACAGATGAAATGAACATAATGGAAAATACATCAGATAACAATGGGATTGGTAAGTATGGGAGTTTTGTGTTGTGTTTTTTATTTCGTACTGTTAGAGACACTCTGTGTTTACAGAACCCAGAGCCTTTAGACTTTAAGAGTAATAGAAGAAATCTGGGATTTACTAGAATAGTTGAAATTTTTTGCAGAGGCAAATATAATGAATTGTCTCAATTTATTGAAATCAGGTGATGAATTTATTATATCAGTATCTGTAGTTTTTGAAAGTTTGAAATATTTCCTGATAAAAACAGTCAGGTAGTTTTAAATAGTTCAACCTTGGGCCCTGCCAAGCGCTGCTATATTAGATTTTAAAGAGCTAATGGTACCCATTTTCCTATCTAATTCAGAAAAAATTGAGATGATTATACTATCATCTTTATCATTTGTGAAACAGCTTGGAGAACGTTGCTTTAGATTGTGAGACCAGTGTCCTGCCGAGCCTGACCCCCGAAACCGACTCACCAGCATAGTAGATGCCAGGTTCGGCAGAAGCTGAGCCCTCCCACATGGCAGAAGGTAAAAAAAGCACACCCTATCTGCAGGCACTTAAGATTTGCATATTTCTCCACAGACTGGGTGACTTAAACAACTGAAATTTATTTTCTTTCAGTTCTGGAGTCTGGAAGTCCAAAATCGAGGTGCTAGTAAATTTTCCTAAGGCCTGTCTCCCGGGCTTTCAGGTGGCCATCCTCTTCCTGTGTCCTCACATGGCCTTTTCTCTGTGAATACACATCCCTGGTGTCTGTCTTCTTATAAGGACACCAGTCATATTGGAAGAGCCCCACTTTTATGACCTCATTCAAACTTAATTACCTTTTCAAAGGCCCTATCTCCAAATACAGTCACATGGGGAGTTAAGGCTTGAAATACAAATTGGGGGGAGGGGGGAGAGTACACATTTCAGTGCATAGCACCATATATAATGTTACTTGAATAATAAACTCTAAACAGAAAGAAAGAAGAAGAAACAAATGTCCATACAATGGGGACACTTTAATGTAAGTGAAGAGACTGAATTCACTATATAAGTTTTAAGATAACACATTCTTACTGAGAATTATTTTACAGGGAAGAGTACAAAAGAGCTGGAAACCTGTGGAAAAGAAGGTAATGGCAGGGGAACTAGAAGTGCCAGTGGGAAGAGGGGATCTGGAAGCAAAGACCAGCTTTTCCTGCTTCACAGGTAGAAGTTAGTTTGGGAGAGACCAAACTCCCTTGTCCTGGGACCAGCTGATGTACCAGGTGGGGCCATCAGGTGTCCACTTCCAGTAACAGAGAGGGAGGGAGGGAGGGAGGCAGAGGGAAGAGTGGGAGTGGTTGCCAAGGGAAAGATGCGGGGCAGCTGCGGCCACTGGCAGGCAGTGAGGGAGAAAGAGAGCAAACAAGCAGAGATGGAGGAAGAAGGGGAAAAAAGCAAGAGAGGGAGACAGGGAGAGGACAGGGAATGAACAAGATGACTCCACAGGAGACAAATGCATGGCTGAATGTTTAAGTAAATGAACTCTGGAGGTTGACTGCCTGGATTTATGTTATGTAAGAGCTATGTGACCTTAGGGAAATCACTAAATTATTCCATGCCTCAGTGTCTTAATCTGTCAAATGAAGTAAAGAAGACTACCTACCTTATATGATAATGCATAGAAGCAAACGAGATGAGACATGTTCAGCTTGGCATATTTAAGCAAGTGCTGTATAAAAGTCTACTATCCTTATCACTTAAAGACTTCCATCTGGGAATCAAAGTATAAACAAGAAATGAGGACCTACCTGCTTCTGAAGATCCAGTGAATGTGCACAGCTTAGGAAACAATCCGTTCCCCTTTTCACTCCCACGCCTGCTTCTCCTGCTGGGCCTCAGTTTGCAGAACCAGAGGCAGTTCTGAGCACTGCAAGCCTCGGCGGGTCTCTCCATTGAGCTGGGCTGAGGTGCTGGGGTGTATGTACCCTGTAGATCTCATGTGCTTTTATTTAAGCCTGCTATCTTCCAGCACGGATCTAATTGCCATCGAGGAAACGCTGATGCCCTGCCTTCCTAGGGTAAGGCTAAGTGAGAAGCCTGCACTCCTCAAATGTAATTTTTCTACATGGGTTTTCTTGCTTGCTTTTTTCACTGAAATAGAAAAAAAAAAACCCTGTGCAGAGACCATTTGATTCCCCTCCACTTCACCATGCCACATTTTGATAGATCACACTGTCCTGAGGAGGGTCCTTTCTGAAACATGAGGGTGCAGGTGCTTTCCTTATTTTCTACCTGGGCACTTTTCTCCCTGCCAGGGCATAGCTCCCGAGACCACAAGGCTGTGTGGTAACTGGGAGCTGAGAAACCACAGGTAATGTTGACTGTGTGTGTTTATTAAAAGGTGTGAGCAACTAATTGCATAGTATCACCCACTTAAACATATCTCAAGTGAAATTATTACCATGAGTCTAAGGAACGTTCCCTTGGCATACATTTTCAGTAGCTTTTAAAAAGAATATTGTCCTAGAGGAGATGCCAAATGTGTGGCTTCATCCAGTGCAATTCAGATGGCAGACAGGATGTGGTTCAGCAGTTATGGGGTTGCAGTGAGTCAGCTATGGAGACAAATGTTTCCATGGTGACCTTCCCCATTCATTCAGTGTGAGGCCTCCTATCCCCATGAGGATTAATGACATGGCTTTAACGCTGATAATCATAATGAAGAGAGCTGTCTGAGAGTGGGGCAACCCAACCCTGACATTTGTGAGGAAATGAGATGGAGGACTTTAGCCAATGTGTGGAGGAAGAAAATATTGAACTACAGGGAAAGAAAATCCATTTCTCTTTTCTTTTATAGAATAGTTTTCCTGCCAGAATAGACCCTGCTGCTGACAGACTTCTGTAGTCTCCCCTCTGGGAATTCTCTTAGTATTACAACAGAGTGGGGACGGAAATAAATAACCCAAAGTGATTCACTAAAGGTCAAAAGAACCAGGAAAAGAGACTATGGAAGGGACACAAGCTTACACTCTTCTCAGTTATCATGTGCATTGTTTAAATACTTTTAAATGTTCCTTAGGAAGTCTTTTTAGGAAAGTTCTTTTTTACTGAGAGACTGACCTTTGTCTATGGCTTCATGGCACCACTTGTGTTTCTTTCAGGGAAAAATTATTCTCACAATTTATTTCAGTGTACAGAAGTGTGTGGCATTGTACAAACTGATAAAGTGAAACATTAGGTGCCTACACTCTAACTCAGATGCCAGCCTGGGTAAAACGACAGATGCAAAGAGAGACTATGCATTCCCAGGGCAGGATGCAGACATTCACAGGCTCCCAGGGGGCCGGGCTTTGTGATTTAGTTAGATGTTTGCATGGTTATCTCCCTTATTAAATGTCTAGATTCCATAGAGCAGAAACTTCATCTTATTAATCTTTAGCATTGCCAGCTCCACCCCCAACACACAGACAAATATGCACAGGCACATACACACAAATATACCTCCACACACACACACACACACACACACAAACACTGATCTAGCATCCTTCTTACACACCACGCATTGCACAACTGCATATCTATTAAATGAGTGGATTTGATCAGCAGTGTAAAACCTAATATGAGGCAATTAAGCACTTTGTATATGAAGGCTTAGAAATCCATAGCATCAAATTATAATGGCTTTTAAAATTATTCAACACGGGCTTTTTACAAAATGTTTAGACAAGTGGCTTTAACACAAATACAATAATGCATGAGAGGCAGTAAGTGAAAAACATGTAAGAAAAAAATCAAGTGACTCTCAAGGCAGCTGGATTATTCAGATTGATTAAATGATGTCTGCACAATGCTGATGGCTGGACCTACTATGGCATTTATTAATCCATCAAATATTTATTAAGCACATACCTTAATAGCTATTGGTTTTGTGCCAAGCACTATCCCAGTGATTTATGCATATTAATTTATTTAATCTTCCCTAAGAAGTAACAGTGTTATTAAAATACCTATTTTTCAGGCAAGTAAACTGAAGTACAAGTAATTTCAGTAACTTGCCTAAATCCACACAGATAGTAGGAATGGAATCATAAATTAAACCAAGCATCCTGGCTCCAGATTGCAAGTTTTTAACCACGAAATGATACTGCCAATTGCTGGGCTGGGAACTGGGAATAAAGTGATAATCAAGAGGAACCTACATTTTCTTGGTTTTCATAAGGCTCAGAGTTTTGAAAGGGAGACAGGCTGAAAACAATTACAATTGCAAGTGGCAAGTCCTATAAGAAGAACTGTAGGGACAGAGCAATGTCAGTCATTCTGACCTAAGGATTTTGAGGATCATCAAATGAAGAAGGGACAGAGGTAGTAAAAGAGATGAGTGCCCTTTTCCTCGACCTTGTGTCTGATGGTCTTTGGTAATGAGGTAGGGATGGTTCAGCTGGAGGCACTGCCACATGCGGGAGGGAATTTTTCCAAGTGGTTCCTAAGGTTAGCTGATGAACTCTGAGAGACATACCTCTGGCAGGTGTGTCCCAGGATAGAAAGACAGCATCTGAGTAGACAGGAACTGTCAAAGCAGGTGGGACCTGGTGGCAAAGCCTGTTGGGAGAGACAGTATTTCCATGAAACCACAAGTGTAGATGTAAACATTCTGGAGAACAGCACAGTCAGTAAAGGATACTGATAAGTTTTGTTAGGAGTATAGAGGATGCCAGGGACATGAGAAGCTCCCCTTCTTGGAGAGCAGGCATCTGCTAAAGACAGTCCCTCCAAAAGGCAGCCTAAGTCTTGGCAATTCATTACACATTTTTACTCATCACCATACTAGTTAAACATATTTGGCACTTTCTGTGTACCAAGCTCTAAACTAAGACTGGGGGAAAATTAGTATTGTTATCTTGATCAAAGT
The DNA here is from genome assembly GCA_032199065.1 of Smutsia gigantea. Classification (NCBI taxonomy): domain Eukaryota; kingdom Metazoa; phylum Chordata; class Mammalia; order Pholidota; family Manidae; genus Smutsia; species Smutsia gigantea. The sequence goes on from JAVSCE010007212.1 coordinate 108,692, forward strand.
TATAACACAGTAGAGATGGGATATTAGCCCAAGCCTAACTTATTCCATGCTAGCTCTTACAGGAACTATGGTTCATCTCCAGAATTCTTGCTGGTGTTGGCAAATGAGGCAAAATTAATGCCAGTTCACAAGTAGGAGCTAGTGGTTCACTGGACTGAATGGAGGGCTCGACCCATAATCATCATACAACCCCTAGAGGTAAGTTGTCACTTACTGCCACGGATGCCCCTGTATAAAAGGTGAGAGTTAAATCTATGGGGACACCTGGGGGAAAACATGCAAGATTTTTTTTCTCACCTCCAAGTGTTTATGAATTTAGAGTATTGGTTGATTAGCTTCTTTCATACAGTATTAATTACGGCAGCATCTGGAGGGGCAGGGCAAAGTGGAGGTCAGGAGAAGCACTAAAACTGGGGAGAAACACATTTTCAAATGTCAGGGAAATGGGTAAAACAAGGAAGAATCAGGAGAACAGAAATAAATATTGGACGTCAGATCATGTCAGGAGTCCTAGAGGCAAACAGCCCCTGGATGGTCGGCAGAGATAGAAAGGGAAAAAGCGAACATGTGGGACTGACTGGCAGGGCACCAGAAATTATCAGGAGAGCCAGTAAATGTAGGAAGTGGAGATATGACAAGGCAGGACTCGTCCCACCTGAAGCCAGGACTGATCCCAGGCTCATGCGAGCTGCCCTACTTCCCCGAGCTCTTGGGCTCCTCCTCGCTCTGTGGGGAAGGAATGAGCCATGAGTCTGGGCGGGGTCACGTATGGTGAGAGCAGAAGGCGGCGAGCAGCCGCGAATCTGCAGGTGGAGGCAGGAGATGCTACAGCCGAGTTGGCGGACATGGTTCGTGGAGATACAAAAGTGGTCTTTCGGTGTTTCTGATAAGTCTACCTCAAGTGCCCCAAGTATTTTAGATGAAAATACCATTTATTTTTAAGAAATAAGTGACTGAAAAAATCGCCCTCCAACTCTTCTAGGATAAAAGGAGGCTCGTTTGGGAGCCATAAAACTCTAGCCCTTTCTAGGACTCTCGTCTTACAAATTTGCAAATTGCCTTGTAACTTGCCTTCTGCATCCTCTTCTGATCATTACGACTTCCATGCTCTTTAAACAGACCAAAGTGCAGCTTATTTGGGGATCATGTGAAGTACGTATTGCTCCTAACATCCATGTTAAAAAGGCACATTATACATTATGTGTATGTAAACCATACATACACAAAAATAAAGGAATTATACTTTTGCATTTGATTATGATTACAGCATATCTGGTAGGCTAGCTTGCATCATAGCCGGGACTGCTACATGTCAGGAAAAGGGATTCTAACATCTTTTATAAAATACAGCAATGCATAGATAAATATATATTTAATATCTAGGCATACTACCTAACTATACTATTCCTTTTTTAAAGTGTACGTTCAACATAAGGTTATTTCCCTCAAATAACGTAATTGCCCCTTTGAAATCTATACCTGAATAAGTACCTCAGAAACTAGCCAACTCACTACTACTGTAGACCAGAAAATAACTTGCTTATTTTAAACAATAGGAGGTATTTTATGACCTGCAGTACCTTGGGTGGTACTTTGGGGAATTATAAAACAAGAATTTCCTTCCCTGTTTGCAAACGCCTAGCTACAAGTTATTGACCGTGGTTTTGGTGCTTCTGGCTGGCTTACTAAGGATTTAAGGTATTGTCTTTTGTCTTTTCAGCTCCTGTTACTGTCTTCACTTTCCTGTCCTTTTCGTGGTATCTAGTTGGTTCTAGAATCTCCTTTTGGTTGCCTTTTCTTCTTTATACAAAATGTTGTCTTGTCTTCTCCGCATGTCAAAAGGCCTCCCCAGTGACTTGAATTTGAAGGAAGCTACAGGGTCGCAGCTCCGTGGAAAGCTTCGAATGACAGTGAAATCCCTAAACAGGGACTACTCTTCCTGAATAGGGAAACCTAAAAATAAAAGCTGTCTGCAGCTGGGACTGTGTGCCAAGAAAACTATCGCTGAAATGCAAAGGAAATCGAAAACATAAAAAAACAACCCTATTAGAAAAGATTAAGGTGTTAAATTGGTGTTAACATAGCAACCTGGAAAAGGAGAGCTTGATAGTAGGCGGTACATCACCCACAGATAGCTGGATGCAGTGGAAGTTTGATTCATCCCAGATATGTCATTCCCAAGAACACAAAGATACAGCAAAGAGGCTCTAAGTCAGCCTAATTCTCAATAGTAACTGGAGAGCTCCACACCAGTTAGGCTCCCATATCTGCTCTTCTTCCTTCTGTACAAGGAGTCTTGATTATTTATTGGCTTTTCCCCATCATGCTTCTTTGGAATGGCAATTCTTCTGAATAGTGAGTCCCAATTCTGAGAGCCCCCCTCACCCACCCCATTCTTTCTTGGACTGCAATTTCGCATCCACCCAGTTCTTGCCTCCTTTAATCCCATGCTGCTATTTCAATGCATTTTGACATCCAGTTTTCAGGCCCTCCCTCTTAATCCTGTCTGACATTCTTGTATGGTTTCACTTCCTTTTCTCTTGAGTTCAGATCAACCCCTGGGTCACCACTTGTTTGTACCCACTGGGAAAATTCCAGATCTAAATTTAGTAGCTACACCCAGGCTGTTAAGATGTGAAGAGAAAAATCATGCGTAGGTGTGGCTAGTGTTACTGACATGTACATTCACCACTTCAGCTGGACCATCCATGCTGCTCAACAGTCTTATGCAAGCCCTCTTTCAGCTCCCAACAGTGATTGCAAATACTGTTTCAAATCTTCACCAAGTTTTGCAATCCCATTTAGTTTATATGTCCTGTTTTTTTCTAAGCATATGTTAGGTAGGAAGAAAGTGGAGCTTTTTATAGCACACAAGACTACAAATTATTTCTATCTACAGGGGACAGCATGTCATTTCTAGCACAGTGAAAAAGCATGCTTTCTAGTACTTTTTACTTGATCACCCACTCTTCTCACTTTCCCTCAGATTATAGCACCATGCTCGATTCTCTTAATTTAGCAGGAAAAAATGATCTCTCAAACCTATGTTCCTTCCTAGCTACCTTTCTTGCTTTGTCCTTCCTTTTATGGTTAAGTAGAATATCCTTCACCTACCATCTTTACTTCCTCCTTCACTTCCCTGTATTTCATTAATATTAAATATAATTCTCTAACATCATTATTAAAGTAATGTATGTACGTATCTTAAAGGTCTACACTGAAGAATAGTGATCCCCAGACATATCTCTGCCCATTTCCCAACTCAGCTATTCCTGGGACCCTCTTTTAACTCTTTAAGCTAACTGAATGCTGCCATTTTAATATTTCTGTTCATCAATGGATGTATTTTATTTTTATTCCCTCATGTTGATAGATTCTCCAGCATCTGATAGAGGGGATATCCTTTCTGAATTCTTTATGCATCTAAAAATGTTGATTAATTTTGGTCTGATTGGCTTGATTAATAGGTGGTCTGGGTATTGAATTTGGTGTTGAAAAGCAGTTTCCCTCAAAATTTTGAAGGCACTACTCCACTATCTCTGGCATCTAATATTATTATTGAGAAGTTCAATGTTTCCAATTCTTGTCCACTTTTATTGTCAATTTTAAAGTTTAAAAAAACTGTCAAAATTCTCAAACACAAAAATTCCTTAACTAGTGCAACTTTTTTTTTCCTGAGCCATTTGAGAATAAGTTACCAATCTGAAGGCTCAACATCCTGACTACTTTAGTGTATATTTCCTACAAAGACATTCAACATTCTACCACTTAATTAAATGTAGCCATCAAAATCAGAAAATTAACATCGATGCAATATGATGAGCCACTCATTTAACGCTTTAGGCCACCTCTTTGGACCCTATTAAAGTTTGGCCAATTGTCCTGAAATGTTTATATTTAAAAGATCTGGTTCAGAATCGCTTTGCAGGCCTCTTTATCCTCCTGCAGTCCAGAACAATTCTTCAGGGTGTCCTTGCCCTTCATAACCTTGACACTTTGGAAGAGAACAGGTCAGTTATTTTGTGACCTTTATTTTGGGTTTGTCTAATGCTTCCTCATGATTAGATTCAGGATATGCATTTTTGGCAGGACTACCACAGAAGTGGTATTATCTCCTTCTCAGTGTATCATAACAGCTTTTTAATGCATGGTACATCTTTTCCAGTCTTTTAGTTTTAAACTTGTAAACGTGGGTCATTATATTAAAGTTATATCTTATGTAAACAGCATGTGGTTGGGTACTCCATTTTTTAATCTAATCTGACAGTCTTTGTCTCTTAATTGGAATATTTAAATCACTTGAATTAATGTAGTCTGTGGCTATTTTTCTTATATTTTTAGTGGTTTCTCTATGGTTTACGATACACACCTTTAACTTTTCATGACTTTTTAAAGTTATTCAATTATTTAAATGATTTATCCACATACAAAAAATAGTACATCTTTTTAGGTATAATGTAAGGACATTTCAGCTGTAAACTTACATCTCTCCCCACCTGATGCTACTGTTGTCAGGTGCTTCCACAAAAATGTTAGAAATCACAGATTACATTGGCATTATTTTTGCTTTAAATAGCATAATATCTTTTAAAGAAGTGAAAAATAAATAAAAAGAAAAAAGAAAAAAGAATTCTGCGCAAGATGAGAATTTCTGGAGCTCAGTGGTGGCAAGGCTGCACAGCAATGTGAATGCACTTAATACCAAGGAACTGCACGCTTAAAAATGGCTACAGTGTAAATTTTATGGTATGCATATTTTACACAAAAAAAAAGGAAAATAAGGATTTTATATTTCCTGCCTTTTTGCCATTTTTGGCACTCTTCCTTCTTTGCACACATACAGTTTTCCATCTGGTATCATTTCCTTCAAATTGAAGAACTTTGTTTAGTATTTCTTGAAGTTAAAATGTGCTGGCAACAAATTCTTCCAGTTTTTGTTTGTCTAAAATAGGCTTTGTTTGCCTGTCTTTTTTGAAAATATTTTGTGGGATGTAGAACTCTTAGCATTTTTAAAATGTTGTTTCATTACCTTTTGACTTGCACTGTTTTCAGCGAGAAGTCTGTGGTCCTTCTCACATGCCTTTCTTCTCTTCAAGTGGTAGGGCTTAACTCATTTGTTAGGGAAATACAGTCCTCTGCTACCTGTTGGCCAATGTCTGACAATTATTTCCTATAGTTGATCCAGTTTTCTAACTGACTACAGAGAAGGGCAAGTCCTGTGCCAGTTTCTCCTTCATGGAAGAAAACAGAATTTGTCATCCCATTCCACAAATTCTTATATACCATAATTTCATTATCATTCAGTTAAAAATATTTCCTAATATTCCTTGTGATTTTACCTTTGACCCATATATCATTTAGAGTATGTTATTTAATTTCCAAATATTTTAGACTTTTCTAGACGTCTTATTTATTTCTAATTTATATTCACTGTGGTCAGAGAATATACTCAAGAATATTGCAGTCTTTTGAAATTTATTTAGACTTGTTTTATGGCTTGACACATCAACAATATTAGCAAATGTTCCATGTGCACGGAAAAAGAATGTTTATTATGTGGTTGCTGGGTGTATTCTATTGATATCAATTACCTCAAAGCAGCTGACATTGTTTTAATTTTTTATATAGTTACTGATTTTTTATCCAATTGTTTTATCTTAATGAAAGAAATATAATGTGATAATTAGATATGCCTATTTCTCCTTTGTTTCTGTCATATTTTTTATTAAGAAATTTAAAGGTCTGTTATTAGGCACATACTCGTATATAATTGTTGTATTTCCTTAATTAACTGTTTATCTTGTGAAGTGTTCCTCTTAAATCTGATAATATACTTTGTCCTGAAGTCTATTTTGTCTCGTATTAATATGGCCGCTCCATTTTTTGATTGTTTTGCTTCACTAAACCTGTATTTTTTTAATGAAAAGTTCTTCCTTTACATGGAGAATATAATTGGACCTTACATTTTTATCCAGACTACAAATCTCTGTCTTTTAATAAGACTTTAGTCTAACAAAATTGATAATTATATTAGACATAAATGAATTACTTCTTCCTACTAAAAGACAAAGATTCTTAGCCTGGGATTTTCGTTTTGTGTTTTGTGTTCTTCTGAAGGGAGAGCACCTTCATCCACTGACCATCTGGCAACACACCTTTGATCATTCAGGTCAAGCATCTTTGGCACCTACAGGTTTCCATTGCATCACCTCCCTTCCAGATAATGAAAACCATACCTTCCTGTGAGCCCCCAGCATGCCCTGCATGTTCTGCTGCCTTTCCTCTTAATATTTAAATGCACTGATTTTGTTTATCTGACCTTTATAAGCACCTTTAAATAATAGAACACATCTATTTCCTCTTCTTATTCCATGTTTCCAGTACAGTGTCAGCACTGGAAGCTGCTGAATGAACAAACGATTAATTGGTTGAACACATGAAGGAGGGAATATAGAAGTGTGTCTGTATTAACTGATAGTGGGTAATTTTAAGATGGGAAATGACTTAATAAGGAAACAATATCTTAAACTGAAGAACTTAAATTGAGATGAAAACAAAGGTTATATCATGAATAAACAGTTAAGAATTGACAAAAGATCCTATCTGAGAGTTGTAAATACAAGTTGGGTCCCTGGTTACAAGTTTTTCCATATTTTCTTGGGAAACAGAGACTGGCATTCAGTCTATAGATGATCTATAGATGATAGTACAGGATGCTCATAGACATCTGACCAAGCAGAAAAGGCCAGCAGGAGAGATTTCAAGAAAGAGAATGTCTTCTCTGGACAGATAAAATGCAAATGCAAATGCAAACATGCTTGATCTTTTCAGGAACTGGTAGAGAAATGGTTTTAAATTTCTAAAAAAATTGAAGTCCAAGGGAGAAAAAATAAATAGTCTTAAAAACTAGTGTTTTAATGACGAACAATTTTGGCCAAATAAAGTTTAGACTAATTGCTATGGTAGTTTTGGAAGAAGAGTGACGCTAATGAGTTTCTGAATGTCAACTGCAATTTTTGAGTACTTTTAATTTGCAATCTCTTTATTTAATGGAGAAAGCATTGAAGACTCACTCTGAATGTATTCAAACTGCATTTTCATTCTTACAGCTGTACTTTAGCATAAGAATTATATTTTACTATAATAATATTCACTCAGCTTTTGGAACTAAAGCCTTAGAAAGTCCCCTTTAGGAATGTCAAATCACACACTGTCAGATTCCAAAAATAACTTTGTCTGACGTTATACAGGGTAAGAATCTAGCCTGATATACTAGTCCTCTGATCTAGAGGAAAATAGTTGACAGATTGCTTGACCTAGCAAATCATTCAGATAACTCCACTAGGAGCAATGGCCTTGCCATTTTTTAATATAAATTTTTGATTCATATCAATTTTCACTGAAGGAAACTTTGAGGAAAACGCCTAAGGATTTTTGAATTCACTATAGCTTAAATGCCTATTTCAAGTAGATAGAAAGCAATCCCTTCTCTTTGCTACTTTTGCAGAAGCAAGTGGGGAAAATAATAAGAGTAACAATTTTTCTATTCCTTCCTGCTTTAGATACTAATTACAATAAACATAAAAATACAGCAGAGCTATCTACATACTTAAATCTGCTTCAGTCTAGAAATTTACCTGAAGATCAGTAGTTAGAGCCCCCACAAACTGTGTGCATACATAAATAATTGGTGTTTTTCTTCACACTGTAGAATTTTGCTTTTCATTTCCTAGTATTGATGTCTACAGAGACTGGAGTGGGATGACACTACAAAGGTGAATACTCCAATCACATGAGCCCGATCATACATGGGAGAGACATAATGAGCTGATTTTTCTCATTTTTCTGCCTGCTTTTTTCCCTCTTGATTTTTCAGCACCAAGGTAATATTTGAGATCAGAAAAAAAAATGCACCAAAATAAAAACATGAAAAGCCAAAAAAAAGCATCAAACCAAGGGTGACTTTCTGTGTCTGCATTTCAGATTCAAGCTGCCAATTATTTCAGGCCCAGGAAACTCAGAAAGACAAGATTACTTATTCCTATAAATGCACTGTTTTCCCCCTTAGTTGTCAGGGTGGCAGACAACATGAAAACAAATTCAAAAAGTACGTATTTGCAAAGTTTTTATATTCAATTACTGGTTTACTAGTCCAATATTCACTAAATCAAACTATGGTAGAAAAATACCTACCCCGTGGTTTTTCTTTCTCTTTTTCCCTCCCTCTCTCTGTCTCTCTACCTTGCAAGTGAAAGGCTCTAATGAGAAATACCACTAGTTCTGAGGCTTTTAGTGGACAAACATTGGGCTGACTTAAGAGCTTTGACCTTTTCTTGACTAACTCAGGGACACTGCTCTTTGACAGAAACTTTACTCAAAATAAACACACATACACAAATGAGAGGTTCAATACAATTACTTGAGTGCTAGAGGGCATTAAATTTAACAAGTAATACGAAGGTAATGGCCCATATTATCTACAGATCTATTATGATAAATTATATCTAATTGTCTGTGTTTTTACAATACACAGTCATGTACTTTTTCCTCCATCTGTGTTTGAGGCAAATGAACAACTTTTAAGTGAGAAATTGTACCCCTCTCCAGTAGTGGTAGGTCATTGGAGCGATAGTACATTGACCTCGGGGATTTTTAGACTTGCATCATAGTTGCTTAGTATACAGTGTGAATTCAAAATAGTTTCTGTAAACATTTAAATAATTTTTAAAAATCAAACCATGGTATCATATTAATAATATTTTAGAAGCAGAGGACATCAAGGATTTTATAGACAAACCTCTTTCTTTTACATGAGAGAAACACAGCTGATCAAGAGACAAAATGATCACCCCAAGGTCAACCCTGAGTTAGTGAACGAGTCAGAACTAGAAAACAAACAAAGACTTCGAGCATGGTATATATTCATCAGTGTCAAATCATACTAAAAGGTCAGAATGTTTTGTCTTTAGAATTCTTATTTTTTTCCCTATCAATTTGTATTTGTGAAAACAGTCTTCAATGGTTTCTTTCCTCACCAACTCTTTAAAAGATAACCTTTTACTCAAATTTGAGGGGTTTTCTTAATTGAAAAATTAAGTACTTTCTGTTAAAGACTTGAGTTTATGCATTAAGAAAGAATAACTTAGAATTTTGAAGTTAACTTTAGAACTGTTATGTTTATCAGTTTTTATGTTCCCTGAAAATCCATTTGGCATTCAAGATGTTTATTCACCAAGGATTTAGGAGTACTTCATTATACAATGCCAAAAGTTTACATGCATGATTGACATTTTTTTTCTGTTTTATTTTTTCGCCTTTAATTTTTAAAGCCCTCTTGGTATTTGTTGACAACTAGAAGATGAGGAACCACGGAGTGAGGAGAAGAAATCTTTCAAAAATAGGGAAGTTAATGACAATTAAGACTTCTCCAGGGGTTTGCATAGACTGTTTAAACAAGGAGTCACAGATTTGTATTTCTGGAGACTGACTCTAGCCCTTTCATCTGATTTGTGTAATTGTGTTCACTTTTTTTTTAATATAAGTATCTTTGTAAATACTGTTAATTTTGGAAAGTATATTTTGTTGGTTATGTAGGAACCTGTGTCTAATGATTTATCATACACTAAACAAATATTGATAGAAGTTATTTGAGACTACTGCCTGGGACTTTTTCACATGCAAAGAATAAAATCTGACATTTTAAAATATATCTACAGATGTAAATGCATCACCCCACTTATTGTGAGTCACCAGTGAGAATATAAAGACTTCAGGTTTAGTGTATCAACAAAGCCATCAAAAAGTCCCCAATTAATAAGTTTATTAATTGATCTTCCTGTATAGTCCAATTTAATTGTTGCTTTCTTTGTTATAAATCAAGAAATGAATTACACACACACTAATGTGTTTTTCCATATTGTATGATACACAGAAGTGATTGTTTTATGCTGAAAAATTGTCAACCCTGCCTTTACACAGTGTACCTAGCCATTGTTCAGTGACAGAAGCTCCTCTCCATGGGATACAGCTTTGTATGTAGACCTCTAGTCTAACAATCATAATGATGCTTTTTGTCATAATCACAAAGCATTTAACTGCACAGAGCAATTTAGGAAACAGAGTTTAGGTCAAGACACATGGGAATCTAAGACAGATAATAACACTGATGTGAAAAACAGAGGGTATGCAAACAACTAAATAATAAACAATGAATAATTACAAAGATAAAGCTTTGCAATTTCACTATATTTCTGTTCAGAGTAAATGCATTTTGGACAACTCACCTTCAAATTCTAAATACTTTAAAGATTTCCCTTTAAAGTATTTAGAAATCATGCTTTCCTAACATTGTATCACTAGAGCGGAAGGTAAGGAGGGATGGGGAATGTAGTGAAAAAACTAAGCCCAATAGTCATTTCTGTATATCATTTTAACCAACTGTTTTGATAGCACATAACATATACACAGCTAATTACCAAAGAACCTCCCTCCTTCATAAAACTGAGAAGCACGTTTTTTTTTACATTCCTTAAAGAGTTGATTACAAATATCAGAATAAAAATATTTTGGAAAAGGCTAAATAGGAGAAAGAAATATATATTCAAGGAAATAATGCTAACAATAATGAAATAAACAGCCTTTGCTATTAAATATTCCTAATATGATGTGAAACTCCTATTCTTTAATATTCTTTTGTTCTTATCAATAAATCTATCCCAAGAAGAGAAGGATAATTTGGAGGCATTTTTAGGTATTTGTGTATTACAATGAAAAAGAGGAAACTAAGGAGAAATACAACTTTTTCTTGGAATGTTTTCTGATATGGACTAATATATTTTATTATCTAAAGCCTGCAATGTTAAATTTAAACAAAATACAGTATATCGATATAAAAACTGATAAATATTTTCAAGGCTGTCACTCCCTACTGGTGAAAATTTTAAATTCAGTTTCTTGTGCTTAGTAACAAGGAAACAAAATAATCATAAAACAAAAAGTTCAACCTGAAACAAATTTAAAAGAAATTTATGAAACAAATTTAGATTATCAAACAAAATTTGCCCTGAAAATCAGAATTACAACAGTTTTAAGTTGCTAAGCTTTGCTCAAATTACACTCCATTCTGCTTTAATGCAACATATGTGTTTCTAAAAATCTCCACACTAAAAGAATGCAATAAAACCATAGGGGTTGGAGCATGATACTCAAAACATTTGTCAGTAGAGCTTAAAAAGAAAGAAAGAGAAGAACCTAGTAAAAATAGTAGCAGTTTTACAAGAAATACATAAATCCTATAACAAATATGGCAGTTTACCTTCAACACTACCTGAAGTTTATTCACGGAACTGTTGCAGCTTGTGGATCACTGTGAGGGGGTGCAAGAAAGGCTTTCTGTATCAACAGGAAGTTGTAACACCAGATATGGATGAGTGTGGGCCACTGATTATTCTTGTGAGGTGTGAGTGTGTGTGCGTTTTGTGTATTCCTACAAGGCTCAGCTCAGCTGGGTGCAGTTTCCTGAACTCACCTAATTTTTCTCACAGATGAAAGAGCACATAAGCAAATGCAAAATTTGTTTAATGCTAAACTTGTTCCTCAAAATATCAATTGCACTGGAACAAATTCACATTTTTAAAAGCAATTATAACAGAACTGACTGCACAAAGTCAGTTGAATTCAAAATTGTATTGTTATATTCTGGTACATACAAAGAAAATAACTCATCTGAGGCCTCAGTTGTCTGGTATACCCCAATCTCAAATAGCAATTAAATGAAAGTAAATGATCCCATTAAATACTAGTGGAAACCACAGAATAGTGACAGCTGAAGTCATTGTTAGGCCAGTGGTTCTCAAACTTTAATGTGACCACAATCAACTAGTGTTTGTTAGAACTCAAGATTTGCCCACTCCCAGAGTTTCTGTTTCAATATTTGCATTTCTAAACATTCCTAGGAGATGCAGATGCTGCTCCATTGGTGCAGGGTGGATGCAACATATTTTGGGAAGCACTGGTTAGACCATTCGAGCTATTGATGAAAACAGTTGACAACAATGTGTCTCAGTACTTCTGTAAAGGAGAATATCTATTTTCATCATGGTTACCATTAAGAATGTGACTTCCTCATCAGAGAGATCCCAATAACCTTCCTCTAACTTTCTTTGCTCCAGGGTTAGTAACAAAACAAAGAGGATAAAAACAATTTAATGCTGAAGTCCAAGCACTATGTTGGGCATTTGGATTAAGCCTCCTAGCAAATATTTGTCATTCTCCATTGTACAGAAACCATACATTTGGTATGCAGTTGACTTCCTACAGGGATAAGCCTTGATTTGAATAAATTAGTTAGGTTAAACTCATCTTTCCAGGGCATCCATGATTGGCTACTTCAGAGAAAATCTTCAACGGTTTGGGAAGCAAAACTTTCTTTCTGAAAACCTGAATGGAGAAACAGGTCGCTCCAGAAGCTGCTGGCAGCCCTTTTGTAACCTAACCATAAGGCAAAGCAGACCGAAAGCAAAGCTCAAACTGGTGGAGACCAGGGTCAGGAGAATAACAGAAAAACAGAGCCAACTCTTCACTGAAGCCCATGCTACCCCTAAAGCTTTCTGCTGCATGAGTAGATTAACCACTTTGAATGTTTAAGCCAGTCTGAGTTGGGTTGATTGTCACTCTAACCAAAAATAAACAAATAAACCCAAAGAAAAAACAAAAACTCCTACCTACATAGGTACAGATGAAGGCAAGAAAAGACAAGGGCTAGGAAGAAAATGAAGCAAGCATACTGCAGGGACGCAAAGTCTCCATTGAAAACTATCGGTAAACGTTCTACTTTAATGTGAACTTCTAGCTCTTTATACATATAAAGATCAAGACCTTGTTAGTAAGGGTTCCAAAATAAAGTATCTATTCCAGGGAGTAGAACTTGGATCCAAAAGGATCAAAGGATACAACACATCCAGAACAATCAAGTGCAGAAGCTATTTCCATGGCCACCTTACTTAGACCTGTTATCCATCAGAAAGTGAACGTCATCCCCATTCCAGAGTGCAGTTAGTCATTCTTAATAATATTTTTTGGTCAACTTATAAAATCTCAAATAAAAGAATCTTTCTGACCTACTGTCACATACAGATATCTGGACTGAGTAGAGCCGACCTAGTATCTTAAAATCTGGGGCAGAGTGAGCAAAAACAGTGTTACTCCCACCCAATTTACAAAATTTCACCGAACTTACTTCTCTCTAGATATGTTGTATTTTTGCCAATAGAAAACAAACAAAAAACAGACCAATGGAAGTAAAAGACTCGCGGATTCAAGAACAATAAATTTAATTTACCAGTTTGCCTATTAGAAGAGCAATTCTTTCACTTTCATTTAGTCTAAGGGTAAATTAAGCCCAGTAAACCAAGTGGCAAGGAGAGCATCGTTTTAGGAGCAACATAAATCTGAGTTTGAAATCCCACCTGTTCTTTAACTTAAAACAAATTATTTAACATTCTTGAGTGCCAGATTCCTCATCTGTAAAATGGAGTAATATGTAATTTATAGAGGGATTTTTTGCATAACAATTAAATAAAATAGCATATGGAAAGCACCTTGCAGTGCCTGATAGATACAAGGTGCCTAGTATAGGATGATTTCCTACCTTCCTTTGCCCTAAGCACCTTAATAGCCTCTTAGAACAAAATACAAAATAGCTATATTTTATCAGATTGTTTAGATTATTCATGGAGAACAGCAATCTGAGTTCTATTGACCATAGGAGCCTGGAGGGCAGAGCTATATTGAACGGGTTGTCATTTTGAGGGTGCTCCAAGCAGGACTGGGCCAGGGGCCCTCCACTGGGTTATCTACTGGCAAAGGAAACCATAATGACATTTAGGGCAACCAGGACAACATTTAGGTATACACAAGGAGGACAACAATTAGTTCCATAGAAACTGGATTACTATACAAAGTGTTTCTTATTAATAAAAAGGCAGACATTTATGTGCCACTTGAGAAGCAGCTTTCACATTTGTCAGGGGGACATGAAACCTAAGGAGTCAGTATGTCCATTAAATCAAGTTATCAAACAATGAAGCTGCAAAAAATTATGTGGCATTTTAGGACTCATTGTATCCTGGAATACTTGTGCAAATCTGGTGAAACTGTCATCTAGTTTACTCCTGCTTGCCAAACAGTAATAATCTCAAACTGCTGAGTTTCAGAAGAAAAAAGATACCTTAATAGCTTTTGCATATACCAATCCTGACTGTCTCTTAGGTAGTGAGACTTGCACTATTGGAAATCCCATTCATCAAAAATAATGTACGATGTTTCTACCTCTGTATTTACAAGGTACTGTTAATGGATGGGTGACTTCAGGTTTGTTTTGTTTTTCTAGTTGTTTCAACCTTATTTTGGCACCTGCAATGTACTTTTTAAAAAGACTTGTCTGAATGATAGGCTCACCTAAGAAAATTGTAGAATATACTCTGAAAAGGGGAATGTGTTGTGTAAGAGTTTTGTGATTTTGCTGCCTGCCACTGCCGCCTCACTATTCAAATGGCATACCTCGGTGTCACTCAGAATACGTAATGTTATAAGAAAAACTGATTTCATGGGATATTAACTCATAAAGCACTCAAAAATTTCTACAGTGTTTATGATGAACTCTTAGGACTCCTTTGGCCTAAAAGAATACAGAGATTAAAGAAAATATTTGGCCGCTGTTTAGCATATAGAGATGATTTTTTCCATGAATATGGTTGGATTCTCAATTCTACCATTACCCACTAGATAACCATGGACAGATAACCCAGCCATTCTACACCATCAGGTAACAAAATTAGCGAGGGATCAGTACGTACCACATAGATCACTGTGAAGAACAAATTAAATAATGAATATAAAAATATTTTTTAATTAAAAAGTTTGAGGCAGTTTTTCAGTATTTAAGTATTCTAGATTCTAGCAGCTCAGCTTACACATGTATGTCCTTGAGCAGCCATTTACTTTAAGTCCAAGTTCTGCACCTGTTTATTACATGAAACAGTAATAACACCTATCTACCTATCTTATCTGTGAAGTTCTATTGAAATTATATTCTCTAAAAGAATGTTCTCAATTGTAAAATATCATTAACTCTTTAGTGGGTAGGTGTCATTGTCCTAATTACACTAACATGAATTGTAAAACCAGTGAGGGAAATACTTCAGTTATACATAATAGATTGTAAATTTCATGACGTTAGGAAATCTTTTCTGTTTCTTGATGTATCGTGAATGCCTAGGACAATACCTGATACATACATAGGGTATTCAATAAATACTTGTTCAATAAATATTAACATAAATATGTTGAAATTTATATGTTGAGAGCGACAGGTTGGAAAAAAGAGATAATGATTTTTGTGCTACCAACAAATCAACTGTCAATAAGGATGAAGAGTTTTCTGAAGGATAAAGAAATTATTTGAATGAAGATTGTGTATATTTATTACATGATTTATATTGGAAAAGAACACTTTTCCCTTGGGGCCAAGCAATGCATTTGTTTTCTTCCACATAAGTGAGAAAAAAAAATCAATCAATGAAAATAAACTAAAAGCAGGCTTTCAGCAACCTAGGGATCTTTGCAGGAAAGAAAATGTGGTGAACCTCCTCATATTGATACTCATTTGTCCCTGCATCCTATATCTCTATCTGCATGTACATCTAAAGTTCAATGAAATAATTTTTCTCATAATAGTGACTCTGAATTCTCAAAGAAATGACAAGTCATAGTCAATACTATCCTTACTAATATGGAGGTATGCAATGTTTCATAAGTATGCACTACAAATAAAGAATCATTACTTTTTTAAGTTGTGGTATTTACTTCTTTCCTCCAAACATTTTAATTTAACATATTTTATGTGTCATGAAATGAAGATAATTCAAAGAAGAAATAAATATGTATCACAGTGTAATGGAGTTTATAATTCAGGGAAGGAGGAAGATTAAACTTTTTAAAAGAAATTCTTTTCTCTAGTCAATCTATTTTCCTAGACCACCAAAAAATTGTATGCAAGGCTCATTTCCTGTAAAACTAAAAACAACTAAGTCATATTAAAATGTATCTGGGTTGATATTCCAGATTTTCCTTTCTAGGTAGCTTTGTTATTTACTATTAATTTATTTATTTTTATTTTTTTGTGTATGTGTGAGTGTATTAAGGTACTATAATGTTATGCATTATTTTCTATCAGCTTCTAATGTATATTTCTATCTAAATATTCATCCACAGTGTATTATATTCATTTACTTGACTTTCTCTCCAATAACCATAGTCTGAATTTATTAGGATATGGATTATTGTTGGACTTTGTTTCTCTAATATGTTGCATGGTATCTGGAATATTATATAAACTAAATAAATGTGAAAAGAGGATAAAAATCCATGTGGATACATGTCACAGTTCACCCCAAGTGATCACATGATCTGAAGCTGGAGAATTTTTAATAGAACTAAATATATGGATGCCAAATTATGTCAGATATTAAGAGCGAACAAAAGCAAAAGAAACAAGTCAGTGTGGGGAAGTTTTGTACCAAGAATTTGATCATGTGCATCTACATGCCCTAGTTAACATCATATATTCTTTATGCCACACAGAGAGATGTCACAGCCTACTGAACTGCACAGTCTTCTCTTGCAATACAAGTCACCATGAGCCACAAGAGGCTCAGGTTTCCATAGCCAGACTAAAGCAGAACATAGTGGTTGTGACCTCAAAGACACACACATGAAGTGGACGGAGTACTTAATCATCCTCTGTTTATTTGTACGTTTTGCCTAACCTTCCTAGGTAATTGCTTAACTCCATTTTTCCTAGAATGTGGAGAGCTGACAGGGCTGCAAATGTAAACTTACGCAGTCTTTATCTCTGATACTAGTTTTTTCATTGTTACTCACCCCCACACTCTAGATAAACAATTCAACAACTAGAAACTCGCTGAGAAAGGTTCTGCCAAAATTACATGCCTGCTGTTTCCAGACTTGAGAAACAGAAACTCAAAAGTGATTTACAGGAAAACAAAAGAACAAAAATCTAGCCTGGCTCAATCCTACAGAGCAGGTTTTGCTGGTATGGCTGCAGCCTCGCCACTACACTACGTGGAGGCATGATCTGGAATTCCTCCCCAGGGCATCTGGATGGCTTCCCACCACCATCCTGTCCAAAGAGGGCATTTCTACTGGTATCTGTTAGGACAGCTGGAAAGATATTATTTTACCAAAATAAACTCTTTTTTATTAAAAGTTATGATTATACCTTCAATAGAGCCCAGAATGTGGTATGTCAGCTTTGATGTACATTATTTTCCTGGTACTATTCCAGGAAAGATCTCTATCAGTGATTGCCTGCAAAGAGAGGAAAAAGAATCCAAGAAGGAGTGTTGTAACTTAGAGCCCAGAGGACAGAAAAAGAAAAACAGCCCACACCCTCCTTACCCTTAGGAAAGGAAAAGATTTACCTGATTTCAAGGAGCTTAGTTCACGTATGCAAGAATATCTTTATAAGCCTGCAAGAAAATATCCATCCAAATTTAAAATATATTAAAATGTGGATGGATATTGCCAAAACACACTTCAAAAAATGCTTTAACTATGTAATGTCTCCAGGTTCACCCAACCACATGTGATTCATCCTCTGCATGAGCTTGTGTGCAGGCCTGGGAGGCTGTGGTTGTCGCTATACTCTCTCCCTGCCCCACCCTTGGTCATCGGAAAGCTTTAGCTTAAATGGTCCCTGCTCAGAGACGTTTTCCCTGAACATTCTACTTGAAATGGCTTTCTTCCCTGCTGGGCTTCCTTTTGTGTTTTCTTCATAAAAGTTTTTACAAATTATTAACTAATCTACTTCCTTGCCTGTTTCTATTTCTCTCAGTAGAATTTATGTTCCCAAGGGGTAGGTACCTTCTCTGTCTTATTGGTCACTGCATTTTCAACACCTAACTCTCTGTTTGACATACATTAAGTACTCAGACATTTTGTTGAATGGATGAATGAACTGTGCAAACTATTGTTAAAGAACCATAGTTCATTTATTGGCCTTGTGATTTATGTACTGCATAATCTCTACAGTTATTTATTTCCCTAAATGCCTTTTGATTTCCTTTGTTCATATTATTATTATAATAGTCCTAACTACATTCTGAGCATTAAATGAAATAATGTGAGTAAAGAGCACCATCTCTGACAACAAAGAAATTCACAACTGTTGTCTGTTATTGCCTAAGCCAGTAAGAGGGCAGGAACACAGGTGAATGAGTGAAGCCAACCGGGCACTCTTTAGGAATTGTGCACATACTCATGGTAAGTGCAGGCAATTAGAGTTGTTCACTGGCAGTTTCTTGGATGCAGAAGACCACCATCTACCCAGCCACAATTTTATTAGCAGGTACACATGTGCCTTTAGGAGGAAGTTGTTAAAGATACTTCTCCCTCAACACATTCAAGGGGTAGGATTTCCATGAATTACCTCTATTCAACTCCATATGGATCCTGTGTAGTCTTCTTTCTGTAGCATGCCCTTGGAAGGAAACAAAAGTGATACAGTCGTTAGAAGATAGGATTTTCAGGACTTTATGCTCCACCCTATCCTACCCATCACTCTTGCATCACTGTATAGACAGACAAGGAAAAGATTTGGAGAAAAAATCTGAAGCAGATTATTGAGTTGCTCTATTGCTTTTATGAAGATAGCCAAAGAAATTGGTTGGAGGCTCATTTTTGACTTATAATATCAGAGGTGAGATTTATTCCATTAGAAAATGTAAAGGATTTTTTTTAATCCTGTAACTTTCTAGTTGAATATATATTTGTATATAAACTATACCCACAAAATTAAGGAATCTTTTGGTAATGAATTCCATTATAAATCATTTAAGTAGAGATTTAAAGTGTCACAAAGAAGAATACAATATTTAAATTTTGCAAATGTGTACACATTATCACTTGGTAGCCAACATAAAATTAAGACACATTTTAAATTTTACCTAAAAAATCTAAAAAACAGCCCATTTTGGTTTGAATTGTTCAGTTAATTTGCTCAATCTTCTGCTGTTGCTTTGTGAAGCCTTTAACAAAATAGATAAGTATCTCTTTGATAATCTAGTCACAGGTCTGCAAGCAAAGGTTCTTTATAAAACCAAAATAAATGACATACCAAGGTCAGTATTTCCACTGACAGGAACTCTACATCTGCCTGAATATCCAAAGTATTTGGAGGTGTGCGTTTGGGAGTATACGGAGTTCTCATGATTTTCTTGGTAGAGCACGTCAATTACCCTTGAAGAGATTTCTGTTTATCCTTCAAGGAGTCAACTTCCTACTTCTAGCAAAATGACTCTCAGTCGTATATATCCTAACCTCCCTTTTTATTGTAATTATTTTGTTACACTCTATGATCCTGAAATAAAATTCATAGATAATGTAATCTACTAACACACATAATTTCAAAAAATGAAGGAAGGAAGGAGTGAAGGAAGAATGGCCTCACTATAAGATTATAGTCATAACAGGAAAATAAAATAATTTATATTTCAACATGTAAGGACTTAGGCACAAATATGCCAGAAGATGTGTTGAAATTGTCAGATGCTTGTACCTATATGAAATATGATATGACTTCTGAGAAGTAGGGTGAGGTGAACTCATTTCGTATAAATATAGGAAAGTAGGAAAGGGAAAGCAGAGGAATATGCATGCTAGAAAAAAACTGCTATTACAAAAAAGTGTGGTAGGCAGAATAATGCCTCTACCCACCTCAGGAGGTCCACATCCTAATCTCTGGGACATGGGAAAATATATATACTAAGCTACATGGCAAAGAGAAATTAAGATGGAATTAAGATTGCTAATTGGCTTCTAATATTGCTGATTGGGTGTCAGAAGGACTAGTAAATATAATCATGAGGGCCATTACAAGTGGGAGAGTCAGTGGAGGCTTTGCTGGCTGTGAAGATGAGGAAGGAGTAAAGGAATTCTGGCAGCCTCTAGAAGCTGAGGAGGGGAAGGAAATGATTCACCCCTATAGCCTCCAGAAAGGAAGGAACACTGTCGGGCAAACTTTTATTTTAACCCAGTGAGAAATGTGCCAGACTTCTATCCTATAGAGCTATAAGATAAGAAATTTTGTTGTTTAAGCCACTACGCTTAACTTTGTGGTAATTTGTTAGAGCAGCAATAGAAAATAATACAATAAGTAAACATACCAATCTTACTTATATGATATGAGCAAAAGGGACATGGCCTGAATTGAATAAAGATGACAAATCAAGACAAATCACTAGAAACTTTCATAGGGGAGAAAAAAGGGAACTATGATACCCTCACAAGTGACCTGAGCTTTATAAATGTGAATCAAAATAATTCTGCATTTTATGTCATGGAGTAGGACAGACAGAGGTAAATCATCAGAGTACATACATCTTCTGGTAGCTTACTACCTGTCAAAGCATATATTAAGCACTGGTACTTAAAACTTAAGTATATCCTTCGGTTGGTTTGGGGAACAAAAGGATGGATTGAAAAGAAATAAACAAGCAAACAAACTATAAAACAAGAGCCTGTAGAGAACGGACAGTATGCTCTTAGAAACACACAGTCAGTTAGAAACCGTTTCATCGGTTGGTGTTCTGCTTTAGAGATTTGTTATGTAAGACTAGAGTTATATGTAACATAGCTAAATATTCAGTGTCAAGACTAGACCCTCCCACCCAAATCCCTGTGAACTGTGTAGTTTTCCAGTGTGGCTGGTAGGAACAGACACTATTTCCTACCCTGTGTGCGTGCTGGGTCCTGTTCCTGTTAACCATTTTGGGTGTTTCTCATCTGCTCAGTCACCCCTGCAGTGTGTCTTCTCAAATGCATGTGCAATCAAGACTTTGCTGAGAGTATTAGAGGGCGATTCTCTGGAGATGTCCAGAGTTTTATCTCTATGCGGCTATCTTCTCTCTTGTAATCTAGCTGCCATGTAACATTTGACTGCATTCTTCTCCTTGGATTTTTGGCTTAATCTCCTCAAATCAAGGAGTCCCCTGATCTCTACCTGAGCTTACCCTATGATCTGCAAATTCTCTCAAAGTTTAGACAGTCATAGGGCTCACTTCATTTGTTTCCTTCAGCCAAGTTTATTGTCCTTTGCTGTTCGACACCAGTCTTGAAAACTTCTTTCCTGTTTGTGTCCAAGTTTTTCAGTTGTTTTAGGTAGAAGGATAAATCTGGTTCTTGTTCTATCTTGGCTGCAGGTAAAGCCAATGTAATTTTTAAACAATGTATATCTGGATTTTTAAAATATTCAGTTTAAATATTGGAGTCTAAATTCCTAAATCTAATTCATTCATATTATTATTACTGATGTATTTGTACATGTTTCTCTAACATTATCGCATTTTTGTTTAATATGGAGAAAACTGAAGTTCCTATGGCCAGGATCCTCACCTGAACCTAAACTACTTGATGATGTAATTGGCCTGCCACTAGGCTACTGCTTCCACACCCGTGGGCAATAAGCTATTATTGACTGAGTCACTATATAAAGAGCTCTGCCCACCACTCTGCACGGAAGTAGAGATGAAGGAGGACTATTGGATGCAGATGCTCACAGGGAGAACAAATCCAGGTAATAAACCCTTTTACTCCAAGAATGTTCCATTGTCACTCCTTAGTCTTACTGAACCCATAGTGAACTTGCCTGGGGATTAAACCCATTGGCATGACATTTACCATTTGTTCCTTTTCTATGCATTTCTCCCTTTTGGAAAATTAATCCTCCCTGTTAATACAGGCAATTACCAAATTCTTTAATTCCTTATTTCTACCCTTTAACAATGCCCATCATGTAATTTTTTTCCAGACTTCTCATTCTAGATTATTGCAGAATGTATCTCCTCTTTTTTATGTGGTCTCAAACGGCTTTAATAGGAACAAATTTCACCAAGCTTTTCAACCACCTTTAATTCAAGTATCTTTTGCCACATGTCTTGCCAATGGGCTGCAGTCCCAGACAAGTTCATCAAAGAGACCAAAGAAATGACAATGGAATGTTCTTGGGGTGAAAGGGTTTATACCCAACTTTATTCCCATGATGGCAGGTCAATCACTAGAATCCCGTCCACTCACAGCAAGTCTGCATGCAGCAAGCCAGTCTCTGCCTCTGGGCCTCTCTACCCCCACAGCCATCCCAGTCTCTGTCCTTGGCGCTGTCAGCACTCCAGCCTCCGCTCTCCTGCAGCCTTACAGCCATGCCACCCTGTCGCCCAGAGCACTGAGCAGAGCTCTTTATATAGAGTCAATAATGATCTATTGCCCACACATGTGTAGTGAGCTAGCCAACCAGGGCCAGGTGAGAATCCTGGCCATAGGAACCTTCACTTTAACCACACCACATCTCTTGGGCTTTTCTCTCCTACCACTTTCCCTCAAACTGTTGTCCATGTGTCTTTGCATGGTGATTATCTTGCAGCTTTCTATGCCTGAGAATATTTGTTATTATGCTGGCATATTGAAGACAGTTTGGCTTGAAAATTCTATATTTTAAGTTATTTTTCTCTGGCACTTATAGCCCTTCGTTATCTTCTTGCATATAGCATTTGCTATTGAAAAATATGATATAACCTGATTTTTTTGCTCTGGAAAGATATATATTTATATATATGGTGTGAATTTGGTGTGAACTACCCACCCTCTTTTCTTTTTTCCAATCTTTTCGTATTAGCTTCCTAATTTTACATTCACAATCTGTCTTAAGATTTCTGCTTCTATGGATATCTGTAATCCAGAATGTTGTTTTGAAATGGCTGTGCTGCTCAGATATCCTGCGTGTTGCTCTCTGAGTGCCCTCTCACTAGGGCTAGTTCCCAAGCTTTGCTGCCCATTAGGATCACCTGTGGATCTTTTAAAAATTCCAAAGCCAGGTTCCGCTTCATAGCAATTAAATCAGCATAACTAGGAGGAGAAGCCAGGTGTTAGTGGGTTTTTTAAAATGTCTCCAGGTAATTCTAACATGCAATAATATTTGGGAACCACTGCTCTAGAAGTACCATCCATGCTTTCAGGTTACATGTATTTCCCAATGTGTCAGCTGAGTGATGCAGGGGTGCAGGTGGGGCATTGATGACTTAAGATGAAGAGCTCCAAACACTAGAAAAATCACTTCTTATCACAAAAATCTCAGGTCAGGTCTTCACCTTTTACCACCCTTAGCGAAATCAGTGTTAGGAGGAGGTAGTCCTTAGATTATAATTCTCTATTCACAGACTATATAGAGAACCATGCAGAATCACCAGGCCACACCCTAAAACTGGTAAAGGGGGAATCCAGACATTAATATTTCATAAAGATTCTTAGATAATTCCACTGCTGGCTAAGGCTGAGTACCTGTGTCCCTGTAATTTGGAGAATGAGGGGTGGAGACACAACTGCCTCAAGTCAGATTGTCTCCACCTGTTTTTCTTAGCATCACAAAAGTAAAGAGCTCTTTTAATGCCCAAAACTTACTCTTGAGGATAATTAAAAAAGTACCTGAGCAGGGATTTGGAGCAGGTGCTGTTTGTCCCAAGATCATGGAGGGCATTAAAAGTCACTGGAGGAGCAAGAACAAAATTCCAACTGTTCTCTTGCTATTTTGTCCTCTAACTGCCCTTTTGGGCTACATCCTATCCCAGGCTAAACCCATCTGCAAGCATGCATACACACACACAGTCTAACAAATTTCTGAGGGCAACTGTGGGGAAGTTGGGGTTCCTGTGGCCAGGATCCTCACTGAACTTAAACCACCTGATGATGTAACTGGCCTAATGCTAGGCTACCACTTCCACACCTTTAGGCAATAAGCTATTACTGTGCTTTATAGAGAGCTCGGCCGGTGCTCTGGGTGGAGGCAGAGATGCTAGTGCTCGACCTACCGCCGAGAGAACAAGCCAGGTAATAAACCCTTTCACCCCAAAGAACGTTTTGCTGTCAATTTTTTTGGTCACACTGAATCCATAGTGAACTTGCCCGGGGCTCAAACCCATTGGCCAGACAGCAACAGAGAGGTGTTACCCCAGGATTCTCTCACAGTGTTATTCATTCTCCTGTCATACTTCCTGAAGGTGGAAAATTGGAGAGGAGACTAGCCTTTGGGCTAGTTTAGTATCTTGGTTGAAAGTTACATCAAAATCAGTGCATATTAAAATCATCGCAAAAAATTAAATAAAATAAAGCTTTGTACATAATCAAAAAACAGAGTTAGGCTCTGGGTTCAATTGAAGTTTCGAAACTTGTGGGCATTTAAACGTCATGCAAGATGCCTTGTTATAAATTCCTTGTTATACAGAACTGCCCTGCACTTTGCAGGGCATCAGTCATCCCTGGCTCCTGCCTTTCCCTCCAAAGAGTAATATATTGTGCCGGATTGTGAAGGGTCTTGCAAGCCCTGAGAAACTCGAACCTCATCCTAAAAGTCACTGGAGGATGTTAAAGATTTCTAAGGAAGGAAAATACAAGACTCAATTGAACAGTAGTGTACTTACTACATGAGGCTCTCCGTTCCTTAAGGAAGATATCACCAGAGTATCACCAGAGATTAGTCAAGAACATGGCAAATAGTAGACAGTAAGTAAATAGATGGGTAGACGGGTGGAGGGTGAAAAGAGAAAGACAGAGGTTGAGACAGAGACAGAGGAACACAGGAAGCAGGAAGACCATTTGGGGCTAATGTAATTATTTAGTTAATTATTAAACCCAAACTAAAGTAATGATCAGGTCCTATGAAACTATGTAATACAGTAGCCAGAACATGGATTCTGTGGTCCAGATAG
This sequence comes from Smutsia gigantea, assembly GCA_032199065.1. Lineage (NCBI taxonomy): Eukaryota > Metazoa > Chordata > Mammalia > Pholidota > Manidae > Smutsia > Smutsia gigantea. The sequence goes on from JAVSCE010007212.1 coordinate 133,525, forward strand.
CCTTAGTCAATAATACCTCTTAGCACAGAGAAAACACAATAGAAGCCAAGAGATGAAGTTACTAAATTGTTTCTGTCTGTAAGATATGCATAGTTTCTCAAACACATCTATATGTTTTATATTACATAGAAGCATACTCAGGTATATAGTAAAACTTCAATATGTACTGCTGAGTTTGTATAAATAAGCAGGGTTTTCTCACCCATATAGCCAAGCTATTCAAATCCCCATCACTGTTGCAGCTTCAACAATGGGTCTTTCTGATATAGGCTGTGATTGAAAGAGCAGGGTTTGCTGTACATACATAACCATTTTTTAATTGTTTTCCCAATTTTACACTTTGTAGTTGTATGTTTTTGCCAATTGTCTTTGGATTGATCATCTTTAAAACACACACACACACACACACACACACACACACATCCCTAATTATCAAAACCGGTAATATGTACATTTCAAGGAAAACTTAGGATGTGGCAAAGAAATGTGAAGGATCTTTGGTATGAGGGATATACCTGCTAATGTAGAAGTGAACTGACCAAGAGCAGCAGTTTACGAAGAAGAAAATCATTTGAAGAATGGGAGATTACATGGACCAGATTTAAAAAGGAAAAGGGCAAGAAAGTCAATGAGAAGGCAATCATGGATATCAAAGCAAAGAAGTGCCTAGCAGTTAGAAAGGGCTAAGACTGAGTGCAGAGAAAAAAACACAGTGGAGTATAAGGACCTTGAAAAAAAAAAAGACAAGAATGAGCAAAAGCTTGGTCATTGATTGTTTGAGGGTGATTGTGAACATCTTATAAAAGGATATAAAAAAACAGGGATTTAGTAAGGAAAAGAAAAAATTAAACACAAAAAAGATATTTATTGCAGCACTATTCACAATAACCAAGATATGGGAACAACCTAAGTATTAACAGATGAATGAGTAAAGAAGATGGGAACACACACACACACACACACACACACACAATATACTCTCTTTTTTTCTATATATATATATATATACACATTGACATATATACATTGTGTATACACACACACACACACACACACACACAGTGAAATATTATTCAGCCATGATAAAAAAGGAAATCCTTCCGTTTGAGACAACCTGGATGGAGCTTTCAGGCATTATACTAAGTGAGATAGGTCAGACAGAGAAAAACAAATAGTGTATGATATCACTTATATATGGAATCTAAAAAAGCCAAACGCTTAGAAACAGAGTAGAATGGTGGTCGCCAGGAGCTAGGGGATGGGGGAATTGTGGAGACGGTGGCCAAAAGGCACAAAAAACCCCACAAAACACAACAAAATAGTGAAAAGAAAACAAGTGACCAAAAGACATTAGTAAAAATCAAAGTCAATGTGTGGAAGTTACTGAGTGAAGCACCAACATTGAGAGTTATGGGAATGATGACTGAACGCAGAAAGAGAAAATCTTTTAGTGAAAAGCAGTCAAACTACAATAAAACAAAAGGAAGACAGAAGTATTTATGTTAAGTCGTTCCTATCACATTTCCAATTAGCAAATTTGTTTCATGCATTTCAGCACAGAGCAAACAACTAGAGGCTTTCAGTGGTGTCAGAGAAAATATCCCTGGGAGGAGACTGAACAGGGAACCTAGCTGTGATATCAAATATAATGTACAGAAACTGTAAATGATAGCATCACATGAGAATTAAATATTGAATATTCAAGAAACTGGCAAAGTGTTGGACCATGCCCTCTGGGTTGGCAAGGCCATCAGAATAACAAGGCGGTTTGTCCTCAGCTCCTCCCCCCTCACTTTCCCTTCTCTTTGAGAACTCACCTCTCCAGTTCTTGGACTTCCTAGGGCTCTCTTTTCCCCAGGGCCTGCCTTTGGATAATCATGGATCATCTGTATTAAAATGTTAGTTGACAGTAGATTAATTTGTTTTGTGTTTAAATAGAGAACACTTTTACAAGTCCTTCTAGACAACTAGGCAAAGGCATCTAGTCCTGGGTGTTTCAAGAATTGACTGGGAGGAGTTAGAAATGCCAAAAATGCTGATCTTCTCTGGGCTCTGAAATGCACAGCTTTTTTTCCTCTGTGTATTCTGTAAAGAAATATACCCACGTCCTGCCCTCCGAAGGAAGGAATGTTTTATATCCCCATAGTCTAGAGGAAATTTAGGAGATTTGAATTAAACCTATTATTTATAATCCCTCATCCCCATACCTACCTTTATGGAATTATAAGTAGTGGAGGATTTTTGACATGATGGACAGTTTTCAAGGCAATAGAAAGAAAAAGAATGACGAAAAGAGAGAGATGAGGTAGCATAGATTGATGTGGGCGGTAAGAATGTACATTTTCCAGGCTAATAGTACTTTGGAAACAATGATTTTAAAGGCTAAGGTAACAAAGTGTAGAAAATGGAAAATAATTGGAACAAAGGGGAAAGCAGCATAGATAGTAGAATAGCAAACAGAATGGAATGACCTTATAATAATATTTATGTTTTTTACAATAGCTGATAGTGGATCTCAATAAATTATAAAATGTTTCTTCCACTTCATTTTCTACTTACATACTTTATGTCTCTTATCTATTCACATCAGTAGATGAATTTGTTCTCATAAGTGAGTAATTGAGTGTGAAAAATTATTTCAGCAGATAAGATTTTTGGAAAAGAGTTGTACTGTTTATTGCTGGATACTGTCACACACACACACATAATGTGTACACAAAACTCTGATAATATTTTATATCATATTTTGTGAAAATTATTTGTGTTTTATAAATAGTAATTAAATATCATAGACACTATTAACAATATCTAAAGGGAAAGAACACAGTGAATTTACACAGTCCTGAGATTATTTGAGAAGCATATAGAACACTAATTTAACAATAGTTTTGTGACCTCTAAATACTTATTCTCCCCTATAGTTCTGACAAATCTACTATAAACAACTCCAATCACATATTTGATCAAAAAAATTTCTGTACTTACATAATTATTTAATGGTTGTTTTGAATAAAATTATCATTTCATAAAGACATTTGTGACATTATAATCCTACATATTATTCTAAAATTTTGCCCTCAAATGCAATTTAGATTATTTTCTTTTCTGCCTCTAATATTGTTTCAATTTTCCCTGTTTTCCCAGGGCACTGGCTGTTTCTGATTCTTCCTTTCTCCTGCTTCCTTTCCAATGTTTGTTTCCTCTCCTTGATATAATATGCCATCTTTTAACTATTTTGTGTCTAATCCATCTGTCAAAGTTCCGTTTCTATCTTTTCATTTAGTCTCTCAATCTAATACATTATCCTCTCTGGATCATCTATGTTTTGCTCTCTCAATATTAGGGAATTCCTAGTATTTGCAAATAATATCGCAAGCTGATGCCCAGTTGTAATAAGCTAGGGCCAGAACAGAAGAGCAAGGGCCGAAGAAAGAAGCAAACAGAGTAATAAGTTAACAAGATCAGTGCTAAGATTTTCAGCCCTAAAATTGTTTGATGTTTTATATTTGATAATTCTCCACTTTGATAATTGTTCAAAAAATATTTGTAAAGAAGAACATCAGCTGTGTTAAGTGGTTGATAAAGAGATGTTACACATATTACATTTTCCTTTTTCAGAATTCCAGTATTTGAAGAACATCAGAATGTGTCCCATAATTGTAGAGCTTACAGGTTTTATCAGTTGGGTGTAGGTGATCACCGTCTTAAAACCATGCAAAAAAGCAGTTATAATACGTCTTCCTCTCCTACAAAGCGTTCTTTCAGCATTGCCTACACTCCCAGCCATAAAGCTTAAAGGGCCTTAATACGTAACAGTATCTCCTTGATTAGGAGTCATCTCACTTGGCCAGAGGATACTGCGTTCATTTCCTAAGGCTGCTGTAAGAAAGTGCCACAAACTCTGTGGCTTGAAACAACAGAAATGTAGTGTCTGACTGTTCTGAAGACTAATAAAAGTCCAAAATCAGGATGTCGTCAGCAAGGCCATACTCCCGCTGCAGGCTCCAGCAGGAGATCCTTCCCTGCCTCCTCCTAGATTCTGGTGGTAGCTGGCTATCCTTGGCGTTCCTTAGTTTGCGGCAGAATAGCTCCAATCGCTGCCTGTTTTCACTTGACCGTCTTCCTGCGTGTGTGTGTGTGTCTCTCTCCCTTCTTATAATGACCCCAGCTATTCGATTAGGGCCCACTTTAATCCAGTATGACATCATCTTGACTTGACGGCATTCGCCAAGATCCTATTTTAAGGTAAGGTCACATTCAGAGCTACCAGGGTTAGGACTTCAACATCTCTTCTTTGCTGACACAGTCAACCCAAGGAATAGATACCGTCCATCTTTTCCCCTTTGAAACCACAGTCATAAATTATATAATGTGAGGTTATGGATACCGGAGATGTTTAGTTCACATTATACAATTCTGATTTCTAAATGTTTACTATAAGCTGTTTTGGTGGTAATGGTAATAATAAGAAAACTGTCAATGAAAGGAACTTCTGTTTTCATCTCTAAAAAACAGGTAGAAATACAAGTTTTAATGATGATATTTTGACATCTCATTATTTTATATGTTGCTCAAATAATATTTTTGCTTTTATTTTTTAAGGTGTTTGTAGACACACAAAAACTTGCATAAAAGTAAACTGAACTATTCTAAGATAGCCAGGAGTCGGTTGAGACACTATCTTTATTATGAAATAAAACCAAGAGTATTTTGCAACAAAGGAATACAGCTCAGGCTTCGCTTGAATGGAAAGCAGATGTAAAATTTGAATATTCAATAACTACTGAGCAGAAAGCATAATCCTCTATGTTTTTTTTCATTTGTTTCAGTTAATTATACTAATTAAAATTAGAACTTCCACCATTAAAATTACCTGCAGCTGTATGGTTCTTGCTGCTATTGCTGGTGTACACTGCAAATATCCAACAGAGGGCACCAAGAATTGCTTGTGATCTACCCATACACACAGTCTTGTCACTTTGGAAAGTTTGCAGACAGCATAACTAACAAAGTTATTGTGCTCTTGTGAAAGAATAATAGCATGTTTGAAGAGAGTGCATTAACCCTGTTGTAAAGTGTTGATTGCGCTCTGTAGTAAAGGAAATGAAAGAACAAAGATAAAGTGTTTTTAATTCTTACCCTGTTTGCTCTTGCTTATTTCATTCTTTTTCAATTTACACCTATATTCAGAACACTAAAAATGTATCACCCAACCTCAAAGGCAGTTTTATTTTTCCTGCACATTTTTGTAACAATTTGATGCTTTAAAGAACAGATGTGTAATCTAACTTAGAAAGTGATGAATAAGAAATACCATCCAATCTCAAATAACTGTGAACTCAATTTGCTATGTTTACTATTATATAGAGAAGAAAGAGGGAGGAGGAGGTTGAGAAGGAGGTAAAGGAAAGACATAGAGAGATTGGAGTTTTGTTATTTTGTCTTACTCTTTCCTTGTTACCTTTGGAGATTTATACTTGCTGGGTCATAACAGTAACAATTTATAATCCTAGACTGTAAATTGTAGTGATAAGCTAACAATATTTCTGAAATCCCAAGTTTGAAATTAGAAAATTTTAATTTCGTGCTGATTCTCATTGAAGACTATTAATGTCAATAATATGTTCACAAATGTGAATATTCATCCCAACCAGCACTTACTACATACAGGGGACAAGCACCTTGGAAGGGGGAAAGTGTCAGAGGCAGGAGTAATGGAAATTATTTGGATATTGGGATGGGGGGCTCCTTGAAAACAGAAAAGAAGAGTCTTTAAATTTTAGTTTCAGACTATAGAGTTTATATTTACCACAATAATACTACTCTTTTGTTACATTATTTACATAAAAACAAGACATGCATGAAAATAAGTAATATTTACATATTGATTGCCTCTATAGTCATCGCAGTATAACAGATCTTCAGCATACAGCTCATGAATATTGCTGTATAAAAATAAATTGGATTCCACGTAAATGAAAAACTGTTTAGAGTTTAAAATTCTAAATATTTTTTAAATGGAAAAATCATGACAGGGTGAAGCCCCAGTTCTGAGTAGCAGTTGATGGACATTTCATGCATTACCTATTAAATATAAACCAATATTTAAAAATCAGATAAAATTCTCTTTTATTGTTAGTGAACATGTTTTGAAATCATCCTTGTGTGTTGATCTAGTAAGGATAAAACCACTCACCTTTTCTGAACTACTTCTTTTAAGAGCAGAGCTCCTATAATTGCATCCCCATCTCCCTCTCTCTCTTTTATCTATCTGTAAAGGCATTTGGCATCTCATCAGCAAAAATGGCAGCTGGAGAAAGGCCTTCCTACGTGCTCTGTCAGGGAATTGCAAGTTTACGTGGGGTTTTAATAGACATCAAAGATTTACTGATATAACATAGATTGCATGCTTTCATTCTATTATTTGCGCCTTTCTCTTTTAATGGAAATGAAAACAATTATAGAGCAGAAAAGATAAAGCTCCTTTTTGAGAGTACTGTATTATGAAGCCCATGAAGAGATAGAAACTGACAAATACATACATATGGTAAGTATTTACGTATCAGACGGTATAGTTAAACTTAACTTCTATTTTCAAATTTTGTAGAAAGCCTTGGTAAAAGTCAACTCAAGCCAACAAATCAATAATATTCTGTATAGATCAAGGAAGGTTTTATTATTATTTTGATTCCAATTAACATTTCCCTGGAACTGCTGCTTGTGATTATCTGGCATTTTTACATTTCTAATGTTAAGAAATTGTTTCTTTCATAAATTCCCCCACAATTTGGATTTTAAAAAGATACGAATTAGACAAATATTTCCTGACTCTAGCCCAGAAGATTTCCTTCATAGCGTGCTGACAGCTTATCAATGTGCAAAATCCATCCTGCATGCTGTGGTCCCACATCAAATGAAGAAGCAAATGTTCAACAAATTGAGAATCAACTCTCAATCTAAAAGGAAAAGGGAGCTGTAAAAATATACTTGGTAGGGTTCTGCTGAATGAATGGCATGTGGACATTATAAAACAGTCAATTTTCTCTGCCTGACTCATGCTTAATTAAAGAATCATAGAACTATAGAGATGGAAGGATCCTCAGCTGTCATTCATTTTAAGATAACTTTTTAAAGTCTTAAAATTAAACCATATTTCTTGTGGTAATTTTAGGAAACAGGTTTCATTTAAGCACTGTAGCTTGAGCTCTTGTGTTTATTTTCCACTCCTTCTAGAAACACAAGTAATGGAAAGTAATACTAATAAAAGAATAAACCTGCCAGGACAAAGAGAAGACAACAGTAGGTAAGACCTGTGAACACATTTTTGGAAGAGGAAAAGCAGATGGAGAGTCATCCAATTGGCAGAGCAAAATGAAGACGAAATCTAAAACAAAAAAGAATATTAAAAGAGTAGCTAGCAGATTCACTCCTCAGAATCCCAGAAAGACTTGGGACACAGAGGCCCCAGTACAGGTACAGGCAGCTATGTGTCTTGGAGACCATGGACCCTCAAATCAGTGCCCCCACTCCAGCAGAAGACCCAAAGGTTATACTGAGGCATTGTACTGAAAAGTGAAGACGAAATGCTGAATCGTTCTAACTCCCACCCTACTAACCACCAGCTCCCTTGCATTGCCAGTGGCCAGGACACCAGCAATGTTACAAATCCAAACACGTTTGAGGAAAACTGCCAACATTTAACACATTTAACAAAACATAAATTTTGACAATTTACCCTCTCATCAGCAGTATATGGGAATGCTTATTTTTCCCATGCTTTCTTCAGTCTTGGATATTTATGATCATTTAAAATAATCCTGTGTTAAGTGTTTGTACCACAATAATTAAACAAACAAGTAATAATTGAGGTAGAGTGTTTGTATAAATTGTTCAAAACCTAATCAGTAATGAAGTGGTACACTTGGGATCTGACCCAGCTGGTTAGGTTCTAGGGTCTGTGCTTTCAGCACCTCATATTCTTTAAAATATGAACTATGCATATTACTCTCGAAATTGTTTGTTTTCTGAGCATTGATATGGGTAAATCTGTTGGCTTATTGCTGTTTAGGTGACTTATTGCTTAGTATTCACATCTGCCCACCTTTTTAAAATAGTTAATGTATTTTTTCTTTTTTGTCCTGCTTACGAAACAATTGTAGAGTCCACATCAAGACTATAAAATATTCGCTCCTATTTCTTTCCAATAAAGTAAGGATTTTATGCATTTGAAGTTCTCATAAATTTATATACATACATGTATATCCCATATACATACATATAGGTACTTTTCATTTTCCAATAAAACTTATTAAGTAATTCAGCCTTTCTTAACTGGTCTTAAAATGTCTCTCTCTCTCTCTTTTTTTTGTAGTCTATGCAAATATTCATTTATGTTCATTTGAAGTCTCTGAGACAATTTTAATACCTAGACTATTAGAAAAAAATCCAACAAGCCCATACTTTTGCCAACCTGACAAATAATTTAATTTTTTAACTTTATCTTTAAAAAAACATTTTAATTGGAAATTATGATGGTGTTACAGGAAGTCCAACAGTAGTACAGAGAGATCTCCTGTCCCATTCACTGAATTTCCTTGGTGGGTATGTCTTATATAACTATAATGTAATATAAACCAGAAAACCGACATTGGAACAATGTCTGCATAAAGTTTTATGTCATTTTATTATGTGTGTAGATTCATGCAATCACCCCCACAATCACCATATGAACTATTCCATCACCTCAAAGATCTCCCACCACAATCCCTGTATGGTTACATTTACCCCTACTCCTCACGATGTCTAACCCTTAAAAGTACTAACCTAGTTTCTGCTTCTTTAATTCTTCATTTTCAGAATGTTATATAAATGGAATCATGTAGTATGTGACCTCTGACTTTGGCCCTTTAAACTCAGCATAATACTTTTGAGATCCATCCAAGTTGTCACAACTATCAAGAGTTCTTTCCTTTTTATTACTGACGAATATTCCACCGAATGGATATACTTTTGAGAGACATTTAACTTTTGAGAGACATTTTAGTTCTTTTCAGTTTGAGGCTACTAATAAAAAAACTGCTATAATCAATCATATACAAGTTTCTGTGTGCACATACATTTTCTTTTCCCTAGGAGTACAATTTCATTTCATGCATGCAATTGCTGGAAATGGACGGTATATGTATATGGTTTCTCAGGAAGCTGTCAAAATATGCTCCAGAGTGGCTAATATTTTACATTCCCCAACAGCAAGTATGAAAGATTGAGTTTCTCCGTATCTTCACAAGCATTTGTCTTATTTGTCACTATTTTTTTTTTTACTATTAGCTGTTCTAATACGTGTGAAGTGGTAGCTCATCATGGTATGATGTATGTCCTTAATGGCTAGCGATGCTGAGCATCTTTTCATGTGTTTATTTGCCATCTGTATATCCTCTGCAACGAAATGTCTCTTCATGTGTCTTGTCCATTTTCTAAATGATTTATTTTTAATGTTGACTTATTAGAATCCTTTATATATTCAAGATGAGTCTTTTTCTGATGAGATTTACAAATATTTTCTCTCAGATTGTTGCTTGCCTTTTTATCATCTTTTTTTTTATTAAGGTATTATTGATATACACTCTTATGAAGGTTTCACATGAAAAAACAATGTGGTTACTATATTTACCCCTATTATTAAGTCCCCACCCATTCCCCAATGCAGTCACTGTCCTTCAATGTAGTAAGATGCCACAGATTCACTATTTGCCTTCTCCATGCTACACTGATTTCCCCGTGATCCCCCACACCATGTGTACTAAACATAATACCCCTCAATCCTCTTCTCCCTCCCTCCCCGCCCACCCTCCCACACCTCTTCCCTTTGGTAACCACTAGTTCCTTCTTGAAGTCTCTGAGTCTGCTGCTATTATGTTCCTTCAGTTTTGCTTCGTTGTTATACTCCACGAATGAGGGAAATCATTTGGCACTTGTGTTTCTCTGCTTGGCTTATTTCACTGAGCATAATATCCTCCAGTTCTATCCATGTTGTTGCAAATGGTAAGATTTGTTTCTTTCTTATGGCTGAATAGTATTCCATTCTGTATATGTACCACCTCTTCTTTAACCATTTATCTACTGATGGACACTTAGGTTGCTTCCATATCTTGCCTATATTAAATAGCACTGTGGTAAACATGGGGTGCATATGTCTTTTTGAATCTGAGAAGTTGTATTCTTTGGGTAAATTCCAAGGAGTGGGATTCACAGGTCAAATGGTATTTGTATTTTTAGTTTTTTGAGGAACCTCCATATTGCTTTCCACAATGGTTAAACTAGCTTACATTCCCACCAGCAGTGTAGGAGGATTCCCCTTTCTCCACATCCTCGCCAACATTTGTTGTTCTTAGTCTTTTCAAGACTGGCCATCCTTACTGGTGTGAGTTGATATCTCACTGTGGTTTTAATTTGCATTTCCCTGATGATTAGTGATGTGGAGCATCTTTTCATGTGTCTGTTGGCCATCTGAATTTCTTCTTTGGAGAACTGTCTCTTCATATCCTCTGCCCATTTTTTATTTGGGTTATTTGCTTTTTGGGTGTTGAGGCATGTAAGTTCTTTATATACTTTCTGTGTCAACCCCTTGTCTGATATGTCATTTACAGATATATTCTCCCATACTGTAGGATGTCTTTTTGTACTGTTGATGATGTCTTTTGGCGTACAGAAACTTTTTAGTTTCATGTAGTCCCATGAGTTCATTTTTGCTTTTTGTTTCCTTTGCTCAAAGAGATGCATTCAGGAAGATGTTGCTCATGCTCATATTCAAGAGATTTTTGCCTATGTTGTCTTTTAAGAGTTTTATGGTTTCATGACTTACATTCAGGTCTTTGATCCATTTTGAGTTTACTTTTGTGTATGGGGTTAAACAATAATTCAGTTTCATTCTCTTACATGTAGCTGTCCAGTTTTGCCAACACCAGCTGTTGAAGAGGATGTCATTTCCTCATTGTATGTCCATGGCTCCTTTATCATATATTAATTGACCATAAATGGTTGGGTTTATATCAGGGCTCTCTAGTCTCTTCCATTGGCCTATGGGTCTGTTCTTGTGCCAGTACCAAATTGTCTTGATTATTGTGGCTTTGTAGTAGAGCTTGAAGTTGGGAAGCATAATCCCCCCAGCTTTACTCTTCCTTCTCAGGATTGCTTTGGCTATTCAGGGTCTTTTGTCGTTCCATATGAATTTTAGAACAATTTTCTCTTATTTGCTGAAAAATGCTGTTATACTTTGATAGGAATTGCATTGAATCTGTAGATTGCTTTAGGCAGGATGGTCATTTTGACAATATTAATTCTTCCTATCCATGAGCATGGGATGTGTTTCCATTTATTGGTATCTTCTTTAATTTCTCTCGAGTGTCTTGTAGTTTTCAGAGTATAAGTCTTTCACTTCCTTGGTTAGGTTTATTTTTTGGTATTTTATTCTTTTTGATGTAAGTGTGAATGGAATTGTTTTCCTCATTTCTCTTTCTGCTAGTTCATTGTTAGTGTATAGGAACACCAGACTTCTGGTATAAATTTTGTATCCTGCAACTTTGCTGAATTCAGATATTAGATCCAGTAGTTTTTGAGTGGATTCTTTAGGGTATTTTATGTACAATATCATGTCATCTGCAAACAGGGACAGTTTGACTTCTTCCTTACCAGGTTGGATGCCTTTCATTTCTTTGTGTTGTCTGAATTCTGTGGCTAGGACCTCCAGTACTATGTTGAATAGAAGTGGGGAGAGTGGGCATCCTTGTCGTGTTGCTGATCATAAAGAAAAAGCTGTCAGCTTCTCGCTGTTAAGTATAATGTTGGCTGTGGGTTTGTCATATATGGCCTTTATTATCTTGAGCTACTTGCCCTCTATACCCATTTTGTTGAGGTTTTTATGAGATGATCATGTGGTTTTTGTTCTTCTTTTTATTGATGTGGTAGATGATGTTGATGAATTTTTGAATGTTGTACCATCCTTTTATCCCTGGAATAAATCCTACTTGATCACGATGGATGATCTTTTTGATGTATTTTTTAATTCAGTTTGTTAATATTTTGTTGAGTATTTTTGCAGGTATATTCATCAGGGATATTGGTCTGTAATTTTCTTTTTTTGTAGTGTCTTTGCCTGATTTTGGTATTAGAGTGATGCTTGCCTCATAGAATTAGTTTGGAAGTATTCCTTCTTCTATTCCTTGAAAAACTTTAATGAGGATGGGTATTAGGTCTCCACTAAATGTTTCATAAAATTCAGGTGTGAAGCCATCTGGTCCAGTGGTTTTGTTTTTAGGTAGGTTTTTGATTACCAGTTCAATTTAATTGGTGGTAATTGGTCTGTTCAGATTTTCTGTTTCTTTCTGGGTTAGCCTTGGAAGGTTGTATTTTTCTAGAAAGTTGTCCATTTCTTCTAGGTTATCCAGTTTGTTAGCATATGATTTTTCATAGTATTCTCTAATAATTCTTTGTATTTCTGTGGTGTCTGTAGTGATTTTTCCTTTCTCATTTCTGATTCTGTTTATGTGAGTAGACTCTCTTTTTTTCTTGATAAGTCTGGCTAGGGATTTATCTATTTTGTTTATTTTCTCAAAGAACCAGCTCTTGCTTTCATTGATTCTTTCTATTGTTTTATTCTTCTCGATTTTATTTATTTCCACTCTACTCTTTATTATGTCCCTCCTTCTACTGACTTTGGGCCTCATTTGTTCTTCTTTTTCTAGTTTCATAATTGTGAGTTTAGACTGTTCATATGGGATTGTTCTTTTTTCCTGAGGTAGGCCTGTATTGCAATATACTTTCCTCTTAGCACAGCCTTCGCTGCGTCCCACAGATTTTGCGGTGTTGAATTATTGTTGTGAGTTGTTTTCATATATTGCTTGATCTCTGTTTTCATTTGGTCACTGATCCATTGGTTATTTAGGAGCATATTGTAAAGCCTCCATGTGTTTGTTAGATTTCTCATTTTCTTTTTGTAATTTATTTCTTATTTCATAGCTTTGTGGTCTGAGAATGTGGTTGGTACAATTTCAATCTTTTTAAATTTACTGAGGCTCTTTTTGGGGCCTAGTATATGATCTATTCTTGAAAATATTCCATGTGCACTTGAGAAGAATGTGTATTCTGCTGCTTTTGGGTGTAGAGTTCTGTAGATGTCTGTTAGGTCCGTCTGTTCTAACATGTTGTTCAGTGCCTCTGTGTCCTTACTTATTTTCTGTCTGGTTGATCTGTCCTTCAGAGTGAGTGGTGTGTTGAAGTCTCCTAGAATGAATGCATTGCATTCTATTTCCCCTTTTAATTCTGTGCCTTTTTATCATCTTAACAGGGTATTATTAAGAGCAAAAGTTCTTAATATTGATAAAGTTCAATTTATTGGATTTCTTTTTTTCTAGGGATCATGTTTTTAGGCTCACATCTAAGACTTTCATTATGCCCTAAGTCCTAAAGATTTTATCCTATATAGCCTTTGAAACATTTTATAGTTTTATGTTTTACATTAATTTCTGTGATTTATTTAGAGTTAAATTTTGTATAAGGCATGATGTTTTGTCTGTGGTTATTCAGCTGTTTCAACACCATTTGTCGAAAAGACAATCCTTTTATTGAATTGCTCTTGCATCTCTATAGAAAACCAGTTAGCATCATTTGTTTAGAGCTATATATGAGTTATTTGTTCTGTTCTATTGATATATGTGTCTCTTCCTCTACCAATACCACACAGTCTTGATTACTGAGGTTATATTAGTTTTGAAATCTAGTAAAGCCATTTCTCCCGTTTTGTTCTTTTTTCCTCAAAATTGGTTAACTGTTTTAGTTCCTTTGCTTTTCCATATAAATTTAGAAAAATCTTCTCTATATCTCAAAGCAAATTGTATGCTTTAAATAGGTGCTGTTTATTTTACAATATTTTTACCCTTTTGAGTTGATTTGGAAATGTTACCAAGTTAGAGAAAAACACTTTCAAGTTCCTGTTTTTCTATCCAGACCAAATGTCATTAATGTATGATCTATTTTTGCTTATTGACATAATCATATTATCACTTAATTGAGTGCTATCTAATAGCATCTTCATAATAAAGACAAAACTTCAATTGTTTTAAAAAGGGCAACATTTATGTGTTTAAGTTCCGTTTAAAGGAAAGAAGGGCAAATGAGAGGGAAGGAGGGAGGAAGTAAAGGAGGGAAGAAGGGGGAAGGATGGGAGGAAGGAAGGGAAGGGGGGATGGAAGGTGGAAAGCACCTGACATAGGCAACAAACATATTTTTTGCATTAATAACTTGACTTCTGAAGTTCCATATATAGAAGACATAAAATGTTTTCTTTCATCATCAAAAAAAAAAGAAATATAAATGCTTTGGGTATGGATGAGATATGGCACTAAATGGGAGTTAAATGGACCAGTACAGTAAACAATTACATGATTCACAGAGCAGGGTAGCAGAGCACTAAGGGCCATCTATCAAAAATCTTGAAAACAGCTGGATTATGCTAGAAAATCATAGCACTCTTAGCAGTTAGTATACAGCACCAGGCACCTGCTTTTTGAGATGTGCAATAACATGAAACTCCTACATTTAAATAAGGTTACCTAAAATTTAGTATGCCACTATATTTCTCTTGGTGATTAGAGTCATATCTTTTTGTTACTTTGTTTTCAAATGGATACTCCTCTTTGTCAACTAGTGTTCTCCCTGTTCTCCAATAAAAATAAGTTTAATTCCATTTTAGTAACTCAAAAAAGAGGCCCTGAATTATTAACCCCTGATCAATTTCTAAACACAGCTGACCTTCAATGTAATCCAAGTTCATTGAATTTTTAAAAATAGAAATAAAGATTGAGAGTCAATAAAATAAGAGCAATCCTGAAGAAAATCCAAGTGTACAGTCACTTTCCTGAAATCCATGCAACAAGATATGTATCAAAGTTAAGAACTTAAAGAATTTTAGAAAAATGATGTGGTACATATATCATATATTATATCCACAGTAGGGTATCTGCAGAAGCACTGTAATCAAAACTCAGCTATTTCTGCAGGGAAATATGTTGACATCCGTAAGTGTCTAGAATGCAGATCTTAACCTCTGTTCAGCTAGGTTTTGCCATTATATGAGTTTCAAAACACCTTTTGGTATTCAGATTGTTTTGGATTTTGGATTTGCAGATGAAGCATTATGGACTTATAATTTCAATATGTTGAAAAGAAAATTGGGACATAAAACTGGAGAAGATGGGCTTAATATGAAAAAATTATATTTACACACATTAACAAATTTCCACTAACTTTCAAAGTGCTGATAATATAGAGATATATGGCTGGTATATTTCAATTATTGTATTTCAATTTCATTTTTCCAGAGTTAGAGTGGCCAAGTAGTTTCTGAAAAATGTAGCTATGGATCATGAAACCAACATTATTTTTACAGGAAAATCTCAAGAGTCATGAATGGTGTGTACTAAGTAGAACAGTAAAATTTGCAATATATTTAAGATAGTATACTTAAGATATATTTTTTGTATACATCTTACATTATAGTTAAGAAAAAATTATGTTCCTATTACATTGGAACCTCACTACTGTCATCAGGTCTATGTAGAACAACCTTATAGATAACATTATTATAAATGAAATCTTTTAGGTATAAAAAAGGTAATGCATTGAGACTGAGGTCCAACTGCTGTTTTATGTGAAACTTTTTAAAGGGAGGAAGAGAGAAAAAGGGAAAAGGAAAGGAGTGAAGAGAAGAAAGGAGGAAGAAAAATCCAAGTGTATTTCATTCTGGTGAATAATGTTTCAGACATCTGATGTTTAATAAAATAGTAAAAATTGTTAGCTCCACCATCTTATTTAAGTTAAAATATGCCCTTACTTAATTTCAGCATGATTTTCCTATGTAATACCGATTTTTAGAAACTTGACTTTTATTCAGATTAAGTTGGAAAAATTGAAAAGACATTCTGAGTACACAAAGGAGTCTGAGTCTCATGAAGCCAAGATACCCTTAATGGGTCATGTCCCCATCCTTGCTCTTCGGCAAATATGAAGTCTAGTGTTTTTCTGTGAATAATCTAAAGAGTAAATCTTTATCTTCATTTTAACATCTTCTCCCTCAAAATTTCAAAATGTTTACCCATATAAAGAAATGCAGTGATTATGATGAATTTCAAAATATAGTAGACGAACAGCCTTGTCTTAGACATGGTCACTAAGAGTAGTTGAGGTTAGATAAAGGAAGAGAAAGGCAACTATTAAAATAACAAGAAAACCACTCTGTTGCAAGCACTACGTGAAGTCATTTCACATATATTGTATTATTTAATCTTCATCACACCACCTTTGGTGTGTACTATTATATATATTACAGTGAGGTGAAGAGATTTACCTAGGTCACAGTTATGCCCAGTTTCTTTATCTCCAGACTGGCAGCCTTTTCTTTATATCAGACTACTTCTTTTTTTCCTGATTCTGCAAATGATTAAGTCCATAGAGCCATGTAGATATTTTCCTTAATGCTAGGAGCTTGGTAGAATTTTTAACTAAGTTGTCCCACTGAAACATCAGAGTATACAGATTCTCCTCCAAGTTTCTGGCACCAAGCCTGGCCAGGCACTCAGGAGCTACACAAAGTAGAGTATAAGGAATTGAACTGGGAGCTCAAATGTTTAATTTGTGCTACTATCCACACACATCCAGCCTACTAATTATTTTTAGCTTCAAATATTCTCTAATCTGCAGTATAGGGCTCTCCATACTGGTCATCTTTGTGTCTCCCTATTAGACTGGGGTAATTTAAGACTGAATGAAATTAGAAATGCTCCAAAAGCAGAGTCTCTGAAATACTATTCTGCCCTAATGCAACCTACATTTGTGTCTTCTTGGCCAGAACATTCGGGCAACCTCAAGGAGTACCCAGATGTTTTGAGACATTTGAGTCCTTCCTCTGAAAGTGTGAGAGATTTATTTTGGGATGTGTGCAGTTACTCTGACTGCTGCTATAAAGCGATGGGTTGTTCTTTCCTTTTTGCCACAGGAGTACTTTATAATTTCAGTAAGAGTCTCTCTGCATGAAATAATGTACTTTAATGTAGATTCCCTGCAGCAATCCACAAATACTTCTCTGTGGGATTTTACGTTTCAACCAATTCAGTGTACTCATATCACTTTTAAATTCATTTTTACTTACATTTTTATAATGCTCACCCTGACTAGTAATTTTAGCTTTACCATAGATATTTTTTGGTCATATTTCTCTTAATCTTTAAGCCCTAGAACTCTGAACCATAAGGCAAAAACCCCATTCTAAAATGGAATGACCAATTTTTATAATTTAATAAAGTATTAAATAAAAATGAAAAATTTCCTCCATGTTAATCTGATTAGCTTGGATTAAAAAATAAAACAGACTGGCTTTTGCTAACTTGCATTGTAGTTTGGCTGCAAATAGAGCAATATTCTTATTTGGATATAGCCTACATATATATTCTTTTTCTGACCCCTGGACTGGTTCTTTTGGTTTAAGCTCTTTTAATTCCAATTCCAATTTCAATAAACTTTATTGGCATGGCAAAGATTGCAAGCATGGCTAGAATCCATAAATTATGTTTGTGACTTTAGGGCAGCAGGTTTCACAGAGGAAATGGGATTTTTTTTTTCTTGCATCTTCCTTTTCCATTAAGTAAGGGAAATGGAAGAGAATATTTCAGCCCTAATAAGACATAGCAAAAGAAGATAAAAAATGGACTTCTTAGTGGGGTTGCTTTCTGCAATGAGCCATGAGCAGGAAGTGACCATTGTCCTTAAAGAAATAAATACCAGTTCAATATTTTGTATCAAAATAAAATGTGAATCTAGGAGAATATCTAGATTTTGTAGGGCCTGAGGTTTACCACAACTTTGTGGACCCCTTTTAAAAAAAGAAATTAAAATGAAAAATTAGATTTGAAAGTGAGTATTTAAAAATTATAAAAGAAATCACAGCAAGTTATATATTTTAAAAAGCTGACACATAAAACAAACATTACAAAAATTCAAGAAAAACATTTTTTATTAATTTACTGCCTAGCATACCTGTATAATACTTTTTACCCCACCATCTCTTCATATGGAAATTCTTACATTTTCTACAAATGGAATGGAAAGATAATTCAGTCTGTCTTCTAGCATTGTAGATCAAATGCGTTTTAAATTAATGCTAATATTGAAAGCTTTTTTTCAACCTCACAATTTGTTGTTTACAATGTCACGCCAAGATGCCCCTGTATCGGGGTGCATAAAACAGGTGACTTTAAAAACAGGCAAACATTGTGTTTGTAGTACAGCTCTAAGCATGTGCCCTACAATTGGAGGAGTTTTATAAATTCCATTTTGCATAATTCTCATCAAAGAGAGAACCATATAGTGCCTTTATAATTGTACATGCCGCATTATTGAGTATGTTACTAATAGAGAAGACTGCTGTTTTGACTGGGCATCTTCCCCTTGCTTAGAAATGTTTGAAGTTTGGAAAAATTACCTCAGACTAGCTTCTGGCTCCATAAATTTCAAACCTTCCTTCTCCACCACCTATATAATGACCCTAAGCAAATCAGCACAGAATATTCGTGGAAACCATTTCCACACCAGGACAACCAGGAATAACTTAACTATACATGAAAGTGACTGTAAACCACAAAAATTTATTGCACTAAACCAGATTTCTCAACCTTGACACTATTGACATTTTGGGTCAGGATAAATCTTCGTCAGTGGGAGACAGAGGCATTCTGTCAATCCCAGGTATCTGGCAGCCTCCCTGGCCTCTACATGCTAGTAATGTTCCTACCTCTCCCCAGTTGCAACACCTAAAAATATCCCCGACATTGCTGAATGTCTTCTGATGGGCAGTAGGGAAACATCACACAATCAAGCATTCCTGACTCATCTAGCTAACTGAATACCAAAAAAGTACACCACCACTCCAATATCACTCAGCAGGTCACAACATCAAGAGGCAAGAGACAGTCTTAACCATTTTTTTGTTTTTTGCAAATTTTACCCAAAAAAAGCTGTGATTATGTGAACATTGTTAAGGGACCTCCCAGGGTTTTGGAAGGAGTCTTGCAAGGGACTGAGATTAAGCTTCATTAACTTTATAACAAATCAGTTTCTGTTTGTACTTAAGACTATAACAAAAACAATGATTTTTGATATTTTTATGCTCTAGTGTATTCATGGGTTCCCTGAAATGTTCCTGGTAGTAAGTGGTTGTTGAAATTCTACTGAACAGGAAAAAACCTAGATGAGTGAATGTTTCTGGATTTTCTCATTCATTATTTGCTCACCTTGGTTTTTAGAGTAATGTACCTAGAGGTCTGTTGGTGGAAAACCTATGTGTGCTGCCAAATAAGATTAAGGAATTAGGCATTAAGTTAAATATCTTTCTTTCCTGCAGTGTGACATTTTCTGAACATAAAGGACCATAAAGGCTTTTCTTACAGAACACTCTTATTATGTCACTGGACACTAGTATTTGGAAAACAGTTTGGTGAATGCCGAGATTCTGGTAAGGTGGCATTTGGCACCAGGAAATGTTGGTCCCAAACTTTGACTCAGCTTTTTACTAGCATTGTGGCTGTAATGAAGTCAATCAACCTCTCCAAGCCTGTGAAATCTTATGTGTAAAACTGGTATCAGAATGCCTGCTCTAGAGTATTATTGTGAGGTTTAAAGATGACACACAGAAGTACCTTCTGAAGTGCCTGACATATGGTACGTGCACCACAAATCACACCTATTAACGGTTGAGTGTATTCCCTGAAAGGACTTTTAAGAAAACATTAATCTGAAATCAGAAAGAAGATGTTTGTATTGAGTTGTAATTCCAATAGCTTTTACTTAATGTATGTTGATTGACTTTGTGGGAGAATGAAATCTGCCTGGATTTGTTGAACTCCATGAAATGCTCAATAGTTATTTGTGTGAACTCAGCTCTAGAAGAAGTAAACAACTTTTTCTAATATAGAATAATTCACCATTAATTTAATATGGTTTTACATGAAGTAATATTCTTAGTAAGGTTATATGCCAAGCATTAAACATGGTTTGTAACTGAGTGATATTTTTCTGTTATAGTTTTCTTCCTTCCAATTCTTCTGTAATAAACATGTATTATTTTTGTAATGAGGAGAAAAGCTATTTTTAAAATTTGAAATAATAAAAGCCTGTGTTCTTTGGTGTCAATGTTTTGGTAATGCTTTTGCTCCTAGTAGGAGGAGATTGTGTCTATTTAGATAGCGCTATACACAGCACAATTCTTCCAAGACCTAGAAATAATCATAGCTTTTGGAACTAAGAGATCTTAAGGATCATCATTTCCCATGCTTTCCTGCGAAATATAAATAAATGGATCTCTGAGAGTTTAGGGCACTTGCAAACAGTTATTTAAGGATAGAGCTGGAACTGTGCTGTTCGACATGTTTCTGTGTAACAAACAACGCAGATCCTAGGAGACTACAGAAAGGGTTAATTAAAAGGAATGTGGACTACTCAGGTACTGTTAGTTCCATCATTCATATCCTAATTCCTTCCAAATCATCCTACTAATTTAATCCCAATTGCCTGTTTCTTTGCCTCTTCAAGCAAGCTTTTAATGACAAAAATCTAAAACAGTCCCAGACTGTCTTACAATTTTCCTCCATTTCCTACTCCCTTTTGGAATTTTTTCTCCCAAATTCTGAATCTACTTCTTCCCTACTCACAATGTCTTACGCCAATACTAGCTAGTTGAAATCTCTATCCTGGCCTTCCTCCCAAACCTCCCCATTTCAAAATGTTATAATTCCCATCTCCCCCTATCCCTTTCTTCCCTATCTCCAGCCCATTCCAATTAACTTCAAGATTTACCTCAAATCTGTGATCTTCTCTGAAACCTTCCCCTAATATCCAAGGCAATATTGGTGGCTCCTCCATACAATTATCACTTATTAAAATTACAGTTGTGTTTCTTTCTGCAACCAGCATATAAGCCAGGCAAGCCTTACTCATTTTTGCAACAAGTTAACCTGTAAATAATAGCTAACCTGTAATAGGAAGCTAAGTAAATAGTGGCCGAATGAGTGAATTCACCTCCTGAAGGTATCTCATCTCTGCCAGATCCTTAAAGAAAAAATCAATATGATGAAGTAATTCCAGCTGAGGTATAAATGACTTTCTGCACTACACTCACAAGAATATTTGAATGTTTGATATGACACAGAAAATGATGGCATGCTAGACAATGTGACTCTGGAGACTGCCTTTACATTCACAACACATAGGCAGTCCAGGTTGCCCTGTTACATAGACTGGTCTGTACTTGAAATGTGTGGCAGCTAGAATAGTCTCGTGTGAGGAACTAGTGAGGCGGCAAAAACATCACACCGGAAAATCCTAGGAAGGACCTGGGAAGTTGGAAGAGAGAGAGAGAAATGAGAAAACGTGGTTGAAACCGCCTAGTACTGAGGGTCCTAAATCAGCAATTGGAAACAGGGACCTAGGATCACTGTTGCTCGCTGAGATTTGGCCATCAAACTGCTTTTTACTATATTAAGTTAAATACAGCCTCTTCTGTGGTTGACATCAGAATACATTTCATCCTCCGGTTTTACATTTCAGTATCAGAAACTGACAACCCACATCCCAAATTGTCCCTATTAGAAGTGAGAGAAACAGATGGGAGGGGAATAAGCAGAGTAAAGATATTTGTTACCAGCCTTGCTAGAAAATGACAGAAATTAATTAGTTCTTCATCTGTGTTTTCACAGAGGGTTGTTTGTACCTCAACTGTGCCTCTCATTTTTGTCTTTATTCCTAATTATTTTTTCACATGTCATTCTCCTTGTCCAGTACTCACCATTAGACTGCCACTTACATTCTTGGAGGTATGGGACCTCGTGCTCCATCCATGTCAGGGCTGCTCAATGCCCAGGTCAGAGTATTAAATATAGGAATGAAGGGGGCAGGAAGGAGGAGGGAAAAAGTGCAGAGAAGAATTGCCATGTAAGGAAGGTATTGGTTAATATGATGTGGGCCTAGCGGTGTGGGGCCTGCAGGTAACTAGACGGACTGGGATGGGGAAAATGAAGGTTGAGGGTTAGGAGGAAAAAAAGAAATGGTGATGAGAGTCCAATTGCAAAACTTAGTTTCAAATCCACTTGCATTTTTTCTGATTATTGCTGAGAGTTTTGCCGAGTCTAGTGTTTCAATTTGTATTGAAGTAGTTAGGGCCAACTCTTCAATTTCTTCCACTGCTAAATAATTAATCTGCCCTTGGGCTCTGTAGTAAACTGATCAGCAGCTGTATTACTACTGGACAGAATAACTCTGTGAGGGGCCTTGTCACTTACAAATTCAGGTGTCATTTTTCTTCTTGAAAAATCATACCTTTGGATCTGAGTCACATAATTTCTTTTTAATGCACGAGTAGGTTGCAATAATTTAAAGGCATTCCTAATGTTTTACCTAGTCATCTCAACATGTCCATTTGCTAAGATTTATACATTCTGTAGCAAGATTTATTTTTCTTAACAGTTTTGTTAGAATTTAGAGGATCTGGTAGGTTATCCTAATCTCTTTCTCTCACCCAAATCCAAGGACAACTGCAGAATGTCCCATAAAGGAGATAGAAACTGAAAAGCTAGTAGAATTCTGCGATTTAGAGATGAATAATCTTAGATTATATTTAGTCAAAAGCCTTTCATAATGCAGAAACCAACCCATTCTATTTCATCTTAACAAGTGGTGAATTAGCACATGTTGAGCATACACTATGACTTCTTGGATAAGGCACTCTAACTTTCTGTGACTTGACATTTTTCATCTAAAAAAAGATTTAAGAAGCAAGATGGTAGAATCTCTTGTTCTAGTCAATGAATCTATAAAACTTAAGTACCTATTCTCTTGGGGTAGTTTTATTTATTTATTGGTAGACTTAGCTCTTGGTTTACAAAAGAAAACTAATACATTAGGATATAAATAAGTAAATAAATCAAGGTGAAAAGAAACCAGGTAGAATAATGAAATAAGACTATTGGAAATTTAGTATGTAACAGTGTAGGCCTAAGTCGTACACAATTACTAAATATGACTGCAGATTTAGCTTGAAGTTTCCTAGCAGCCAAAGTAAAAAGGAAAATCCAATAGACACACAATTATTCATAAAATACAAATATACATGGTTTAGAAGAAAATTTTTTTTTCTTATCTATTAACCACACATTATTTCCTTACACTAAGCCCAATTTTATCTTGATAACATTATTACACTGAACCCAGTCTTGGTTTCAAAAGCAAAATACAATAAAGGCCTCTCCTTTTTTCTGATATTTTTCAATATTACAATATTAATTGAAAGATGGCAGCTATTCTTGTTGGCTATTATATGTTTTACTTCTGTGTTTATTGTCCACCTCCCTCTGTAGAACATAAACATAGTATAGAGATTTCTGCCTACTTTTCACCCTGCTGTATAAGCAGTATATCGAGCAGTACCCAGCACTGTAAGGCACACAGTGAATATTTATTAAAGAAAAGAAGGAAAAGATCAGATTGTGTAGGACAAGCAGACAGGAGAGACGTCTTAGTCAAACCACCCTGAATTAAGAGTTTATAATCAGTAACTGGATCCTGAGTCATTAACGTAATCATTATTTGTTTTTTGAGGTATTTTGCAAGTGAAAGACAGCATTTTGAACAAGAGATATGCACTTAGCTTTCCCTTCTTGAATCTGTCTAGGAAGGGTGAAACCTAAAACACTCAGATCTAAGATGACTTAAGCAGCCTTAAACACTTTTAGGGTGCAATCTTAGTTTATCCAGGATGCCTGAGATTTAGACTCACAGATCTCACTGCAGCAATAGGACTTGAACTCTGGGTATTGAACAACGAGTAGTAAATATAAGCTTTCAGTATCTCTGGGTATAAGAGTAAGTGATGTTGACAGCTGTTTGTTATACACAAAAGAAAATATTTCATCAGCAGGAAGAACAAAAAAACAAATAAGCTAGTACCAGCCACAGCAATCAGAGAACACAGAGATAAAAGGCACCCAAATTTGTAAGAAAGTTAGACAGTCACTATTTGTAGATGGCATGATATTAAACATAGAAAATCCTAAAGATTCCACACACAAAAAAATTAGAACCTGGATGCAGCAAATTTTCAGAATACAAAATTAATACACAGAAATCTGTTGTGTTCTTATATACTAAAAATGAATGAGCAGAAATAAATCAGGAAAACAATTCCATTTACAATTGCATGAAAAATAATTAAATACCATTCCTCTGAAGTGCACATGGAACATTTTCAAGAACAGATCATATACTAGGCCACAAAAAGAGCCTCAGAAAATTCGAAAGATTGAAATTGTACCAACCAGCTTCTCAGATCACAAAGGTATAAACCTAGAAATAAATTCCTCAAAGAAAATGAAAAAGCCAATGAACACATGGAGGCTTAATAACATACTCCTAAATAATCAATGGATCAATGACCAAATAAAAACAGGGATTAAGTAATATATGGAGACAAATGACAATAATTCAACACTGCAAATTCTGAGGGATGTAGCGAAGGCCATGCTAAGAGGGAAATGTATTGCAATACAGGCCTACCTTACGAAAGAAGAACAATCCCAAATGAACAGTCTAAACTCACAATTAATGAAACTAGAACAGGAAGAACAAATGAGACCCAAAGTCAGTAGAAGGAGGGACATAATGAAGATTAGAGCAGAAATAAATAAAACTGAGAAGAATAAAACAATAGAATCAATAAAAGCAGAAGCTGGTTCTTTGAGAAAATAAACAATAGATAAACCCCTAGTCAGACTTATCAAGAAAAAAAGAGAGTCTACACACATAAACAGAATCAGAAATGAGAAAGGAAAAATCACTATGGACACCACAGAAATACAAAAAATTATGAGAGAATACTATGAAAAATTATATGGTAACAAACAAACTGGATAACCTAGAAAAAATGGACAACTTTCTAGAAAAATACAACCTTCCAAGGCTGACCCATATAGAAACAGAAAATCTGAATACACCGATTACCAGCAAAGAAATGGAGCTGGTAATCAAAAAACTACCTAAGAACAAAACTCCTGAACCAGATGGTTTCACTGCTTAATTTTATCAAACATTTAGTGAAGACCTAATACCCCTCATCATTAAAGTTTTCCAAAAAGTAGAAGAGGAGGGAATACTCCCAAACTCATTCTATCAGGCCAACATCACTCTAATACCAAAACCAGGCAAAGACACCACAAAAAAAAGAAAATTACAGACTAATATCCCTGATGAACACAGATGCAAAAATACTCAACAAAATATTAGCAAACCGAATTCAAAAATACATCAAGAGGATCATCCATCATAATCAAGTGGGATTCATCCCAGGGATGCAAGGATGGTACAACATTCGAAAATCCATCAACATCATCTACCTCATCAACAAAAAGAAGGACAAAAACCACATGATCATCTCCATAGATGCTGAAAAAGCATTTAACAAAATTCAACATCCATTCATGACAAAAACTCTCAACAAAGTGGGTATAGAGGGCAAGTACTTCAGCATAATAAAGGCCATAAATGACAAACCCACAGCCAACATTATACTTAACAGTGAGAAGCTGAAAGTTTTTCCTTTAAGATGGGGATCAAGACAGGATGCCCACTCTCCCCACTTTTATTCAACATAGTTCTAGAGGTCCTAGCCAGGGTACTCAGACAACACAAAGAAATACAAGATATCCAGATGGCAAGGAAGAAGTCAAACTGTCCCTGTTTGCAGATGATGTGATATTGTACATAAAAAACCCTAAAGAATCCACTCCAAACCCACTAGATCTAATATCTGAATTCAGCAAAGTTGCAGGATACAAAATTAATGCACAGAAGTCTGTTGCATTTCTATAAACTAATGGTGAACTAGCAGAAAGAGAAATCAGGAAAAAAATTCCATTCACAACTGCATCCAAAAGAATAAAATACCTAGGAATAAACCTAACCAAGGAAGTGAAAGACCTGTACTCTGAAAACTACAAGACACTCCTAAGAGAAATTAAAGAAGATACTAATAAATGGAAACCCATCCCATGATCATGGATAGGAAGAATTAATATTGTCAAAATGGCCATCCTGCCTAAAGCAATCTAGAGATTCAAGGTAATCCCTATCTAAATACCTAGAGCATTCTTCACTGAACTAGAGCAAATAGTTCTAAAATTCATATGGAAACACAAAAAAACACGAATAGCCAAAGCAATCCTGAGAAGGAAGAATAAAGTGGGGGAATTATGTTTCCTGACTACAGGTTCTACTACAAAGCCACAGTAATCAAGACAATTTGGTACTGGCACAAGAACAGACCCATAGACCAGTGGAACAGACTAGAGACCCCAGATATAAACCCAAGCATATATGGTCTATTAATATACGATAAAGGAGCCATGGATATACAATGGGGAAATGACATCCTGTTCAAAAGCTGGTGTTGGCAAAACTGGACAGCTACACGTAAGAGAATGAAACTGGATTATACACAAAAGTAAACTCAAAATGGATCAAAGACCTGAATGCAAGTCATGAAACCATAAAACTCTTAGAAAAAAACATAGGCAAAAATCTCTTGGACATAAATATGAGCAACTTCTTCATGAACATATCTCCTCCAGCAAGGGAAACAAAAGCAAAAATGAACAAGTGAGACTAAATCAAACTAAAAAGCTTCTGTACTGCAAAAGACACCATCAATAGAACAAAAAGACATCCTACGGTATGGGAGAATATATTCATAAATGACATATCTGATAAGGGGTTGACATCGAAATTATATAAAGAGCTCATGCATCTCAACAAACAAAAAGCAAATGAGCCAATTAAAAAATGGCCAGAGGAACTGAACAGACACTTCTCCAAAGAAGAAATTCAGATGGGCAACTGGCAGGTGAAAAGATGCTCCACATTGCTAATCATTAGAGAAATGAAAATTAAAACCACAGTGAGATACCACCTCACACCAGGTAGGATGTCCGCCATCTAAAAGACAAACAACAACAAATGTTGGAGATGATGTGGAGAAAGAGGAACCCTCCTACACTGCTGGTGGAAATGTAAATTAGTACAACCATTGTGGAAAGCAGTATGGAGGTTCCTCAAAAAACTCAAAATAGAAATACCATTTGACCCAGGAATTCCACTCCTAGGAATTTACCCTAAGAATGCAGCAGCCCAGTTTGAAAAAGACAGATGCACCCCTATGTTTATTGCAGCACTATTTACAATAGCCAAGAAATGGAAGCAACCTAAGTGTCCATCAGTAGATGAATGGATAAAGAAGATGTGGTACATATACACAATGGAATATTATTCAGCCATAAGAAGAAAACAAATCCTACCATTTGTAACAACATGGATGGAGCTAGAGGGTATTATGCTCAGTGAAATAAGCCAGGCAGAGAAAGGCAAGTATGAAATGATTTCACGCATATGTGGAGCATAAGAACAAAGAAAAAAACTGAAGGAACAAAACAGCAGCAGACTCAAAGAACCCAAGAAGGGACTAACAGTTACCAGAGAAAAAGGGACTGGGGTGGGTAGGTGGGAAGGGAGGGATAAAGGGATTAAGAGGCATTATGATTAGCATGCATAATGGGGGGCGGTGGCATGGGTAAGTCAGTATAGCACAGAGAAGACAAGTAGTGAGTCTACAGCATCTTACTAAGCTGATGGACAGTGACTGTAATGGGGTATGTGGGGGGGGGACTTGATGATGTGGGGACTCTAATAACCACAATGTTGCACATATAATTGTAGATTAATGATACCAAAATAAAATAAAATAAAAAACTTAAAAAAAAAGAATATTAAGAAAAAAAAGATGCAACAAGCAAAAAAAAATTTTTTTAATTAAATACCTAGGAGTATACTGAACAAGGAGGTGAAAAGACCTGTACTTTGAACACTATAAGACACTCATGAAAGAAATTTAAAAAGACACAAATAAATGGAAATCTATCCTGTGCTCATGGAGAGGAACTTATATTATGAAAATGGCCAAATCTGCCCAAAGCAATTCAATGCAGTCTCTATTAAAATACCAACAGCACTTTTCAATGAACTGGAAAAAATTACCTTAAAATTCATATGGAGCCACAAAAGACCCTGAGAATCTAAAACAATCCTGTAAAAGAGCAAAGCCAGGGGAGTTACGGTCCCTGACATCAAGGTACACTACAAAGCTACAGTGATCAAAACAATATGAAACTGGCACAAAAACAGATCCATAGATCAGTGGAACAGAATAGAGATCCCAGGTATAAACTCACACATATACGGTCAATTAGTATATGATAAAGGTGCCATGAATATACAGTGGGGAAAAGAAAACCTCTTCAATAACTGATGTTGGGAAAACTGGACAGCTATATGTAAGAGAACAAAACTGGATTACTGTCTAACTTTATAAACAAAAATAAACTAGAAATGGGTCAAAGACCTGAAAGTAAGACATGAAACCATAAAACTCTTAGAAGAAAACATAAGCAAAAATCTTTTAAACATAAGCACGAGCAATATTTTCTTGGACACATTTCTTCAGGTAAGGGAAACAAAACCAAGAATGAACAAGTGGGACTGCATGAAACTAAAAAGCTTTTGTATGGCAAATGACACCATCAGAAGGAGACTAGATAACCTACAGTATGGGAGAATATATTTCTAAATGATTTAACTGATAAGGGGTTAACATCCAAAATATATAAAGAGGTCATACACCTTAACACCAAAGAACAAACAAACAAATAAGCTGTTTAAAAATGGGCAGAGGGGGGACTTCCGGGAAGATGGCAGCATGAGCAGGGCAGCAGAAATCTCCGCCCAACACTATATTTATCTACGAAAATACAGCAAATACAACTATTCCTAAAAGAGAGACCAGAATACACAGGAAAGCACACAGCACGCAGCTACACCAGAGAGGACACGGCACCCCAAGAGGCGGGTAAGATACGGAGCTGCGACCCGGCGGGACCCGAGCACTCACCCACCCCAACACACGGGTGAGAGGAGAGGATTCAGAGCCGGGAGGGAGTGGAAGTACACCCCATGAAATAAACAGCCCTGGTGATCTGCGCGGGGAGCACTGACACACATAGCACAGTGTAGCAGAGATTGGAGAGACAGAGGGGCAGGATCTGAGGGGGAACACACCAGGGTGCTTGCAGCCGGCTCCAGGGAAGGAAAAAAAAAAAAGAAGAAGAGCACGCGTTTTCTTCAGCAGACTTAAAGAGACAGGAGCCCAGCGGAGTAGCCGGATTGCCCCAGCACACTCAGCCCAGCACGCAGGGAGTCCTGGGGAGTTTTGCACCCTGGCCAGGGCTATGAAGGGCCTTGCAGAGCAGCGTAGCCAAGGCTGCGGAATAGTGGGGCAACAGTGCCACCTATAGTATCCCCTCAGAATCTACTCCCGGTAGGCGTTTTTTTTTTGTTGTTTGGTTTGGTTTTTTTTGTTTGTTATGTTTTTTCTTTTTCCTTTACTCTCGTTTTTCTTTTATATTCTTTCTTTTTTTCTTTTTTCTTTCTTTCTTTCTTTTCTTTTTTTTCCTCTTTTTAAAGTCTTGAAGAGCCCAGCTGACACACGTGGCAACTACCAGCTACCATTTCTATAGCCATGAAAAGACAATCACGAATATGGTCCAGACTAAAATCAACCAGACAACCCCAGAGAGGGAGCCTGAAGGGATGGAAATGCACAGTCTTTCTGAAAAAGAATTCAGAATAAAAGTCACAACCATGCTGATGGACCTACAGAGAAATGTGCAAGAGTTGAGGAAAGAAGTGAGGGAAGTGAGGAAAGACAATGCAGAAATCAGACAAGCAATCGATGGGCTTAACACCAGACTGGATGAGATGCAAGAGACTGTTAATGGAATAGAAATCAGAGAACAGGAATACAGAGAAGCTGAGGCAGGGAGAGATAAAAGGATTTCTAGGAATGAAAGAATATTAAGATAACTGAGTGACCAATCCAAACGGAACAATATTCACATTATAGGAGTACCACAGAAAGAAGAGAGGGAAAAAGGGATAGGAAGTGTCTTTGAAGAAATAATTGCTGAAAACTTTCCCTCACTGGGGAAGGAAATAGTCTCACAGTCCACGGAAGCCCACAGATCTCCCAACACAAGGGACCCAAGGAAGACAACACCAAGACACATAATAATTAAAATGGCAAAGATCAAAAATAAGGACAGAGTATTAAAGGCAGCTAGAGAGAGAAAAAAGATCACCTACAAAGGAAAACCCATCAGACTATCATCAGACTTCTCAACAGAAACCTTACAGGCCAGAAGAGAATGGCATGATATATTTAACGTTATGAAACAGAAGGGCCTCGAACCAAGAATATTGTATCCTGCACGATTATCATTTAAATATGATGGAGGGATTAAACAATTTCCAGACAAACGAAAGTTGAGAGAGTTTGCCTCTCATAAACCACCACTACAGGATATCTTAAACGGGCTGCTCTAGAGGGAAGCACCCCTAAGGCTAAAAAGATGTCACAGAGAAAATAAAATCATAGCAAAGAAAGCAGAACATCCAAATACTAACTAAAGGCAAAGATAAAACATCTAGTATATAAAGAATGGAGGAGGAAGAATAAGAAGGGAGAGAAATAAAGAAACATCAGAGGGTGTTTACAATTACTTAACAAGAAAGTTAAGTTAGATTGTTAGATAGTAAAGAAGCAACCCTTGAACCTTTGGTAACCACGAATCTAAAGCCAGCAATGGCAATAAGTACATATCTATCGATAATCACCCTAAATGTAAATGGCCTGAATGCACCAATCAAAAGACACAGAGTAACAGAATGGATAAAAAAGCAAGACCCATCTATATGCTGCCTACAAGAAACTCACCTCAAACCCAAAGATATACACAGACTAAAAGTGAAGGGATGGAAAAAGATATTTCATGCAAACAACAAGGAGAAAAAAGCAGGTGTTGCAGTACTTGTATCAGACAAAATAGACTTCAAAACGAAGAAAGTAGTAAGAGATAAAGAAGTACATTACATAATGATAAAGGGGTCAGTCCAACAAGAAGGATATAACCATTATAAATATATATGCACCCAACACAGCAGGAGCGCCAGCATATGTGAAACAAATACTAACAGAATTAAAGGAGGAAATAGACAGCAATGCATTCATCTTAGGAGACTTCAACACACCACTCACTCCAGAGGACAGATCAACCAGACAGAAAATAAGTAAAGACACAGAGGCACTGAACAACACACTAGAACAGATGGACCTAACAGACATCTACAGAACTCTACACCCAAAAGCAACAGGATACACATTCTTCTCAAGTGCACATGGAACATTTTCCAGAATAGACCACATACTAGGCCACAAAAAGAACCTCAGTAAATTCAAGAATATTGAAATCCTACCAACCAACTTCTCAGATCACAAAGGTATAAAACTAGAAATAAATTTTAGAAAGAAATCAAAAAGGCTCACAAATACATAGAGACTTAACAACATTCTCCTAATTAATCAATGGGTTAAGGACCAAATCAAAACAGAAATCAAAGAATATATGGAGACAAATGACAACAACAACACGAAGCCACAACTTCTGTGGAATGCAGCAAAGGCAGTTCTAAGAGGAAAGTATATTGCAATCCAGGCCTATTTAAAGAAGGAAGAACATTCCCAAATGTATAGTCTAAAGACCCAATTACTGAAATTGGAAAAAGAAGAACAATGAGGCCCAAAGTCAAAAGAAGGAGGGACATAATAAAGATTAGAGAAGAAATAAATAAAATTGAGAAGAATAAAACAATAGAAAAAATCAATGAAACCAAGAGCTGGTTCTTTGAAAAAATAAACAAAACAGATAAACCCCTAGCCAGACTCATTAAGAGAAAAAGAGAATCTACACACATAAAGAGAATCAGAAATGAGAAAGAAAAATAACGACTGACCACATGGAAATACAAGAACTTTAAGAGAATATTATGAGAATCTACATGCTAACAAGCTGGAAAACCTAGAAGAAATGGACAACTTCTTAGAAAAATACAACCTTCCGAGACAGACCAAGCAAGAAACAGAACAACTAACAGACCAATCAAAGCAACAAAATAGAAGCGGTAATCAAAAAACTACCCAAGAACAAAATGCGCGGACCAGATGGATTCACCTCTGAATTCTACCTGACATATACAGAAGAAATAACACCCATTCTCCCTAAAGATTTCCAAAAAATAGAAGAGGGAATACTTCCAAACTCATTCTATGAAGCCAGCATCACTCTAATACCAAACTGGACAAAGACCTCACGAAAAAATAAAATTACAGACCAATACCCTGATGAACGTGGATGCAAAAATACTCAACAAAATATTAGCAAACCGAATTCAAAAATACATCAAGAGGATCATACACCACGATCAAGTGGGATTCATCCCAGGGATGCAAGGATGGTACAACATTCGAAAATCCATCAGCATCATCCACCACATCAACAAAAAGAAGAACAAAAAGCACATGATCATCTCCATAGATGCTGAAAAAGCATCTGATAAAAATCAGCATCCATTCATGATTAAAACTCTCAAGAAAATGGGTATAGACGGCAAGTACCTCAACATCATAAAGGCCATAAATGACAAACCCACAGCTACCATCATACTTAACAGCGAGAAGCTAAAAGCTTTTCATCTAAGATCGGGAACAAGACAGGGATGCCCACTCTCTCCACTGTTATTCAACATAGTACTGGAGGTTCTAGCCACGGCAGTCAGACAAAACAAAGACATACAAGGCATCCAGATTGGTAAAGAAGAAGTCAAATTGTCACTATTTGCAGATTACATGATACTGTACATAAAAACCCTAAAGACTCCACTCCAAAACTACTAGAACTAATATCTGAATTCAGTAAAGTTGCAGGATACAAAATTAACACACAGAAATCTTGCTTTCCTATACACTAATGATGAACTAACAGAAAGAGAAATCAGAAAAACAATTCCGTTCACAATTGCATCAAAAAGAATAAAATACCTAGGAATAAACCTAACGAAGGAAGTGAAAGACCTGTACTCTGAAAACTACAAGACACTCCTAAGAGAAATTAAAGAGGACACTAACAAATGGAAATGCATCCCATACTCTTGGCTAGGAAGAATAAATATTATCAAAATGGCTATACTACCTAAAGCAATCTACAGATTCAACACAATCCCTATCAAACTACCAACAGCTTTCTTCAATGAACTGGAACAAATAATTCTAAAATTCATATGGAACCAGAAAAGACCCTGAATAGCGAAAGCAATCCTGAGAAGGAGGAATAAAACGGGGAATTATGCTCCCTGACTACAAGCTCTACTACAAAGCCACAGTAATCAAGACAATTTGGTATTGGCACAAAAACAGACCCACAGACCAGTGGAACAGAATAGAAAATCCAAACATTAACCCAAACATATTCAGTCAATTAATATTTGATACAGGAGCCTTGGATATACAATGGGGAGATGACAGCCTCTTCAGCAGCTGGTGTTGGAAAAACTGGACAGCTACATGTAAGAGAATGAAACTGGACTACTGTCTAGCCCCATACACAAAGGTAAACACAAGGTGGATCAAAGATCTGAATGTAAGTCATGAAACCATAAAACTCTTAGACAAAAACATAGGCAAAAATCTCTTGGACATAAACATGAGCGACGTCTTCATGAACATATCTCCCTGGGCAAGGGAAACAAAAGCAAAAATGAACAAGTGGGACTACATCAAGCTGCAAAGCTTCTGTACAGCAAAGGACACCATCAGTAGAACAAAAAGACATCCTACAGTATGGGAGAATATATTCATAAATGACGTATCCGATAAGGGGTTGACATCCAAAATATATAAAGAACTCACGCACCTCAACAAACAAAAAGCAAATAATACAATTAAGAAATGGGCAGAGGTCATGGATAGCCACTTCTCCAAAGAAGAAATTCAGATGGCCAACAGTCACATGAACAGATGCTCCACATCAGTAATCATCAGAGAAATGCAGATTAAAACCACAATGAGATAACACTTCACACCAGTGAGGATGGCCAACATCCAAAACACAAACAACAACAAATGTTGGCGAGGATGTGGAGAAAAAGGCACCATCCTACACTGCTGGTGGGAATGCAAATTAGTTCAACCATTGTGGAAAGCAGTATGGAGCTTCCTCAAAAAACTCAAAATACAAATACCATTTGACCCAGGAATTCCACTCCTAGGAATTTACCCTAAGAATGCAGCAGCCCAGTTTGAAAAAGACAGATGCCCCCCTATGTTTATGGCAGCACTATTTACCATAGCCAAGAAATGGAAGTAGCCTAAGTGTCCATCAGTAGATGAATGGATAAAGAAGAGGTGGTACATATACACAATGGAATATTATTCAGCCATAAGAAGGAAACAAATCCTACCATTTGCAACAACATGGGTGGAGCTAGAGGGTATTATGCTCAGTGAAATAAGCCAAGCTGAAAAAGACAAGTATCAAATGATTTCACTCATATGTGGAGTATGAGAACTAAGAAAAAAACTGAAGGAACAAAACAGCAGCAGACTCACAGAACCCAAGAATGGTCTAATAGTTACCAAGGGGAAAGGGACTGGGGAGGATGGGTGGGTAGGGAGGGATAAGAGGGGAAAAGGAGCATTACGATTAGGAGATGTAATGTTGGGGGGCACTGTGAGGGCAGTACAACTCAGTGAAGACAAGTAGTGATTCTATAGCATCTCACTATGCTGATGGACAGTGAGTGTAATGGGGTTGGTGTGGGGTAGTTTAATAACCATAATACTGCACATGTAATTGTAGATTAATGATACCAAAATAAATTATATTAAAAAAATAAAAATACAAATACAAAAAAAAAATGGGCAGAGGACCTGAGCTGACATCCTTCAAAGAAAAATATGGATGGCCAACAGCACATGAAATGATGCTCCACATCATTAATCATCAGGGAAATGTAAATGTAAATCAAAACCACGAGATATCCCTCACACCAGTCAGAATGGCCACTATCCAAAAGAAAAAATAACAAGTGTTAGCGAGGCTGTGGAGAAATGAGAACCCTACTACACAGTTGGTGGGAACATAAATTGGTATAACCACTGCGGAAAGCCATATGGAGTTTCCTCAAAAAAACCTAAAAGTAAAAATACCGTTTGAACCAGTAATTCCACTTCTAAGAATTTACCCAGTGAAAACAAAATCCGTGATTCAAAAAGATATATGCACCTCTATGTTTATTGCCATATTATTTATAATACCTCAGATATGGAAGCAACCTAAGTGTCCATCAATAGATGAAAGCATAAAGAAGAGGTGGTACACATACACAGTGGAATATTACTCAGCCATAAAAAGAAAATAAATCCTGCCACTTGAAACAGTATGGATGGAACTAGAGGGTATTATGTTCAGTGAAATAAGCCAGGTGGAGAAACAAATGCCATATGATTTCACTTATTTGTGGAATCTAATAACAAAGCAAAACTCAATGAACAAAACAACAATACAGTCACAGACACTGAGAAGTGACTAGAGATTACCATGAGGGAGTAGTTGGGTTGGGTGGGTGGGGAGCGTAAGGGGAATGAAGAGGCACAAATATTCTCAATCGTAATATAAGTTGGCCACAGGGGTAGTAGTACAGCATGGAGAATATAGTCAATGATTCTGGAACATCTTTCTATGTTGACAGCAATGAAACTAGAGGGGGTAAGGGTATAATAATATGGGTAACTGTTGAACCACTGTGTTGAATATTTGAAACCAATATAAGATTATATATCAATGATATTTCAATAAAAAACAGAATACACCTATTGCCACAATAAGGTTGAAAGCATTAACACTTCAAAATAAAGAAAAACAATTAAGCTAATAAGTCTGCATTCTTGATGAATATTGTAGCTATAAATAAAAAATATTAGAAATGGAATAAAGGAAAAAATGGGCTTCAATATCTTGTATCAGAATATTACTTTTAAACTACATGTCATAGGAATTAAGATTTTTTTAAATTCTCTTCTATTATTCTTAAACCTTCTTCCCAGGGGTTTTGTCATTATTTCAGAATTCTACACCTTCTCCTGCCAGACTATAAAGCCACTTGACCTTGAAGTCTTTTCTTTCCTTCATCCATTCATTCATTCATTCCTCAACTACCACTGATTAAACAACCATGTGACAGTAACTATTTTATGGGTGGAGAAACAATGATAAACAATATGCAATTCTTGACTTACAGGAAATTAGAGTGATTCCTAAGGATGCAATGATCCCCATAATTAATGACCAACATATTCACATATAAAAGATTTAAGCAAGTGGATAGAATGACATGGGCTGTTGGCATTGCAGAAAATAGAGGAAATGTCGTCTTATCCCCTTCAATACCTTATAGTCTATAGAAGACAACATAATGATAGTTAGTTTATGTACTCCTCTGGCTAAATAATATAATTATGCCAGATTAGAATGTGACTGCTAGCATTTGTAGCAAAGGAACTGTAACAGAAGGTTAAGAACTGTATTCATTGCAAATACAGGGGAGAGAAACTTACAAATACATTAAAGCATTTTTATAAAATTTCTGTCACAATGCACCTTTATGTTGTAATTCAGATTATTCTTGCTATTCAAAATCAGTGTTTTGAAACAGCATATTTCTTCACACTACAGATGCCCAAGTCAGAGTGCCTGGATATGCACATTACTTCCACCATTTACTTAAGCAAACTGCTTAACCTATTTGAGTATCAGTTTTCTCATTTCTTATTTGAGCATGTAAAATGGGTATAATAGCTTTAATGAGATAACCCATGTGTATCAGCTTCTTATTGCTGCTGTTACACATTTTACAAACTTCAGTAGCTTAAAACTACACGAACGTATTTATTATTTTACAGTTCCTCAGGTCAGAAGTCTGACACAGATTTCACTGGCCTAAAGTCACGGTGGCAGCAGGAACACATTCCATATGGAAGCCCTAGGGGAGTCCACTCACTTGACTTTTCTAGCGTCATCAGCCACTTGCATTAGTAGGCTCATGGCCCGTTCCTCTATCTTCAAGCTAAAGGTGCAGCACTGCTCTCTCCTTTCTGATCTCAGCTTCCATGCCCCATAGGGGTGCATATGTCTTTTTCAAACTGGGCTGCCACATTCTTAGGGTAAATTCCTAGGAGTGGAATTCCTGGGTCAAATGGTATTTCTATTTTGAGTTTTTTGAGGAACCTCCATACTGCTTTCCACAATGGTTGAACTAATTGACATTCCCACCAGCAGTGTAGGAAGGTTCCCCTTTCTCCACATGGTTGCCAACATTTGTGGTTGTTTGTCTTTTGGATGGTGGCCATACTCACTGGTGTGAGGTGACATCTCATTGTGGTTTTAATTTGCATCTCTGATGATTAGTGATGTGGAGCATCTTTTCATGTGCCTGTTGGCCATCTGAATTTCTTCTTTGGAAGTGTCCGTTCAGCTCCTCTGCCCACTTTTTAATTGGATTATTTGCTTTTAGTGTGTTGAGGTGTGTGAGCTCTTTATATATTTTGGATGTCAACACTTTATCAGATATGTCACTCTGATATTAGTTCTAGTAGTTTTGGAGTGGAGTCTTTGGGGTTTTTTATGTACAATATCATGTCTTCTGCAAATAGTGACAGTTTGACTTCTTTACCAATCTGGATACCTTGTATTTCTTTGTTTTGTCTGACTGCCGTGGCTAGGACCTCCAGTACTACATTGAATAACAGTGGGGAGAGTGGGCATCCCTGTTTTGTTCCTGATCTTAGGTGAAAAGCTTTCAGCTTCTTGCTGTTAAGTATGATGTTGGCTGTGGGTTTGTCATATATAGCCTTTATTATGTTGAGGTACTTGCCTTCTATATCCATTTTGTTGAGAGTTTTTATCATGAATGGATGTTGAATTTTGCTGAATGCTTTTTCAGCATCTATGGAGATGATCATGTGGTTTTTGTCCTTTTTGTTGATGTGGTGAATGATGTTGATGGATTTTTGAATGTTGTACCATCCTTGCATCCCTGGAATGAATCCCACTTGATCATGGTGTATGATCCTCTTGATGTATTTTTGAATTTGGTTTGCTAATATTTTGTTGAGTGTTTTTGCATCTGTGTTCATCAGGGATATTGGTCTGTAATGTTCTTTTTCAGTGGTGTCTTTGCCTGGTTTTGGTATTAGAGTGATGCTGGCTTCAGAGAATGAGTTTGGAGGTATTCTCTCCTCTTCTATTTTCTGGACAACTTTAAGGAGAATGGGTGTTATGTCTTCTCTATATGTATGATAAAATTCAGCCGTGAATTGATCTGGCCTGGGGGTTTTGTTCTTGGGTAGTTTTTTGATTACCAATTCAATTTCATTGCTGGTAATTGGTCTATTTAGATTTTCTGTTTCTTCCTTGGTCAGTCTTGGAAGGTTGTTTTTTTCTAGGAAGTTGTCCATTTCTTTTAGGTTTTCCAGCTTGTTAGCACATAGATTTTCATAGTATTCTCTAATAATTCTTGGTATTTCTGTGGGGTCTGTCATGATTTTTCTTTTCTCATTTTTGATTCTGTTTATGTGTGTAGATTCTCTAGTTCTCTTAATAAGTATGGTTAGGGGTTTATCTATTTTGTTAATTTTTTCAAAGAACCAGCTCTTGGTTTCATTGATTTTTTTCTATTGTTTTATTCTTCTCAATTTTATTTATTTCTTCTCTCATCTTCATTATGTCCCTCCTTCTGCTGACTTTGGGCCTCATTTGTTCTTATTTTTCCAGTTTCAGTAATGTGACTTTAGACTATTCATTTGGGAATGTTCTTCCTTCTTTAAATAGGCCTGGATTGCTAAGTACTTTCCTCTTAGAACTACCTTTGCTGCATCCCACAGAAGTTGTGGCTTTGTGCTGTTGTTGTCATTTGTCTCCATATATTGGTTAATTTCTGTTTTAATTTGGTCATTGATCCACTGGTTATTTAGGAGCATGTTGTTAAGCCTCCATATGTTTGTGAGCCTTTTTGTTTTCTTTGTACAATTTATTTCTAGTTTTATACCACTGTGATCTGAGAAGTTGGTTGGTAGAATTTCAATATTTTTGAATTTACTGAGGCTCTTTCTGTGGCCTAGTATGTGGTCTATTCTGGAAAATGTTCCATGTGCACTTGAGAAGAATGTGTATCCTGTTGCTTTTGGGTGTAGAGTTCTGTAGATGTCTGTTAGGTCCATCTGTTCTAGTGTGTTGTTCAGTGCCTCTGTGTCCTTACTTATTTTCTGTCTGGTTGATCTGTCCTTTGGAGTGAGTGGTGTGTTGAAGTCTCCTAAAATGAATGCATTGCATTCTATTTTCTTCTTTTATTCTGTTAGTATTTGTTTCACATATGTCGGCGCTCCTGTGTTGGTTGCATATATATTTATAATGATTATATCTTCTTGTTGGATTGACCCCTTTATCATTATGTAATGTCCTTCTTTATCTCTTGCTACTTACTTCGTTTTGAAGTCTATTTTGTCTGATACAAGTACTGCAACTCCTGCTTTTTTTCTCACTCTTTGTTGCATGTAATATCTTTTTCCATCCCTTCACTTTTATTCTGTGTATGTCTTTGGGTTTGAGGTGATTCTCTTATAAGCTGCATATAATTGGGTCTTGCTTTTTTATCCATTCTATTACTCTGTGTCTTTTGATTGGTGCATTCAGTCCATTTACATTTAGAGTGATTATCGATAGGTATGTACTTATTGCCATTGCAGGCTTTGGATTTGTGGTTACCAAAGGTTCAAGGGTATCTTCTTTACCATCTAACAGTCTAACTTAACTCTCTTATTAAGCTATTATAAACACAGTCTGATGATTCTTAATTTCTCTCCCTTCTTATTCTTCCTCCTCCATTCTTTATGTAGTAGTTGTTTTATTGTGTACTGTTTTGTCTTTATTTTGACTGCTTTTGTGGACAGTTGAAATTATTTTTTTCCTTAAGTTAGTATTTGGTTGGTCTGCTTTCTTTGCTGTGATTTTATTTTCTCTGGTGTCATCTTTTTAGGCTTAGGAGTGCTTGCATCTAGAGCAGTCCCTTTAAAATATCCTGTAGAGGTCGTTTGTTGGAGGCAAATTCCCTCCACTTTTGCTTGTCTGGAAATTGTTTAATCCCTCCTTCAAATTTAAATGATAATCGTGCTGGATACAGTATTCTTGGTTCAAGGCCCTTCTGTTTCATTGCATTAACTATATCATGCCATTGTCTTCTGGCCTGTAAGGTTTCTGTTGAGAAGTCTGATGATAGCCTGATGGGTTTTCCTTTGTAGGTAATCTTTTTTTCTCTCTCTGGCTGCCTTTAATACTCTGTCCTTGTCTTTGATCTTTGCCATTTTAATTATCATGTGTCTTGGTGTTGTCTTCCTTGGGTCCCTTGTGTTGGGATATCTGTGGACTCCCATGGTCTGAGAGATTATTTCCTTCCCGTGCTTGGGGAAATTTTCTGCAATTATTTTTTCAAAGACACTTTCTATCCCTTTTTCTCTTCTTCTTCTTCTGGTACCCCTATAATGCGAATATTGTTCCATTTGGATTGGTCACACAGTTCTCTTAATGTTCTTTCGTTCCTAGATATGCTTTTATCTCTGTCTGCCTCAGCTTCTCTCTGTTCCTGTTCTCTGATTTCTATTCCATTGACAGTCTCTTGCACCTCGTCCAGTCTGCTCTTAAGACCTTCTGTTGATTTTTTCATTTCTGTTATCTTCCTCTGTATTTCATCCCTTAGCTCTTGCGTATTTCTCTGCAGGTCCATCAGCATGGTTATGACTTCTATTTTGAATTATTTTTCAGGAAGATTGGTTATATCTATCTCACCAGGTCCTCTCTCTGGGGTTGTCTGATTTTTGACTGGATCAGGTTCTTCTGCCTTTCCAGGGTCATAGAAGTGGTCGCAGGCTGGTGGTGCTTGTGTCAGCTGGGAGAACAAAGTTCTTTTTGCTTGTTGGTTGCCTTACCCTTCTCTGCTGCCTGCAGACTGCCCACACACCAGGAGGAATCTCTGAGATAATCTCCTGAGCTACTGTTGGTGGGCAGCCCTCATGATAGCCTAGCAAACTTCGGGGCATCACAGCTCCACCAGGTGTGTTCTCCCACGAGAACGGCACCCCTTTGTGCCTTCCAAACCTTGCTCCAGCTTCCCCTGCCTGTGCCGTCTACCTGCGTGGGGTGGCAGACGCGCTGGTGTGTTCTCTTCTGAGAACGGTGCCCCTTCATGCCTTCTGGACCTTGCTCTGGCTTCTGCTGCCTGTGCCCTCTACCTGCACACCGCGAGCAGGCTCTGGGATAATCTCCTGAGCTGCTGTGGGTGGTGGGGCCTTTGGGAAAGCCTAGCACTCTGCAGGGGGTGGCAGACGCGCTGTGTGTGTTCTCCTTCAAGAATGGTGTCCCTTCATGCCTTCCAGACCTTGCTCTGGCTTCCTCTGTCTGTTCCGGTTAGCGGTGCGCTGGGAGGAGACTCTCGGTGGTTGCTGTGGGCGGGGCTGTTCTCCAGCTGCTCCGTACCACAGCCAATGAGAGGTACATCTTGGTCAATTATTAAGGGTAAGCTCCTTCACAGAAAGCCTATTCAAGTAAGAAGTTCAAGCTCCAGAAAGTGGTTTATACCTCAGGCCTTTTTAAATGCCAGTTACAGCCATTGCTTTTTTCAAGATCTAGCTCAAAACGGGTCATCCCCAAAAAGCTTCTCCCATTAACTGCACTTCACCATTACCTAATAATTCACTTTCTATTCCTTCACATTTAAGAGATAAAATAATTTAACAAATCTCTATCTCTCTTTCACACACACACACACATGCACACATGCACACACACACACCACATACGGTTTGTTGTCTCTTATTTTTTTGTCTGTTAAACTCAGTGTAAACTACTAATTCTCCTGTGTCTCCCGTAGAGTAACTAGCACTGTGTTTTTATACTTAATAAATGCTTGCAAATGACAAAATGAATTCTTTGCTTAGGTTAAAGGGGACTTAGAACTGAAATGAGCCCCTATGTTTGTGTGTAGGTTTTAATGGGTCATTTTCTTGCCAGACTTCCCCTGGGTATGAATGCTGTGGCAGTGCCAACAGAGTAGAGGGAGGATTTTATTGGAGAACATTTGGAGGATTAGAAAAATCTCCATAGCTCTGGAAGCACTACATTTTTTTGTTTCAGAATTCTATTTTCATTCTATTTCAAGACCAGAATATGCAGAGAAAAAAGATGGCAAGATCCACAGGGTTACATATGTGAAGCCATCCCCTAATCCCCTTCAGAAGTAAGTGGGAGGAAGGAAGGAGCATAATCATTAGAAAATTTCTCGTTCAGCTGTGTTAATTCTCTTTAGGCTGCAACTCTGCATATGAGCTCTTAACCCTGCAGAATGTATTACTGAACACACGATGTATTTAATTAGTTTTAAGAGTTATCCTCTTTCCTTGTTTTTACTAAATAACAAACGAAAAATACCTCACGATAACTGGTCTATTCAACCCAAAGTATTAAAACAGAATTCCATATAGGTATATAGCTGGTACCCTTTATACCA
This sequence comes from Smutsia gigantea, assembly GCA_032199065.1. Lineage (NCBI taxonomy): Eukaryota > Metazoa > Chordata > Mammalia > Pholidota > Manidae > Smutsia > Smutsia gigantea. Next base: position 176,224 of record JAVSCE010007212.1, read on the forward strand.
TTTTTTCCTATAGTGAGACAGAAAAAAAAACAACCTTTTTTTTTGGCAAGGAAAGAACTCACTGATATAGAGGATAGTAAGGTACCCTATGGTGTCCCAGAAAAGGTAATTTGTCAATGCATACTAGGGTACATGAAGACCCTAATTTTTTTACTCTCCAAGTTCAATCATTTATTAACATCATTAGACTATGCTTTTTGAAAATGGAGAGAGACTATGAAGTCAGAATATACTAGCTCTGGAATGGACTGTCACTGTCCCATCCCTCCACCTCAATTCAATTCACACTTTTATGATTGGCTTCCTTTTTGACCCATGCTTGTTAATTATATCCAGCTGTAGGCAAATTGCTCTTCCAAATTGGCAACACTGAGCTCTCAAGCTGTTCGCATTTTTTTGTTGTTTGTTTCTTCCCTGGGTAAAACCTTTGGAGCATGCATTTTCTTGACTAGTGTTCTGAACTAATCTCCAGTTATGGATATTTTAAAGGGTTCAAGGGACTCACAAAATAACTGAATACAGTGCATTTTCCCCCATTTGATCCAAAATTACCTAAGAACACATAGAAAGAAGAAATTCCTTAGAGGCTTAGGCACATGGCCATCACTATTCCATTTGTTTCTGGATGCTTTGGCTTCAAGATCTAAGTAGTAACTGGCCAGGTCCCAGCACTACTCCAGGGAGCAATTGGGCTTTGCCCTACATTTGAAAGACTCCAACCCCCATCTAGAACAACAGCTTTTCAAAGGCATAACAGGCATATATATATTTTTTTCTTTTCTGGAAGTCCCTACTCTGTTCTACGGCTTTATTGTCAGAAATTCCCTGCCCCTCCCTTCCTAGAGGATTCTACTGACAACATCTATACCCAAGCAAGAATATTACTGTAAGGAAGGGCTTTTGTTTTGTTTTGTTTTTTCTCCTTTCAAAGAGAAAATAGAAGCTCATTTTCACCCACCAGCCCAAGAGGCTTCGTCTGAAGAATTAGCATTGAGGATTTTGCACCAGTCAAGTGAAAAATTTTAGAGATGAGAATTAGATATTGGGGGACAGGGGAAAAATGCGATTCAGAGTCAGAATATCCAGGTCAGAGAGACAGATCTGCTGCTGATCAGCATCATAACCTTGACCAAACATGTTAAATCCTTCTAACTTTTAGTTTTCCTCATCAGTTAAGTGAAATGAATAATATTACCTTCCTTGCCTATTTCATATGGGTGATAGGCATTACAAACTGAAAAGCATAATATAAACAATTAGTTTTATTGACAAGCTGAAAATATTATCTAGTTGCTTATAAATACATGCTGTGGGTATACTCATAGATTCTCACTGGGTAAACAAAATCTTGCTTCTGCTGGGTAGAAGTTTCTGTGTGATCCTTCAGTGGAACAAGAAAAGGAAAATAACATTCATTCAGCAACTATTATCATCCAAGTCTTTTCACATCTGTACCTATAACTAAACTTACATATATATGAAATGTATATATTTAAAATACATTTATTTAATTCTCTGAAAAATCTGATTAGCCTAATTTTTATATGAAGGAAATTGAGATATAGAGAAATTAGATGCTGCTTAAAGCAGTGCTTCCCAAATTCTGTTCCCTAGAACTTAATTCTGAGAAATACTTCACTATTAAAGAGTTCTGTGGCCCAAAACTTTGTGAAATATTGCATTCTTTTCCCTCCTTCAGATTCACAAAGCATAATGCCATACTGGTAACGATGGGAAAGGTCCTATAGTAAAGAAGCCTGCTATACTGAAGGAACCTTTTTAGGTTTGTTCAATCCAGAGTTTTCCAAACTTATTTGATCTGGAGACCCTCTTTTCCAATTACAATTACTAAATTTCAACAGAAGTGGGCTTCTACAGAAAACATTTTGCCAAGTACAAGTCTAAATTCATGATTGGAGTTACTGTGTGCTGTATCTATAATCAGAGTACAAATCTGTCCTCTTTTGAAAGATATACTATCATTATATACCAAAGACAGTAGGAAAATAGAGAAAGGCAGTTATGGAACTTTATTATCCTTATCTACTACGATTTACATTAACATTATGGCCTATGGGGTTATTTTCAGTCTTCATTTTTTTCTTAGTTGTAATCATACTACATGTTGATATTTGTCTTCTGATTTTTTTATTGTAGTAAAATATATATAACATAAAAATTTACCATTTTAACCATTTTTAAGTATAGTACAGTGTCATTAAGCACACATTGTTTTACAACTATCACCATGAGCCATCTTCATAACTTTTTCATTTTCCCAAACTGAAACTTTTGATTGTCTTCTAATTTTTTTTACCCAGCATTTTATCATTAGTTTTTTTCCATGTTTCAATTTGCTCTTCTTTCTAATAACTTTCATTTCTAGTGGTTGTATTATTCTATTCAGTAATGTTCATGAATCTGCCTGTGGTTGGACATTTATATTATTTCCACTTTTTCCTTTTATGAGTAATATATATCTTTGTGTATGTAACGGTTTCCATGTATTGGATTATTTCCTTGAAATAACTAGTAGATTAAAGAATACGAACATTTTAGTGACTTTTAATGCATGTTCACTCATTTTTTTCTAAAGGTTGTGCTAAATTTATACCTCAGCTGATTAATTGACATTCATTCAGTCTTTTAAATAAATAGTGGCCTAGTAAGTTCTTAATGTTTGCCGAGTATTATGTGAAAGACACACACACTCTACTCAAATGATTTCAAACCACTTTGGCCAGCATTTAGTTACTGTGGCCAGCATTAGTGACAACTAAGGACGAAAGGACTGATTTACTTATCTAGCTAGAAGTTTTATTGTATTTCTTTGATTTTTCCTTTTTCCTTGCTAGTTTGATTCCTTTTGAGAATTCTCTTGCTCATCTTTGTTTCCCTTCCCCTACTTCTCACCCATATATGTACTGTTGGGTACATTACTAATCTCTAACTTTGTTTCCTCATTTGTCAAATGGGAGTAATAATTGTTACCAATGACATAAAATTGTTGTGTGAACTCAATGAGACATTGTGTATCTTAAGTCAGTACTTAGCCCATTGTAAGCACTCTGTAAAGATTGTCTGTTACTGTTATTACTTCCAGGATAGAGAAAGTGAAATGAACCTCTGTCAGTTGACCCAAGGAATGAGCAAGGTAAGAACTGTGTATACTTTGTCCTGCCAATGTATGTCAATTTTTAAACTAGTATTTCCTGTGTTTAAACGGACAAATCTACCATGTCATGAGCTTCCTTCATCTTTCTTTCAAGAATAGAAAAACAAGTAAATTAGTAAATGGATGGGTTTTTAAAATTTTTTCCTAAGTCATATTCATGCTAAATTTTAGTTCTGCTAAGTCTGTCAAAAGGAAAATATGTATCCTTCAGTTTTTTGTTACCTAGGATTAGGAATCTTCCTCAAAGAAATAGGTACTGTGATGTGCTAACAGTTAAAGGTTAGTGAGTTGGAAAGAATGCTACATTGCACACTAAGGGAGAATGAATTTAACTCTGTTGAATTGGATTGACAAGGGTTGGGCTAGTGTGCTACTGAGCCAGCTATGACACCAAATTTTGTTTCATCAAGCTCTGTCCTTATCAAGTTTTTAAAAAAAGTATTTTCCTTCCTGATTATATATTTCAGTTGTACCATTAATACCATATATTTAATTTGTATAAAGGAAGATGGGGCAAATTGTGTGAATGTTAAATTGAACTTCACATTGTCCTGATTTACGAAGGCTAAAGGTAAAATGTGGGAGTAACTGATAGATGTCAATCAATAGTCTTGTTTAAGGAATTGTATGTGACATCAAAAATCTGAATAAAAATTCATTCAAATGTGACATCTACTTCATTTGGTATTTTTCAAAAATTAGTACAGCATCCACTATACAGTCTTTCACAGTAGCAATAAGTGTGGCATATGGTGAAACCCCTTCAAGCTGCTGAAAAACTAGCAAACTGTAAAATATTTCAGTGTCATAACACAGCATTATTTTCCTCTGGATGAAATTATTCGTTGCTGTTCTCATTGTCAGTGTAAAGTCCTTTTATTAAATACTTACGTCTTAAATAGCTGTTAGATATTAAAAAAAACCAAGAACCAAAAAACCTTTTCAACCCCAGCAGACCCATATGGAAGGGCAGGGTAAGCCTGATGAAGTCTAGGCTCTTCCTGAGGGGAGAAGTGGAAAAGAGGCCGGAAGGTTTCAGAACAACAAGCGAAGTCGGTGAAGCAGAGAGCGAATCCAAATGTCCAAATGACAAATAAACCAGAAAGGAGACCTGCCGGCTGTTCAACACTGGAAAGTTACCGAACATTAATTTTGGTTCAAGTTTTATTTTTATATGAGTAATAAGTTTTCTATGGGGGTGGGGTGTCTTATTCCCTATTACGAGAATAGGGAGCAGTGAGTTTTCAGGGCAGGTGGGTGTTTCCTTAGGGGGCCTCCACGTCCCCCCGTCCTCCCACCGGCAGCCGCTCCGGGGGGCGCCCCGGCGGAGGCACAGCCCCAGGACGCCCCTGCGCCGGCGGCGGGGATTTCTCGGCGCCCGCGTCTCTGGTCCTGCCACCCTGCTCACCAGACTCCCGCGTCTCAGGCTCGGATTTCTCGAGCGGGGCAGCCAACGGCGCGGGGCCCCATTCCCTCCCGCTGCCCCCGAGCGGCGGCGGGCGGCGGGCCCGGGCTGCGAACAAAGGCGGCGCGGGGAGCGGGGCGCGGGGCGCGCGGCCGGGGCTGGCGCGCGTCTCTCCGGCAGGAGGCGGCGGCGCCGCGCCCGGGCTCGCCTTCCTCGGAAGCTCCCGGAGCCCGCGGGGCGACGTCACCCCGGCCCCGCCCCGTCCCTCCCCGAGCAAAGTAACTCTCGACTTCCAGGAGGCGCCTCGGCGGAGCATGGAGAGCTGCCGCCGCAGCCGGCCGGCCACGCGGGCCAGGCTCGCGCCCCAGGGCTAGTTTGGCGACCGCCAAGAAGGAAAAAGTGCCGGCGGGCGGCCGGGGACCTGCTGCGCCCCCCCCACGGGGCCTCGCGGGCGCCTCGGGGGCGGACTTCGCTGCGATCCCCGCGGCAGCTCTTCGGCAAGCTGCTTGAAAGTTCTCCCAAAGTCGGCATGGATGCCGCGGCGGCGCTGCTGCCTGCTTGGGTGGCGCTCCTGCTCCTCGATCCGGGGTCTCTCCTGGGGTCGGCCC
>JAVSCE010007213.1:0-249769 GCA_032199065.1 Smutsia gigantea
TGTCCTTTGCTGTACAGAAGCTTTTCAGCTTGATATAGTACCACTTGTTCATTTTTGCTTTTGTTTCCCTTGCCTGGGGAGATACGTTCATGAAGAAGTCGCTCATGTTTATGTCCAAGAGATTTTTGCCTATGTTTTTTTCTAAGAGTTTTATGGTTTCATGACTTACATTCAGGTCTTTGATCCACCTTGAGTTTACCTTTGTGTATGGGGTTAGACAGTAGTCCAGTTTCATTCTCTTACATCTAGCTGTCCAGTTTTTCCAGCACCGGCTGCTGAAGAGGCTCTCATCCCCCCATTGTATATCCAAGGCTCCTTTATCAAATATTAATTGACTGTATATGTTTGGGTTAATGTTTGGATTTTCTATTCTGTTCCACTGGTCTGTGGGTCTGTTTTGTGCCAATACCAAATTGTCTTGATTACTGTGGCTTTGTAGTAGAGCTTGAAGTCAGGGAGCGTAATTCCCCCTGTTTTATTCCTCCTTCTCAGGATTGCTTTGGCTATTCAGGGTCTTTTGTGGTTCCATATGAATTTTAGAATTATTTGTTCCAGTTCATTGAAGAAAGCTGTTGGTAGTTTGATAGGGATTGCGTTGAATCTGTAGATTGCTTTAAGTAGTGTAGCCATTTTGACAATATTTGTTCTACCTAGCCAAGAACATGGGATGCATTTCCATTTGTTAGTGTCCTCTTTAATTTCTCTTAGGAATGTCTTGTGGTTCTCAAAATACAGATCTTTCACTTCCTTCATTAGGTTTAGTCCTAGGTATTTTATTCTTTTTGATGCAATTGTGAATGGAATTGTTTTTCTGATTTCTCTTTCTGTTAGTTCATCGTTAGTGTATAGGAAAGCAACAGATTTCTGTGTGTTAATTTTGTATCCTGCAACTTTGCTGAATTCAGATATTCTAGTAGTTTTGGAGTGGAGTCTTTAGGGTTTTTTATGTACAGTATCATGTCATCTGCCAATAGTGACAATTTGACTTCTTCTTTACCAATCTGGATGCCTTGTATGTCTTTGTTTTGTCTGATTGCTGTGGCTAGGACCTCCAGTACTATGTTGAATAACAGTGGAGAGAGTGGGCATCCCTGTCTTGTTCCGATCTTAGATGAAAAGCTTTCAGCGTCTCGCCGTTAAGTATGATGTTAGCTGTGGGTTTGTCATATATAGCCTTTATGATGTTGAGGTACTTGCCCTCTATACCCATTTTGTTGAGAGTTTTAATCAGGAATGGATGCTGAATTTTGTCAAATGCTTTTTCAGCATCTATGGAGATGATCATGTGGTTTTTGTTCTTCTTTTTGTTGATTTGGTGGATGATGTTGATGGATTTTCGAATGTTGTACCATCCTTGCATCCCTGGGATGAATCCCACTTGATCATGGTGTATGATCCTCTTGATGTATTTTTGAATTCGGTTTGCTAATATTTTGTTGAGTATTTTTGCTTCTATGTTCATCAGGGATATTGGTCTGTAATTTTCTTTTTTGGTGAGGTCTTTGCCCGGTTTTAGTATTAGAGTGATACTGGCTTCATAGAATGAGTTTGGAAGTATTCCCTCCTCTTCTATTTTTTGAAAAATTTAAGGAGAATGGGTGTTATTTCTTCTCTATATGTCTGGTAGAATTCAGAGGTGAATCCATCTTGTCTGGGGTTTTTGTTCTTGGGTAGTTTTTTGATTACTGATTCAATTTTGTTGCTGGTGATTGGTCTGTTTAGTTTTTCTGTTTCTTGCTTGGTCAGTTTTGGAAGGTTGTATTTTTCTAAGAAGTTATCCATTTCTTCTAGGTTTTCCAGCTTCTTAGCATAGTGATTCTCATAATATTCTCTTACAATTCTTTGTATTTTTGTGGGGTCTGTCGTTATTTTTCCTTTCTCATTTCTGATTGTGTTTATGTGTGTAGATTCTCTTTTTCTCTTAATGAGTCTGGCTAGGGGTTTATCTATTTTGTTTATTTTTTCAAAGAACCAGGTCTTGGTTTCATTGATTTTTTTCCTATTGTTTTATTCTTCTCAATTTTATTTATTTCTTCTCTGATCTTTATTATGTCCCTCCTTCTGGTGACTTTGGGCCTCATTTGTTCTTCTTTTTCCAATTTCTGTAATTGTGTCTTTAGACTATTCATTTGGAAATGTTCTTCCTTCTTTAAATAGGCCTGGATTGCAATATACTTTCCTCTTAGAACTCCCTTTGCTGCGTCCCACAGAAGTTGTGGCTTTGTGTTGTTGTCATTAGTCTCCATATATTCTTTGATTTCTGTTTTGATTTGGTTGTTAACCCATTCATTAATTAGGAGAATGTTGTTAAGTCTCCATGTATTTTTGAGCCTTTTTGATTCTAAAATTTATTTCTAGTTTTATACCTTTGTGATCTGAGAAGTTGGTTGGTAGAATTTCGATCTTTTTGAATTTTAAGGTTCTTTTGTGGCCTAGTATGTGGTCTATTCTGGAAAATGTTCCATGTGCACTTGAGAAGAATGTGTATCCTGTTGCTTTTGGGTGTAGAGTTCTGTAGATGTCTGTTAGGTCCATCTGTTCTAGTGTGTTGTTCAGTGTCTCTGTGTCTTTACTTATTCTCTGTCTGGTTGATCTGTCCTTTGGAGTGAGTGGTGTGTTGAAGTCTCCTAAGATGACTGCATTGCTTTCTATTTCCTTCCTTTAATTCTGTTAGTATTTGTTTCACATATGCTGGCGCTCCTGTGTTGGGTACATATATATTTATAATGGTTATATCTTCTTGTTGGACTGACCCCTTTATCATTATGTAATGCCTTCTTTATCTCTTGCTACTTAGTTCGTTTTGAAGTCTATTTTGTCTGATACAATACTGCAACACCTGCTTTTTTCTCTTTGTTGTTTGCATGAAATATCTTTTTCCATCCCTTCACTTTTTGTCTGTCTATATCTGCCACAGGTGACCCATGAACACAGTATATTTATTTGGGTCGTCTTTCGCTTCTTTCATCAGTATTTTGTAGTTTTCAGAGTACAGGTCTTTCACCTCTTGGTTAAATTCCTAGGTATTTTATTCTTTTTGATATAATTGTAAATGGGATTGTTTTATTACTTTCCCTTTCTGATAGTTTAATTAATGTATAGAATTGCAAGAGATTTCTGTATATTAATTTTTTATCCTACAACTTTACTGAATTGATTTATTACTTCTAATAATATTTTGGTAGAGTCTTTAGGGTTTTTTATATATGGTATCATGTTGTCTGCAAATAGTGACACTTCTTTTCCAGTCTGGATGCCATGGCTAGGACTTCTAACACTATGTTGAATAAAAGCAGGGTCAGTGTCTTAATATAACATTGCTTGTATTTGAGTATTTTATTGTCTATTGGAACATTAGTGGAAAACAGGAAAATAAAAATGCTGATAGTATTTAGAAACAGCCATAGGTCCTACAATTACATGGATTATGGAAGCATATTATGAGTTTGGGTATATTTTTTTTCTTCAGTGATGTTGATTATTTGAAATAAACCCTTAGAATTGTATTGAAGAAGTAAACTTTTGCAACTTGAGTCCTTGACCGCAAGTGATTTTTACATTCTTTGTACACAGGCAATTATTAATAGGCCCATTTAAAATTTTCCCTGACTTCACTTTTTATAAATGCTAAGGTCTTTTGCCAACACTTTGCACTCATGTGAATGGCTTACTTATTCAAAGTTAAAGAAATATTAATTTTTTAAGACCAGTAACAAAATTTTTCATAAGTATATAGATTAAGAAACAGTTTCAGGCATGCCCTATCTTATATACTATTAAGGAAATGTGCTGTTTTTTAAATCTGATTACCTAAAAGACATGTATTATCAGTGAAACTCAGGTAAAACAAAGTATTAACATTTTTTATATTCAGATTTAGTATTTACTTTTAAAGCATATACATTACATTGAAATTGGAATTGCTGTTTATTGAAGACATCAGTAATTGAAGTATTGAAAGTTTACTGTTAAAATTAGAGGTGGAGCAGTAGCAACTGCATGCTGGGTACTGTACAGTACGTACAGTTATATCATTTTATCCTCATAGCAACCATTGCATGGGTATGATTAGCCCCATTTCACAAAGGAAGGTCAGTCTTAGCTTGAGACAGTGAAATGAGGATTCAACCACATGTTTAGTCTCTCTGATGCCAGAAATTTGTTAGGTGACACTGGAGCAGTGCTCAGTATAGGGTTCATTATTTTCTACTACTGAAGTAAGACCCTTCTGTCTATTGTAATCAATGCCTTGTGCATTTTGAAGTTTTTCGGTGTGGTTGGTGAGAACAGGCAACTATTTCCAGTGTTGTGTAGGAGGTAGGTACTCTTCTCTCTAATCCTTCTGGGTGGTTGTCTCCCCAGCCTCAGGTAGTTTCCTTACACACACGTAATTATCAGTACTCAGCTGAATACTCGAGGAGGACCCTCAGAAGATCTCTAGGGTTTTCACTCCCTGCAGCTCTTTTCTCTCTGGTATTCTGTCCTGATAACTCAAGCTGCTTAGGTCTCCCAGTAATCTCAGCTCCATCACCTTAACTCAGAGTCCACAGACTGCCTAGTTTCCTTCCCCCTGCACTGCAGCCTGGAAACTGTCTCAAGGTGATGAGCCTGGATGGTAGTGGGGCTCACCTCCTTTCTTTCCCAGTTCTCAGAGATCAGTATCCTTGGTTGCCTGATCAGCCATGTCTTACAAACCATTATTTTATATATTATTTGTCTTTTACTTGTTTCATGTGGGAATGTAAATTTAGTCCCTGTTACTCTATCTTGGACATAAGCAGGTATTTCTTTTATTTACTTATTAATGGGAAAAGTTTGTGTTGGACTGGATATTCTAGATGGAGTTCTCTTTTTTACTTGAACTTTAGAGAAATCAGTATTAAAATTGTACTTAGATTCTGAGAGAATAAGCTGAAATTTAATAGTTAATTGAAACTGGAGTAACAGAAAGTGCTATTCTTTTTTAGCATCAGAGGTAGTAAATAAACAATATAGATTGAGACCTTTATTGCTTTATGGACACATAAAATTGAGTATGTATGGCAGGGTTTTTTAAATAAGATAGATAGCTCAAATACTAAAGGGACAGATTTACATGTGCCAGATATTGTTCTAAGTTCTTTAAATATATAAACTCATGTAATCTTTATAACACTGTTATGAAGTTGGGTTATTGTTAAAATCCTCATTTTCAGATGCAACTGAGGCATAAAACATCTAATATATAATGGACAAAATGCTAGTTATTGATACATATGTTCAACTTCCACAAATCAGTAAAGAAAAGATATCCATTTTTAAGTGGGCAGAAAATACAAACATGAGAAGAAACACAAATTGTATATAAATATGTATAAGCTAGTGGTAGCGTACAACCACCTTGGAAAACATTTTGGTAAAATATAGTAATAATAAAGATTTTCTACTTTACAACCTAGCAGATCGTTTCCTAATTCCATTCCCTAGGCAAAGTCTCCTACGTGGACACAGGGACCTGCATAACAACATTACTTAAAAGGGGGGTTGGTGCTCTTTTTTTTTAAATGGCCAGATAGTAAATATTGTGGAGCAAATGGTCTCTGCTGCAACTACTCAGTTCCACTCTGCCATAGCCATTGTAGTATTAAAGCATACATGATAGAAAATTGAACGGGTCTGGCTGTGTTCTAATAAAACCTCATTTTCAAAAATAGTCAGCTGGCTCACCCCAGGCCACAGTTGCTGATCTTTAGTTTATAATATCAAAAAATTGAAAACCCAATTGTTGATCAGTAGGAGAATGTGTACATAAATTTACTTAACAATGGAATTTTGTAAAGTAGGTGATCATCACATATCAACGTGATTAATCCATACTAACATAAAAAAGGAATAAAGCAAGTGGAGGAATACTACGTTCTATATGAAGTTTTATATACCATTTAAAAACATGCAAATGCTATGCTACTAAATATTTCCTATGTATGCTTGCGTGGGAAAGCATAAAGAAGTGCATGATAGTCACCAAAATTAGAATAGTGGCTGCAACTGGGGGTATGGAGAGGATACAGTCAATTCATGGAGGATGACACAGGAGCTTCAGTTCAACTGTTTTGGTGATGTTTTATTTCATAAGCTGGGTAGTAAGTGTATTATTTATTAGATTATTTTTTAGGTCTTCTTATATCTCTTAGATATTTTATAAGTTTTAAAACAAAGTTTAAAAGAAACAAACTGACAATGATGAGTTAGAAAAAACATTAGTTGTTCACTCTATGGATAGTTGTCACTTGGTTCTTTCTTCCTCTCAACTGCTCACACACCTGCCTCATGGCTCTCTCACACCAGGAAGGTGACTTTCTACTCACGCCTAATACAGATCAGCTCTCCAAATGAATAACCCCTTTGCCCTGCCAAACTGATTTAATATCTCCATGTCTTGTTCTCTTTCTAAGTGTGCTTTAAGTGTATTATTTCCTTTTCTCTAGCTTATTTATCCTGCCTTCTGGATATGCTTAACCTGCTGGGAGAAGGGATCTAAAATTTAAAGTTCTTAAAGGAGACCACACAAGCAAAGGACTGCTTTTGGCATTTTCCTGTATGCTTGGCGCACAGAGGCATCAGAGTGCTGGCGCGGCATGTTTGTAGGTGAGATAGTGGTCAAAAATAAAAGCTAAAACAGCATTTATCTATAAAGAGATTGAAGAGTTTTTATTGAGCATCTTTTTTATGTGTGTTGGGTAATCTTTCTCCAGTGTGGAATTCTTTGTTATGTCAGCAGCCTTCTCTTAAGTTTTTGACTTTTCTATTAGGATATTCTATCAGGGAGCAATAGTAGTATGCAGAGCACTGACCCAGATGCTGTGTGAAGTTACAAAGAAGTGAATGCCAAGCTCTTACAGAGTGTTTTAGTTAGTAGGGGACTTAATGACATCATGAGGAGAAGAGTGTGTACCCGTGAAAGTCTAGCATAGCTGTAGAGTGCTGCTCAGGACATATACAGAGGCTACTGTCAGCCGGACTAGTGGCAGAGAGCAGAGATGAGAGACATCAGAAGGGCCACGTGCACGGTGTGCTCCGAACTGCGAATGTTTTCTTGGCCTAAAGTAAAAAAGACGTATCTGTTGGCTCATGAATGATTATTTTAGCATTTCGAGAGAAAAATATTGTGAAGTAGGTGCAGATTTCCAACAATGATAAAAATATGTGTATATCATTGAGATGTACATTTTGTTCATGATTTTTTTTTTATTCAGGTATCATTGCAATACAATCTTATGTTGGCTTCAAATACACAACATAATGGTTCAACAGTTATCCATGATCAAATCCTTACCCCCTCCAGTATGGTCACTGTTTATCAACTTAGTAAGATGTTACAGAATCATTACTTGTCTTCTCCGTGCTGTACTGCTGTGCCCATGACCAACCTATAATGTGAATGCGAATTATTATTACCCTTAATCCCCTTCTCCCTCTCCCCCAACCCTCCCCTCCCCTCCCCTCCCCCTTGGCAACCACTAATCTCTTCTCAGTGCCTATGAGTCTACTGCTATTTTGTTCCTTCTGTTTTGCTTTTTGTTATACTCCACAAATAAGTGAAATCATTTGGTATTTGTTTTTTTCCACTTGGCTTATTTCACTGAACATAATACCCTCTAGATCTATCCATGATGTTGCAAATGGCAGGATTTCTTTTATTTTTATGGCTGAATAATACTCCATTGTGTATATGTACCACATCTTCTTTATCCATTCATCTATTGATTGGCACTTAAATGGCTTCCATATCTTGGCTATTGCAAATAGTGCAGTGATAAACGTAGGGGTGCATATGTCTTTTCAAATCAGGGATCTTGTTTTCTTCGGGTAAATTACTAGGAGTGGAATTACTGAGTCACATGGTATTTCTATTTTTAGTTTATTGAGGAACCCCTACACTGCTTTCCACAGCAGTTGTACCAATTTACATTCCCACCAACAGTATAGGAGGCTTCCCATTTCACCGCATTCTCATCAGCATTTGTTATTTCTTGTCTTTTGGATGTTGGCCATCCTAATTGGTGTGAGGTAATATCTCACTGTGGTTTTAATTTTCATTTCCCTAATGATTAGCGATGAGGAGTATCTTTCATATGCCTGTTGGCTAGCTGTATTTCTTCTTTGGAGAAATGTCTCTTCAGGTCCTCTGCCCATTTTCTAATTGGGTTACTTGTTTTTTGAGTGTTGAGGCATATGAGTTCTTGATTTTGGATGTTAACCCCTTATCAGGTGAGTCATTTATAATATATTCTCCCATACTGTGTTTGCGATCTTTTCATACGAAGAAACTGAGTGACCATTTGGCAAAAGTATTTTAGCCCTAAATATATTATTTATTTAAAGATAAAAGGGAGCAGTAGCAGTAGGTTTTGAAGCAGTTATTGGTATGTGTAGTAATACAAAATTGCCTGTGGCTCTAGGCAGAACAAATAAATGGGACAGAGACTTAGAATATGGATTTAGAAAGTTATTTGGGAACAGGGCTGTCATATTTAGTAAGGAAAAACACTAGATGTCCAGTTAAATTTTAATTTCAGATACACAACAAATACTTTTTAAGTGTAAATATATCCCAACTATTGCATGGAAGGTACATATTTAAACATATTCATTTATCTGAAATTTAGATTTAACTGAGTATCGTGTATTTTTATCTGGCAAGCCTACTTAGGGATGAAGAACTTAAGTGGTTTATACCAAGAAGGAAGAAGACTAGTCCCGCTAAGACTAGAAGTTAGTATGTTTAATTTTGAGTGAATAACTGATCGTTATAATGATTTTTGATAATTTTAAATTATTCCTCTTTGGGCAGGGCCTAACGCACTACTGCAGACAGACTAGATTTATTGTTATTATGGCTTCACTGGCTTAAATTTGGACTTTGTAATATCAGGTCTTGATTAATCAAGGTAATAGGAAGGGAAAGGAGGTATCAGATCATTTTTAATAAGAGTAAAAACAGAAGTAGTTAAAATGAGATATAAATGGATTTCATGTCCATGTAATGTTTATAGTTATCACCAGAGTGCTATAGTGCAGATGGTAGGAAGCAGTCAGATTCTGGAGATTTTGGATATAGCCTGAAGGTATTTCCTATCCTGATTAATGATATCGATATTTACCCAGATGCTCCAAGCAAAACTTGCCACCATAGTGTATACTTCTCTATCTACATTTCCTCCATGTATTCCCCAAGTATTGTACTATGGAGTCTGCTTCCCAAAAGTCTCTCAAATATATTTCTTCTCTTCTGTCATTGCCTTTGCTTAATTTTGACCTGTACATGATCTCATCTTGTTTATGTCATCAGTCACCTGCCTCCATGTCACCAGTCTTCCTTCATCTGGCTACCACCTGAAATGCTCATAGTGCTTAGGTGGAAGTGATTATTTTATTCATTTGTTTAAATATCCTCCATTAAGGCCTCAGTCATCTTCGTTGTAGGGTAAAATTATAGTCCTCAAGCCAAAGTGTAGTAATTCTTGAGGGGATAGAGAAGGGAAGGACATCTTTCCTAAGTAGTAAGACCCACTTTCACTGCTAACATTGGCACACTGCTACACAAACCATGTTAGAAAGCTCCCAATTGATTTTGATCATCTTTTAGGAAAGATGGCCTTCTACAACACTTTATAAAACCTTTGTATTTCATTAAGTTGAAATTTTAGTAAAATTTAAAAACTCTGTAGTAATGTACAGTATGATATGTTTGATGATTGGCTCTAGACCTCTGAATTCCTAGCTAGCTAGCTGAGCAAACTCACCCCATTCATTTCATTAACCTTACAGTAATAAAATCCTTTGCGTTATAAGTTTACATTAATAGTCCTCAACCTTGGCTGTACTTTAGAATCACTTGGAATGTTAAATATAAAAAAGATTCCTGATTTTTGCCCCAGAACAATTTAAATCAGAATCTTTGAGGGTGGGCCCAAGCATCAGAATTTTTTAATCTCACTAGGCAATTCTGAAGAATAAACAGGGTCAAGAACCATCATTGGCTTACATTTTCATTGCTTACTTGCTTTCTGGGGAGACTATTTGAAAATAAAGCTTTTTTTTTATTATATCCCAAGGCTTATTCTCTTATTATTTGGTACTAAATCCAAGTTACTGTTATGTATTCATTTTTCTATTTATTTGTGTATTATCTGTCCCTTAAATGCATTTAAAGACTAGCATCCCATCTAATTGCTTCAGCATGTACCTTGTGTATATCATACTGTGTGGTACACAGAGCTTTTCCAAATCTTTTATTTATTTATTTATTTATTCCCCCCCTAGCCATGCCCACACTTACCCGTTTTAATTTTTTGGAGTCCCTCTTCTCTCATAGTGCTCTCTTTTCTTATATACTGTTCCTCAGTCTTTCTCTTCTTTCAGTAGGTGAGATAAATATCATATTTGAAAAATATACAGCAAGATGCAAATATAATTATTTTAAAAATATAAAGCAACACACACTCAAACAGGCAGTTATTAGTATTCTGTGTTAACACCTCTAAGGCCTAGCTTTTATAGCTGCTTAGTGGCTCTCACAGCTGATCACAGCAGCATCCACTTAACCTTCAGCTCTTGTGATCAGTGATCCAGCTAATCCCAGTCTTGAAGTCAGTGTCTTCTCTTGCAGTGCTACCCATTGCTTGGATGTCAGATCATCAGCTTTTTATTATATTATTTGTTGGAAGAATATTTTGTTCTGAGAACTATATGTTAAAGAGAAATGGTCCTGGCCTGAAGACTATGAATCAGATAATATATTTGTACAAATTCTATAAACTGAAGAGACCCTCCATAGTACCGTAAGACAACATCTTGAATGGAAAAACACATATTCATCTTCTTTATTGTTTTATAACTGTGTATTTCTTTTTAATGTCAGAGAACTCCAAACTCTTTGATACAAATTCTGAAGTGCTGAATAATTTTTATAAAGGCAAAAGTGTGCATAAGAAAAAGTAATTCTTTTCAAGATGACCATTTCTTTTTTTTTTCTTTTTTTTTATTGTGAAATGATTATCACAGTAATTTTAGTTAACATCCTTCAACATACATAGTTACAAATTATTTTTTCTTGCGATGTGAACTTTTGAGGTTTTTTTCTCTTAACAACTTTTCAATACACAAGACATTATTGCTCACCATGCAGCGAACAAGTTCCAATACAGTGAACAAGCTCCCACAAGGTGAACAATGCAAGGAACATAGTGAGCAAGTTCTCACAAGGTGAACAATGCAAAGGCAGTCATATCAGAGAAACTAATTCAGTTACTATAATCAATCAAGTCAACTATGATTATTCATATGATTTTTATACTTAAATTATAAGTGAATCCCACATTTCCCCCTTTTTTGTTTTAATTGACACAAATGCATATGCATATATTTGTGGAAGGTACCAGAATAATGATTAGCTGGGCTCGGCCTGTGACATAGCTTGTCACAGGCAATGTCTCTCTCGTCTGGAGGGGTGAGGTTCTATGCCTCACCTCAGTTGGCCCCCATGTTGCTCACCTGAGGTCCCTTGCGACTGTGCCTGTCTTAGGTTGTTCCTCCCATGAGGAATCTTACCCGTCTCTGGCTAACCAGCCATCAAGATGACCATTTCAAAGAATTAATATCCTCAGAAAAGCACCTATTGAAATTGAAGCAGTATTAACTCATGATTGGCTTCTTAAGAATCCATGCTTTAGTCAGCCCATTTTATTATTTATAAAGCTGAGCCTTTTCATGTTTCTGTGCCTTTACATGTGTCATTTCCTTTCCTTGGAATGCCTTTTCCCGCCACTCAGCTTTCTCATTTTTTGTTTGGGAAAGTTCTGCATATTCTTCAATACTTAGCATAAGTGAAGATTTTGTTAAATAGATTGCTCTGATTTATTTGCCCCCATATATGCCTCTATTTTTGCACTCAATCAACTGTGTTGCATTTATGGTTTTTCTCTTTCTGGCCTGCCTTCTAGTTTGTAAACCTTTTAAGGGCAAGGGCTTGTCTACTTTTGTACAGCCAATACATGACATGTGGGCTCTCAGGTCTGTGGTTTATTGAGTAAATTAAAAAAAAAATACATTCTATACATGCATGTATAACATTCCATACATAGCTTTGCATAGTATAATTTAGAAGAAGGGCTAATAAATGAATTATGGATGCTTCCCCAAATAACCATTTCATTTGTGGCTATGTTTTACATGTTTTGTAATTTAAATACATAAATAAATAGTACTGTAGTAGAACAGTATAAAAGAAAAAAGGGCCACTAGTGATTATAAGGACTTTAAAGCCACAGCTAGTTGTAGAGTCTATTTGTGGAGCAGTTCTGATACCTTAGTTAATGTTCTGTTATAGGGCATTCAAAGTTTTGCTTGATTCTGGGACCCTGTTTCCAATTATACAAGTAGTATGCTTTAGCCCCTCCTAAATATTTGTGGTTATCTTACGGCTTCTAAAGTTTGACTAACAGATCCTCTGTGAATAATGCTTCTTTATAACAAAGATAGTCAAGCATGGTGCTTGCTCCTTCCTCATTGTTATGAGGCAGAGTGAAAGTCACTCAGACTGGAGGACAGTGAGTTGCCCTATTCTGGTGAGACAGATTTCATAGATGTCTAAAGTGATTGGTGCTTTTGGCATATTTCACACACACATTTTTAAGTAGGTGAAAATTGTTTCAAAATGAGTATCAAGGGTGGTCTTAAAGAGAAAGAAATGTCACATTGAGCATTGTGTACTAGCTACCAGCCCCTATGTTACTTTGATGAGGTATCTTTAGAACCAGGTAATGTTGTCATCTCCTCCTTTCCCTTACTGTTACATTGCATCACCCTACTGCCTGTTCCACACTGAAGTTTTTATACTCTCAAAATACTGGCTCCAGGACAGCTACTTAGGTTTGCTCTATTGGAGGAGCTTAGTAGGCTTAGGGAAAGAATTTCAGTTTTCAGAGAGGCAGGAACTGAATTTGTAAAATAATTGGAATTCTTGAAAGGAGATGGGTAAAGTAGGGAAAGGACTGTAGGATAAGGTGAAGGAATATAGTGTAATTCCCATTTTTTGGACATCTTTGAACATTATATTGCCCATTATTATCTAAGCTCTTGCTGATCAGATTTCTAATAAGCATATTGTTGATTGTAGTTACTTGAGAGCCCAGCTGTATTACAAGAATGGATGACATTATGTCTCCATTGTCATGTTGGTAATTTGTTACTGATTTATCATAAAATACATAGTGTTAGGTATCATAGGTTTTCTTACTCTGATATTATTTTTATTAAAGGAAGTACAAGATCATTCAGAGATGAAAGATGCAACATAAGTTAATTTTTTTCATCATAATCAGAATATTTATGTAATTGAATTTTACTTTAAATGCCTATAATGCTTAAAAATGGAATATTACTATTTATAAATACGGCATTTCAGTAATGCATCATTATTTTGACATTTTCATTCTTATTTTTCTTTTCTTTTTCCTTTTCTTTCTTTCTTTTTTTTTTTTTTAAGGAATTAATGTGCCATCTGGAAACCTCTGAGATCATGCCATAAAAGGAATTTTGGCTTTTTGGCAACCAGTCATCAGGATATGCTGTGACTGTGCACCTTATTAGAATAATGAACCATAATTAGAAAGGTGTTTAACTCATATATGTTTCAAAACAATTTTTTATATTGGGGATTTTTGTATGGACATTATGGAAGTGAAAAGATTACTAGTGCTGTACCCAAAGTTAAGGTGATCGTATTATCACCACGGGACAGTCATTGGATCCTTAAACGAATGTAAACCAAAACAGAAATGTAAACCAAAACCTTATGTGACTAAATGGTTCCAAACTCTTTCTAAACACTATCCTGTATCTTCTTTTCAGTGTTAAAATAAGCAAATATAGTTAGTTTATATTTTTTTCAGAGGGGAGTCTTGGAGTATAACATTGCAATTAACTTGCTCTGTTCTTCTTTTCCAAATAATACAGTCACTGGAACTGTCAGCCAAAGGACCTTTTTTTGGGGGAACATCTTTTTTTAACTCTAAAAAGTAACAAGTTTTTTAAATTAATTGAGAGAAAACAGCTGAAATCATGCATTGAAGGGGTTAAGTCGACATGAAAGAATTCATTTCCACTTTAATGACCTAGCCTTGCTGGGTTAGGACGGTGGGGAGCAGGCTGCTGACTTGTACTCCTATTGCCAATTAACACCTCCTATAACAGGTTGCCTCAGCTAGTCATTGAAGCTCAGGCAGTAGAAATAGTTTACATGCAGCTTGTTTTTCACACTAGTTGTTTAATACTCACAAAATTAAAGTATTAAAAGGTTGTTTCTTACCTTGCTGGTAAAAGATAAACAATACTGTGGTAGTTCTTTGTGTATGTTTGAATTTGCTTACTTTATGTTCAGTTCCACCCCTACCCCGCTCCACCCCCAGGGGGTTTTAATTGAGGAATCTGAAGGTGATGGTTTCATCAAATTTTTAAAATTTTTGGCACAATTTGTCAGGGGTTATACTGGATACCATAAATTAAGAATCACTTTCTGTCAACTATTTATTGAGTATATTATATGTTTAGGTCTTATTTTGTTTTTGGAAATAATAGTCACCTTCATTTGTTAATAAAGTTTATTTTTCTCTGTGTTGAAAAGTACATATTTTAACAAGCCTTTAAAAATATTCTATAATGCATGACCAGATATATACCTTTAAATAGCCATTATAAAAATAAGTCTTATGTAATATTTTAATCCTAGAACAACTTTTTTACAAATCTTGAAATGTTTTATGTCATTTCCCAAGATAACTTTACATTTTTAGACATTTGTGGAGTGTTGCAGTTCAGTGACACTACTTATTTTACATTTCTTTTAAGTGACACTTTGGTTCATGTTTAATCAGCAGGTATTTTAATAACATAATAAAACTGGCTAAATAATTGATACCAGTTCACACTAAGAGAAAGGTGGAGTAATATAACTAATAGTGTTAACAAATTTGTTAAAAGGCCTTAGTAGGTAACACTTTGAAGCTTTAGTTTTTATCCTGTTATAATGGCAAATGCCTTTTTTTTTTTTTAACACTTAGTCAACAAGGGCTGCCCAAGTAAAAGTCACAGCTTTTTATACCAGTTCAGATTTTAACCTTCTGAGAGGGGAGGGGTAGAGAAACTGTGTCTCATTTAATTTAACCACATATAAAATTTGTGGACATGGGTGATTTCTGTTTTACCAAATGTGGCAGATGAAAACTCATTGTACAGAGGTAAGGTCGATGCCTTTGTGGGGTCCCTAATAGGTATTATGTCCCGGATTGGGTAGATTTTCATGTATGTGTGAAGATTGGTCTCCCTCTTTGTGCCTATGGTTCACCTATGCCCCTACAGTTCTGCTAGATAGCTTGACTTACACTGTTAGTTTCAAGGTATGGATTTCCCGCTTTTTAAAGCAGACTTAAAGAGGCTCCAATGTTATTTATGCTAATGTCTTCAGTTATTCTAATAGCCATTATTAAAGGACCTTGAAGAACCTCATGTTCAATCTCCAAAAAATGACTTTCTGTACTTGTTTATTATGGTGGCAGAATAATTGTTATAAGGTCAGCAGAGTTAACTTGAATAGTTGACACACTACATAAGCTGATAATTTTTGAGCTGTGCTGTTGATTAAGCAACAGAAAGAAAACATTTTCTGCATTATTTTTTTATAATAGTAACAGCCTAAGGCAATTAAAAAAATTCAAAAAAATAGTTGAGCCCAGGTTTTCACTTGATTTATATCATTGTACAGTTTTTCACCTTAGTTTACCCAGAATTGAGCTTAGCTTCTACATAATAAGTTCTCATTAAAGTAAAGATGATTAAAATAATTTAAATGATGTACATTTATTCATATTTTTTTTTGTCCTATGAATGGGACATGGAAAACTTTGTGTGATCACCATATATGTCTATTTTAGTTGACTATAAACATAGCTTAACAATAATTAAGCTTAACTCAAAACAGTTTATGTCAGTTTTTACTTGTGAAGTCTTGTTTTTCATTAAAGTCACAGGATTGTAAATATGAAACATGAGGGCAAGAATAGTTAAAGGGTCTCAGAAACTTTCTGTGGGTGAGGGATAAAAACCATCATTCTCTCTGTTTTCCTGCGTAGCACCTCCCACTCCTGGGAGTCTGTCTGTGTGATTATCATTTTATTACCCTGACCTCTATACATTTCCCCTCCTTGAATCTCCTGACTCATTTTTTTTTCTTGAGTTATTTAACATTAGAAATAGAGCTATACCTGGGTAACTTTATTTGCCTAATGTGTATAGCTTTCTAGCACCTGAAGGCATCTTGAAAATTCTTACTTGAGACCTCTGCTTCTAAAATGAATTAGGGTCCTATTTTTGTTGTGTGTATTTACTCAGTTCTTTAAAATACATTAAAATAATACTTAAGTAATTTTGTATGCTTACATATATACAACCATGATTTAATTGTTCCAACAAGGTGATATGTTGGAGAACTGTGCTTACTTTACCCTGTTACTATTTTTTTTATGCTGTGATTAAAAAACACAGCCCGGAATGTTTTGTGTGAGCTAAGTTTCCTACAATGTATAATAGTAAAAAGGCATATTTCTGTTTTCATACTAGTGTATGTGTTATGTTTTAAGTAAATCCAGTAGTGCATTTTGCTCTGCAAAGTGCACTGTGCCCATCTAAGGTTTCAGACAGTACAGGGAGGCTCTGAAATGTGTTCCCTGTTCTCAGCGGCATACTAACTGCTTTTGGATAGGAAGAACATCCCAAGTCTTATCTCCATTTTCTTTCATAGGAAATGGCTCCAGGTGGCAGAGGATTCTAAAATTGTAAACAATGAAAATGAACTAAGTTTCCAGAATAAAAGTAGGTTTGGACATCTCAAAATGGGGTGGTATGCTCTTGAGGAAAGAGGGTATTGCTATAAGTTGGAAATTGCATTTTAGTCCTGGTCATCTATGCTGAGATATGTTTTGTCTGCCTTTATAACTACATCATAATCTTTTTTTTTATTATAGTATCATTGATAAACAATCTTATGTTGGTTTCAAATAAACAACACAGTGGTTCAACAGTTACCCATATCACTAAATCCTCACCCCCTCTAGTGCAGTTACTATCAATGTATTAAGATGTTACAGAATCATGACTATATTCTCCATGCTGTACTACCATCCCCATGACCAACTTATATTGTGATTGCAAATTATTGTGCCCCTTTATTCCCTTTACCCTCCCCCTGCATCTGCCTCAACCCCTCCCCTTTGGTAACCACTGGTCCCTTCTCAGTGTCTTAAGAGTCTACTGCTATTTTCTTCCTTCTGTTTTGCTTTGTTTTTATACTTCACAAATAAGTGAATTCATTTGGTACTTGTCTTTCTCTGCCTGGCTTATTTTCCTGAGCATAATACCCTCTAGATCCATCCATGTTGTTGCAAAGGTAGGGTTTCTTTTCTTTTTATGGCTGAATAATATTCCATTGTGTATGTGTATATATATATATACCACATCTTCTTTATCCATTCATCTATTGATGGATACTTAGGTGGCTTCCATATCTTGCCTATTGCAAGTAGTGTGGTGATAAACATAGGGGTGCATATGTCTTTTCAAATCAGGGTACTTGTTTTCTTTGGGTAAATTCCTAGGAATGAAATTATTGGGTCAAATGGTGTTTCTATTTTTAGTTTTTTGAGGAACCTCCGTATTACTTTCTACAATGGTTGAACCAATTTACATTCCCACCGGCAGTGTAGGAGGGTTCCCATTTCTCTGCATCCTTGCCAGCATTTGTTATTTCTTGTCTTTTGGATAGTGGCCATCGTAACTAGTGTGAGGTGGTATCTCATTGTGGTTTTAATTTGCATTTCCCTGATGATCTTTATCTTCTTGGAACCTTCCTTTAACCACACAGCTGAAGTGCTAGGCACATGGTAAATACTTAAGTATTGCTTGGAGCCTGGAATTGAACTCTGCCTCACATTTGAAAAACTGATACATTTTTTTCAGAGCCTGAAGGACAGATGCCAGATTTTCTCTGAGAGGACCATGTGGCCCATAGAATGATTTGGAAAACTTTAGGTTAAACAAAGATAAACTAGATTTTTTTCCATTCCAGGATTTTTCTTAAAGCGTTTAATATTCTAACATACTTCATAAATTTGGGGAGTAGGTTGGATATGCAGTATATTCCAAACTTACTTGACTGGGATTGATCTCTGTGGGTGGTATTTTCTTAAAACTCTTTTCCCAAAATTGAATATTTAAAAAAATCTGTCACACTGCAGAATAGCAAAGGATTGATAAAACTTGGTGATAGGTTGAATATAAGGAGAGTCAAAAAAATGTTTGCCCAGGTGTCTAGTTTGAGACTCAAGATAATTAATTGGAATTATAAGTTGGGAATGTTAGTTTGTAGAGAAACATGGTGAGTTTGATTTTTGAAGATGCTGAATTTGAGATGTCTCCCTTGATGTCTGGAGACATGATGATGGGCAGTGTTAGTAACTTAGGAAGGAAACTAAAAATACTGTCTAATCAGTCAGCAAATGCTTGAACCTCTTCTGTAACATTTTCACCAATTTTGAACCCTTATGTTTGAAAACTCCAATTACAGGGATCTCATTACTTTAATTCTCTTTAGATAGTGTGGGCCAGTCAATACAAGACTTTTTTTTTTACATTAAACCCAAATTCAGTCTTCCCGTAGCTTCATCCCGTTAGCCCACAGTTCTGCAAACTGTGTAGGCTAAATCAGTGTTTTTCAAATTTCAGCAAGCATCAGGGTCACCTGGAGGGCTTTTGAAAACCCAGATATCTGGGCTATGCCCCCAGAATTTCAGATTCAATAAGAATGTGCATTTCTAACAAGTTCACAGGTAATGCAGATGCATCTACACCGGGACTACACTTTGAGAACTGTTAGTCTGAAATTTGACAACTTACCATATATTTGAAGATAGCTGTTTAATAACTTAAATCTTTTCCAAGCTTCATCAAGTTCTTTTTAACATTTCCTATATGTCATGATTTTAAATTGTTTTCCTGTACTAGTAGCTCAGGTTTTGAGAGTGAAATAATATCCCTTAACGTCAAGAACTGGCCAAAAAGGCTTCATCCTTAAGTGTTGTAAGAACCTTTGCATTGGTAAACCTTGAAACTTATGTAGTTGTTTTAAGGGTTAATTCCTAATTTACCTCCTCTTGTTATTGCAGCCTCCAAGAAGGGAGAGAGAGATCTGCCTCTGTGTGAATGTACCTAGTAGCCACATTCCTTTCTTCTAGCTTTCTTTTTAAATTAGGGGAGTATTCCTTCAAAATTGTAAGTTAAAAATACTAAGTATAGTATCAGGCTAAGGGGCTTTTAACTTAATGTAGTATTTGCTGATTAAGCTAGCTAGAGCCATCAGACATCTCAGAGAAAGGAGCTTTCAACAATATTCTTTAATTATTGGTTGTTATTTTTTCCCTAGATTTATTTATTTGCATTATTAGAGAACTATCATCGATGTTATGGTTCTTGCAAACATCTCTGCTTATTTACTTAAATAATTTCTAAGAGTGCAAAAGTAGGTCAAAAAGTTCGTGGAGCTATACAGCTCTTGATAAACATTCCTCAAGTTGCTTTTCTGATAGATTATACCAATTCCCACCAACAGTGCCAGGAGTGTCTCTTACCACACCCTCTCCGAAATTGGTCATAAAATAAAATAAAGTTTTGTTTAATAGAAAAACAACAGAAATGTCTTAATGCTAATTGGTATTTCTTAATTAAAGACGGTCAACTAGTGAGGTTGAACATTTTTCATTTTTATTTCATCATGTATTTATTTCTTATGTAATTACTTAGTTTGTATTCTTTATCCACATTTCCATTGAGGTTTTAGTATTTTGTATTTTTTTAATTTTAGTGTTTAGCATTTTGCATTAGCTTTGTTATGAGAGAGGTACTTTTTAGTTTTTTTTCTTTTAATTATTTTAGTATTAAGAAATTTTAGATTATGTCAATTTTATGTCATTTCATATGTTCACTTTGGTTTGTAGCAATGTATTCCTCACCCGAATGTGATAGACATTCATTCATATGTATATGTATATGTGAGTGAATATATATATTAACCGAAACTCGATGCCTATCAATAAACAGTAACTCCATATTGCCCTCCCTGCAGCCTCTGACAATCACCATTATACTTTGTGTCCTTATGATTCTAAGTACTTCATCATAGAAGTGGAATCACACATTTTTTATCTTTTTGTGATTGGCTTATTTCACTTAGCATCATGTCAAGGTTCATCCATGTTGTAGTGTATTGCATAATTTCCTTCCTTTTTAAGGCTGAATAATATTCCATTGTATGTATATACCACATTTTGCATATCCATTCACCTGTTGATGGACATTTGAGTTGCTTCCATGTTTTAGCTATTGTGAATAATGTTGCTGTGAACATTGGTGTTACAAATATTTCTTTGATACCCTTCTTTCAATCCATTTTGGGTATATGCCCCAGAAAGGAATTACTGGGTCTTATGGTATTCTATTTTTAATTATTTGAGGAACCACTGTACAATTTCCACAGTGGCTGTACCAATTTACATTCCTGCCAGCAGTACACAGTTTCTCTATATTCTTGTTTTTTTTTTGATAGTAGCCATCTTCATATGTGTATAGTGTTATTTCATTATAGTTTTGATTTGCATTTCCCTATCCCTAATAATGAGTGATTTTGAGCATCTTTTTGTGTGCTTATTGGCCATTCATATATCTTCTTTAGAAACATGTCAGATTCAAGTCGTTTGCTCATTTTGAATCGGGTTTTTTTGTTGTTGTTGAGTTTTAGGAGTTTTCTGTATATTCTGGATATTAATTCCCTGTCAGATACATAATTTATAAATATTTTCTCTCATTCTGTGGATTGCCTTTTTATTATGTTGACAGTGTCTTTTGATATGCAAAATTTTTTAATTTTCATGAAGTCCAGTGTATCCGTTTTTTCTTTTGTTACCTGTGCCTTTGGTTCATACCCAAGAAATCATTGTCAGATCAATGTGATGAAGCTTTTTTCTTGCACTTCTCTTTTTGTTTTAGGTTTTACATTTAAGTCCTTGATCCATTTTGAGTTAATTTTTCTATGGTGTTAGGTAGGATTCCAGCTTCATTCTTTTTGCATCTGAGTATTCAGTGTCCCTAGCACCATTTGTGGAAAAGATTGTCCTTTCCCCATTGAATTATCTGGCACCCTTATTAAAAATTACTTGCCCATATATACAAAGGTTTATTTCTGGGATCTCTATGCTTTTCCATTGTCTGTATGTCTATCTTTATGTTAGTTCCATACTGTTTTGATTATTATAGCTTTGTAGTAAGTTTTGAAATAGGGACTTGTGAGTCCTCATGTTTTGAGTCTTACAGTTTTGTTCTTTTTTTAAGATTGTTTTGGCTATATAGGATACCTTTGAGATTCCATATGAATTTTAGATTGGGTTTCCTCTTTGCAAAAATTATCATTGGGATTTTGATAGAGATTGCATTGAATTTGTAGATTACTTTGGGTAGTCTTGACATTTTAACAATATTAAGTCCTTCAATTCATGAACATGGGATGTGTTTCCATTTATTTATGTCTTTAGTTTCTTGTAGCACTGTTTTGTAGTTTTCATTTTACAAGTCTTCCATCTTCTTGATTAAGGTTAATTCTTAAGTATTTGATTCTTTAAGTTATTATAAATGGAATTGTTTTTGTAATTTCCTTTTCAGATTGTTCATTGTTCATGTATAGAAATGCAACAGATTTTTGTGTGTTGACTTTGTATAGCCTGCTGTTTTGTGGAATTCATTTGTTCTAACCATTTTTTGTGTGGAATCTGGAGTTTTTCACATGTAAAATCATCATTGGCAAACAGATAATTTTACTTCTTTCTTTCCATTTTGGATGCGTTTTATTTCTTTTTCTTGCTTGATTGCACTGGGTAGAATTTCCAATACTGTGTTGAGTAGAAGTGGTGAAACAAGGCATCCTAGCCTTGTTCCTGATCTAGAGAAAATGCTTTCAGTTTCTCACCATGGAGTATAATGTTCACTGTGGGTTTTTCATAATGGCTTTTATTCTTCTATTCCTGGTTTCGGTATTTTTGTAATGAAAGAATGTTGAATTTTGTTGAATGCTTTTTCTGTATCAACTGAAATGATGATGTTAGGCTTTTTTTCTTTATTTCTTCTGTTGATATATTGGTCAGTTTTCATATGTTGAACCATCCTTGCATTGTAGGAATAAATCCTACTTGGTCATGTATAGTTCTTTTACTATGCTGCCAAGTTCTGTTTGCTAGTGTTTTTGTTGAGGATTTTTGTGACTTCATAAAAGATAATTCGTTGTCTTGTAGTGTCTTTGTCTGGCTTTGGTATCAGGGTAATGCTGGCCTAGTTGAATAAATTTGGAAGTGTTCCCTTCAGCAAATATTTTAAGCATAGGTTTTGTTATGATTTGAGTATTTTTAAATGTAAATCATTAATCTATCTGGGTGGTGAATATAATGTGATACAGAGAAACAAATTCAGATTTAAATGTTTTCAGTATTAATTTAAAATGAAAAATAAAATAGAATATATCCAATGCTGTGGTGATAACAGATCTAAGTGAAACTTTCTGGAACAATAGAATAGTTTCAAGACATGGGTAACCAGAATTTATTAATACCACTGAAAAAATTATAACAATTATCTCCAAAATGAGCTTCAGTCAAACACTTTACAGATAAATTCCAAATTTTTAAGACACGGATAATTTAGTATATGTAAACATTATTAGAACACAGAAAATGGAAAATTGCAAAACTTACCAATTCATTTTATAAGTCTATAGCATAATGATATAAAAAATGACAAACGTTACAGAAAAAAGAAAATGCCAGACCAATCTCATTTATGAACAGGAAAACAAAAACCTTAAATAAAAATAATAGCAAATCAAATTTGAACAGTTCATCCCAGAAGTACAAAGGTATTTTAATATTTGGAAATCTATAAATATAATACATCAGTGAAGAAAGGCAAGATGAGAAAAACATAGTGACCATTGCAGTTTACTTTATAAAAGAAATGCAAGCATGTTACTGACAAATCTCATCAATCCTTTTGTTTTGTTATTTGTATATCAAATATAAGCAGCATATATATGAATTTCCATTTTAAACACATTATGAGGGGATTTTAACAAGAGACTTTAATTCATTTGTATTTTTCATTACTAATATATTTTATCTTACCTTATGATTTCTACTATTTTTGTACTGCACCTCTCTTGGTTCCCTAATGTTTTTTTTTTTTTTTTTTATTGTTGGTGTTGTATTTGCTTTTCTCCAGTGATTTGGTAAGAGTACATTCAATTTTAATGTTTATTGTGGTTATTTTAAAATTGTTCAAAGGACTCATTATGTTTCTGTAATAGTCAAAGTCAACACTTAGATCTCTTTTTCCTGTCTAATATGTGAAATAAAGAATTTGTGGGGGGGCTCAAATGGATCATTTATTCAAGAAATTCTTTGAAGAAAGATACATGGAGTCATATTTTTGGAACCATTGTTTATTTAGTAATACGTTTGTGGGTCTTCATACATTTTTTTAAATAAGGTATAAAATTTTTGACTCACAGGGATTCTCTCTTAAAACTGAAACTTACATTGTTTTGTGCTACTTAATGTTGCAAAGAAATCCAGAGGCAACCTAATAGAATTTTTTTTCCTTCAGATTGATTTTCTTTTTTTTGTTGTTGTTCCCTTGGGGTAAAAGGTTTATTTTATTTTTTTGATTTTTTATTAAGGCATTATTGATATATACTCTTATGAAGGTTTCACATGAAAAAACAATGTGTTTACTACATTTACCCATATTATCAAGTCCCAACCCATACCCCAATGCAGTCACTGTCCTTCAGTGTAGTAGGATGCCACAGATTCACTATTTGCCTTCACTGTGCTACACTGTTTTCCCAGTGACCCCCACACCATGTGTACTAAACATAATACCCCTCAATTCTCTTCTCCCTCCCTCTTCACCCGCCCTCACACACCCCTCCCCTTTGGCAACCACTAGTTCCTTCTTAGAGTCTCTGAGTCTGCTGCTATTTTGTTCCTTCAGTTTTGCTTCATCGTTATACTTCACAAATGAGGGAAATCATTTGGCACTTGTCTTTCTCCACTGGGCTTATTTCACTGAGCATAATATCCTCCAGCTCCATCCATGTTGTTGCAAATGGTAGAATTTGTCTTTCTTATGGCTAAATAGTATTCCATTGTGTATATGTACCACCTCTTCTTTATCCATTCATCTACTGATGGACACTTAGGTTGCTTCCATATCTTGGCTATTGTAAAAAGCGCTGTGATAAACATAGGGGTGCATATGTCTTTTTGAATCTGAGAAGTTGTATTCTTTGGGTAAATTCCAAGGAGTGGGATTCCCAGGTCAAATGGTATTTCTATTTTTAGTTTCTTGAGGAACCTCCATATTGCTTTCCACAATGGTGGAACTAATTTACATTCCCACGAGCAGTGTAGGAGGGTTCCCCTTTCTCTGCATCCTCACCAGCATTTGTTGTTCTTAGTCTTTTGGATGCTGGCCATCCTTACTGGTGTGAGAAGATATCTCATTGTGGTTTTAATTTGCATTTCCCTGATGATTAGTGATGTG
Organism: Smutsia gigantea; assembly: GCA_032199065.1. Taxonomy (NCBI): domain Eukaryota; kingdom Metazoa; phylum Chordata; class Mammalia; order Pholidota; family Manidae; genus Smutsia; species Smutsia gigantea. The sequence continues at coordinate 24,733 of JAVSCE010007213.1, forward strand.
GAGCATCTTTTCATGTGTCTGTTGGCCATCTGAATTTCTTCTTTGGAGAACTGTCTCTTCATATCCTCTACCCATTTTTTATTAGGGTTATTTGCTTTTCACGTGTTGAGGCGTATAAGTTCTTTATATATTTTGGATGTTAACCCCTTATTGGATATGTCATTTACAAACATATTCTCACATACTGTTGGATGCCTTTTTATTCTACTGATGGTGTCCCTTGCCATACAGAAACTTTTTAGTTTGGTGTAGTCCCATGAGTTCATTTTTGCTTTTGTTTCCCTTGCTCGAGGAGATGTGTTCAGGAAGAAGTTGCTCATGCTTATACTCAGGAGATTTTTGTCTATGTTGTCTTCTAAGAGTTTTATGTTTTCATGACTTACATTGAGGTCTTTGATCCATTTCGAGTTTACTTGGGTTAAACAATAATCCAGTTTCATTCTCTTGCATGTAGCTGTCCAGTTTGCCAACACCAGCTGTTGAAGAGGCTGTCATTTCCCCTTGTATGTCCATGGCTCCTTTCTCATATATTAATTGATCACATATGGTTGGGTTTATATCAGGGATCTCTAGTCTGTTCCATTGGTCTATGGGTCTGTTCTTGTGCCAGTACCAAATTGTCTTGATTACTATGGCTTTGAAGTAGAGCTTGAAGTTGGGGAGCATAATACCCCCAGCTTTATTCTTCTTTCTCAGGATTGCTTTGGCTATTCAGGGTCTTTTGTGGTTCCATATGAATTTTAGAACAATTTTCTCTAGTTCGTTGAAGAATGCTGTTGGTATTTTGATAGGAATTGCATTGAATCTGTAGAATGCTTTAGGCAGAATGGCCATTTTAACAATATTAATTCTTCCTATCCATGAGCATGGGATGTGTTTCCATTTATTGGTATCTTTAATTTCTCTCATAAGTGTCTTGTAGTTTTCAGAGTATATAGGTCTTTCACTTCCTTGGTTAGGTTTATTCCTAGGTATTTTATTCTTTTTGATGCAACCGTGAATGGAACTCCTGCTTTTTTCTCCCCATTAGTTGCATGAAATGTCTTTTTCCATCCCTTCACTTTTAGTCTGTGTATGTCTTTGGGTTTAAAGTGAGTCTCTTGTAGGCAGCATATAGATGGGTCTTTTTTTTAATCCATTCAGTGACTCTATGTCTTTTGATTGGTGCCTTCAGTCCATTTACATTTAGGGTGATTATGGATAGGTATGTACTTATTGGCATTGCAGGCTTTAGATTTGTGGTTACCAAAGGTTCAGGGTTAACTTCCTTACTATCTAAGAGTCTAACTTAACTCACTTAATGTGGTATTACAAACACAATCTAAAGGTTCTTTTTTTTTTCTCCTCCTTTTTCTTCGTCCTCCATTCTTTATATATTAGGTATCATATTCTGTCCTCTTTGTGTATCCCTTGATTGACTTAGGGGATAGTTAATTTATGTTTGCATTTGCTTAGTAATTAGCTGTTCTACCTTCTTTACTGTGGTTTTATTACCTCCAGTGACAGCTATTGAGCCATAGGAACACTTCCGTCTATAGCCATCCCTCCAAAATACACTGTAGAGATGGTTTGTGGGAGGTAAATTCTCTCAGCTTTTGCTTATCTGGGAATTGTTTAATCCCTCCTTCAAATTTAAATGATAATCTTGCTGGATAAAGTATTCTTGGTTCAAGGCCCTTCTGCTTCATTACATTAAATACATAATGCCACTCCCTTCTGGCCTGCAAGGTTTCTGTTGAGAAGTCTGATGATAGCCTGATTGGCTTTCCTTGTATGTGATCTTATTTCTCTCTCTGGCTGCTTTTAATAGTCTGCCCTTATCCTTGATCTTTGCCATTTTAATTACTATATGTCTTGGTGTTGTCTTCCTTGGGTTCCTTGTGTTGGGAGATCTGTGCACCTCCATGGCCTGAGAGACTATCTCCTTCCCCTGATTGGGGATGTTTTCAGCAATTACCTCCTCAAAGACACTTTCTATCCCTTTTTCCCTGTCTTCGTCTTCTGGTACCCCTATAATGCAAATATTGTTCCGTTTGGATTGGTCACACAGTTCTCTCAATATTCTTTCATTCTTAGAGATCCTTTTTTCTCTCTGTGCCTCAGCTTCTTTGTATTCCTCTTCTCTAGTTTCTATTTCATGTTATCGTCTCCTCCACCATATCCAATCTGCTTTTAATACCTTCCATTGTGCTCTAACAATTGGATCTCCAACTGGAGTTCATTCCTGAGTTCTTAAATATCTTTCCACACCTCAATGAGCATATTAATGAATTTTATTTTGAACTCCCTTTCACGGAGAGTTATGATGTCGATATCATTTATCATTTAAATCTTTCTCAGGGGTTGTATTAATAATTTTACTCTTATCCAGGTTCCTTTGGCATTTCATATTTCCGTATGGCGCTCTGTAGTGCCCAGAAGTTCTACTCTCTGGAGCTGCTCAGCCCCTGAAGCAATGTTAAGGGTCCCCGGGGAGTGGTATTGGTGCCTGGGTGGAGTAAAGAGCTGTTTCCTGCTATCTGGTTGCTATGCCTGTCTCCACTGCCTGAACCAGTGGGCTGAGCACACAGTTGTAGTTGCTGTAGACAGATCTTCCCTCTGGCTGGGCTAACGCCAGGTTAGGGTTTGCCCATTTGCGAGCCAGGTGGGGCTGTCGAGGAGAAAGGCGCAATAGGCTGTCTATCACAGAGGGGGTTCTTGGAGCTGTGTAGGCAGCCAGGGAGCTGGAGCCCCTGAAGATCGTAAAAGTTCCCATTCTGCTGGACATAGTGCACCTGGGCAATTTTGTCTACCTGTCCTCTCTCTCAGACTGCCTGACTTTCTTTTGTCCCAGAGCAGCCGGATATGGATCCCTGCTTTCCACAAGTGGCTGGAATCTCAGTCTCTCCAGGAATTCTGCCTGTCTTAGTTTTCCAACCCCCTAATTACGAGAGTATCATGCAAGCACCATGAAATGTAGGTTTGTGCTCCCAGAGCAGATCTCCAGAGTTAGGTATTCAGCAGTCCCAGGTCTCCACTCCCTCCCTGCTCCATTTCTCTTCCTCCTGCTGGTGAGCTAGGGTGGAGGAAGGACTTGGGTCCCATGGGCCCCAGCTTTAGTACGTTACTCTGTTCTGTGAGGTCTGCCCTTGTCTCCAGGTGTATGCACTTTGGCACAGTCCTCTTTCCTGTTGCTCTTTCAGGAGTAGTTGTATCAGTTATATTTTCGTATTATATGCGGTTTTAGGAGGAAGCCTCTGTCTCATTTCTCACCCCTCCATCTTTAATCTGTCTTGATTTTTTTACTTGTGTGGTTTGAGTAATTTTGCTTTTTCTATGTAATCAATATTTTCCTGAGATTTTTCAGTTCTTTCTTCATTGATACTGCCTGGCATTTGTGATTCAAAGTTGAATTTTTCTTTGTTTTCAATTCAGGAAAGTTTTTTCAACTTAGTCTTTAGTTATTTCTTAACATTTCTTATTTTAGCCTTAGAAACATCTCTTAGCTTAGAGCACCTTCTCTGTCCTCTAGTATCATATTTCTAATAGTTTCATCTCTAGCTTTTTACATTCTAGGACATTCTCTAAAGTATGTGTTCTGTATCACTGAATGAAACATCATAATGTTTTTACCCTTGTTTTCTCCAGTGTGATTTTAATTCTTAATTATTTTTCATCTTTTCATCTTGATCTGTCCTCTAACTTCTTGTTTCAAAGATAAGAACCTAGTTTTTAATGATTCCAAACAGTTTTCTAAAATTTTGTCTTATTCCTGTTTTTAGATGAATTTCCTCTCTTTGAATCATCAAAATGCTATTCCCAGGAATGTTTGCCAAAGACCATGTATGTAAATTGCCTTTAGCTCCACATTTTCTTCAACTCAGGTCATATTTGATATATAGCTGTATAGGTTCTTAGGTCTCTCTTTTAGCTCAGTTTCCAGGATCTTTAGTGTGGTTTTCTTCTCCTTCATCCTGGTTGCGTGCTATTCTGAACAGGTGAACATGTAGAAAAACGATAATCTCAGATATACACTGCCATCAGAGGTCCTTAACATCTGTCCTATAGACAGCACTTTACATGGGTTACTCTCTCTTTATTTTTTTAAGGATGCAGTTCACCACTACAAACCCTTACTTCTTGGCAAATTATTCACTGAGCTATTTAGTCTCTGACTAGATCAAATAACAGTAGTAAGAGAGGGGCAACAGGAAATATCACTGGATGCTGTCTGAAAAAACAGATGTGTGGCTTTCTCTTAGTACCTGGTTTTATGTTAGTATGTTTCTGAACCAGAAGAAAATAGTGAAAGAGGAACTAAGTATCTTTATATCTTCTTATATATGCCTGTTCTCTCTCATAGGGTAACTGGTGGGTATTTTTCATTTCTGTTACATTGACTTGGAGTACCTCAGTCTATTCATTCTTTTCAACCAATACTAAGTTGAGTTTTAGTAGGTGCCAGGCACTTTGCTGGGTACTGTTTATATATATAATGTTGAAAAAAAACGTGTTATTTCTTCCATTGATAACAGAAGAGTTTCTAGACTTTGTCAGTAATACATTTTGATGATGATGTGATGTTTTATTTTTCTTTTCTTTTTTTCTTAATAAGTATTTTCTGGCAAGTTGAGAAAGCCTGTCTTCATAACTGTAGTCTAGATACTAGCTTAAATTCTTGCTCCATATGTATTTTTTGAGTTACTCTAGATCCAGGAAATAATTTTTATGAACACAACTGTTCATTCTCTTGACCTTAAAGTATTACTTCTGCCAAACCTCTCATCATAACTAACTTACTACTACTCTTCTCACCTTTTTTTTTTTTAAGCTTTCTCAGCTAGGTGAATAAAATGATCATACCAACAAAATTGTATTTTACATGATGATCTTAATAAATGTTTTGGTATTATAATGCAGGTTTCATTTTGGAAGAGATTCATATCTGTTTGAAAGGCAGTAAAGCTGCATTAGGTGATAATAGATGAAGTATTTAGTTGGTTTTTAAATTTATTGTCTGGCATTTATTATTAAAAATAAAATTTGAGGCATTTGACTTTTTTCAGCAATTTGTACATAAGGAACCAGGTAGTTTTTGTATGTGATTCTTGTATTTGCAGAGAACTTACTCTAGAACCTTTTATACTTAATATTTCCAGCAAATATTATGAGCTTTTAAATATAACCAAATAATAATAATAATAGTAATCACAGAACTCAAGTATATAAATGGACAAGAAGAAGTACAAACTAGACATAGACCTGTAAGTGTGACATGTAATGAACAAAGTAACTAATTTTGGTAAGTAAATCTGTAAAAGTGAGAGAATACTGACTTACAGTTTGGATAGCTAACATGTTGGCTACGTAATTTATAATAGAGTTATTGTCAAGGAAAGAGAATTTTAAAGAAAACAGGACCTGGCAATTATATAACACATCTCATTTTAATTTCCTGGACTGGTCAGTATTTAAAAGCAAGAAATTTTATATGTGTTCTGGTTGGGGCAGAGTTACGTTTATAAGATTGTAGTCATCTTGAGGGTAAGAACTATATGTAAATTATTTTGTGCAGCAGAATATTGTAGTCAAAAGAGGTTTGTTTTGATGAAGAAGATAGAATCCTTAGGGAGAAACATAGTATCTTTCATAGCCTGTAATAGGATTAATAGTAATATTTATTTTAAAGGTAGTGGTCAGGATTTGGAAGTATTTTCACTTTAACTACACCAGTCTCAAACAGTTTGTTCACACCTGGGGCAAGTGTGTTAAATTTGTTGTTGTATAGGTGGAAGGGAACAACTTCTTAGGTGAAGTGCATAGTATGTTGTTCACAGCTCTTTCACCTAGGGATTAGAAATCTGTCCCCCTGCTCCCACTACACTTACGTGTCTGCAAAGAGATCCCCTGGCCCTACTCTACATTGCTGTCTTTAGTGGAAAATCAGTCTCAGAGAATTTGTAGTTTGTGTTGATCCTTCAGTTAATCATGCTAGTCCAACAGCATTTTACATTCACATTGTGGTAAGAAACGTGGCTAAATTGGTACATTATAGTTATTTTGTAGAAGAGGTAGTTAGCATTGCTAAAAGATTTACGCTTTATGTCCATTAGACACTTGCCTGAATACTGTTTGGTCTATTTCCTACAGGTTTGGTATTTGCAAACTGGTTTTATTTGTGTTGTACCTGAATAAAAGGATACTTGACATGTTTTTCAAAAAAACAATCAAGTTTATATAACATGTAAATGTAACTTCAATTTTAAACAAACTGTGTATGTATAATAATTGATAATGCTTGTTTTTAGGGGCCACCTACAGATGCTCCTGCTGTGGACACAGCAGAACAAGTCTATATTTCTTCCCTGGCACTGTTAAAAGTAAGTATTAAGTGAAGTTATTTGTTTTAAGAGAGCTCTGTTGGTTTCACTATTTTACTTTGGAGTATTAGTCAGTTTAACCCACTCAGACATAAGCTGTTGTTTTAGGTGTATCCATAAAATAGGTTGTTTTATTTCTACTAAAACAAAATTAGGTTATTCATTAAAAAAAAAAGGACCAAAGATCTCAAAGCATTGTGTCTATATATCTTTGACTTTATAGATGTTAAAACATGGTCGTGCTGGAGTTCCAATGGAAGTTATGGGTCTAATGCTTGGAGAATTTGTTGATGATTACACCGTCAGAGTGATTGATGTGTTTGCTATGCCACAGTCAGGAACAGTGAGTATTTTTATGGTTGCCTGCTGCAAGTAAAGTATATCTTTTCCCTTTTCTTTTGCTATCCAAAATAACTTTCATCATATTTTCTCTTCCTGATAGGAAAAATTAATTATAAGATTAAAGATAGAAATTTCTAGACTACATTGAATTCAATCATTCATCTTTTAAAATGCATCGTAAATTCCTTGTAGGTCCACAACTGAATGATACTAACATTAAATTCCTTTACTTATACCTTCAGATTTAGTAACATAACATACTACTAGACTTACAAGTTAGTTACCCTAAAACAGTAGGGTATTAGTTCAATTAGTTTGAACACTTGGTTCATACGATTTCAGACCCTCTTACATTTTTAATTCATGCAGTTATCTAGTCCTCATTGTTTTGAAATATGGCCTTTTAAAATATATGTGTTGATAAATCACTCTTAAGATTTTCATACTCAAAATGTTAAGTTTTAAAATGAAAAAAACCATGGCAAACTTCAGTTCTGTTTGCCCAGGCATGGTAATTTGTTTTCTTGTATACAGACTCTGAAAGTCATCCATTCTTTTTGTTTAGAATGAATTGTTCTTTCTGGAATTTTTTTGTTTTGTTTTGCTGTTTTGTTTAATGCATTGGACTTGTGCATTTAGATTTAAAGAAAAAGGCCAAAAAACAGTAAGCATTTTACCTATCTTCTGAAAAATAACACATAGCCTTCTCATCTATTTGCCTAGAAAAATATAGTCTATCTGATGGATTTTTTTTTTCCCCCTTAAATATGTAACATTTCTCTTATTGAGCCTTGTAAAATCTCTGGATTAAAGAAATTGTTGTCATAAAGCTGTTTGCTCTGAGGATTTTTACTGTGATATACTTTGAAAAAGTAGATACTAGAGAAAACCAAATTATATTTTTAAATAATGCAATGTGTGTCTGTATAATAAGCATTTTAAATATAGTAGTTCCTACAGAATGCAGTATATTTGTAAATAATGCAAAATATAGAAAAATATGCAAATTTTTCTCTAAATAGACCAGTTTGTTGAGGTAATTTGGATCTGCTGATTTTTGACCACCTGGATATCCATTATATTTATTTTGTACATCTGGACATAAAGAAAAATGCTACATACTAACTTAAGATTAAAATTTAAGTCAGACTTATTGTACTATCTTTTCATTTCAGGATATATAAAATACATAATAAAATTGTTAATTGTTACATATTTTCCTTATGTAGGAGTCAATTATAAAGGGTTCTTAAAAGTTTAATATCATTTCCTTGTAAATTATGTTTGACAATATGAAATAGATTTTGATCCCCTTGTTCACTGTGTAGTAGAATTAGGAAGTTTTTCTTCTGTCCCAAGAGTGAGCAAACTTTTCTATAAAGATCCAAGTGTCTGTATCATAGTCTTGTTTTTTTTTGTCTTTTTTTTTTTAAGCAACGCTTTAAAAATGTAAGAAATGATTCTTAGTGTGTAGGCAGCAGATTGCCATACTCCTGTTTTTGAGGATACATTCTCAATTAGAATTCAAAATACTGTTTGTTTTGGTGGGAACAAGTACTTATGTTAACTGGTTTGTTTAAATAGATTAGACTTTAATTTCTGATGTTAGATGTAAGTCTTGTGGGAACTATAATGGCAGTGTTCTATCAGTGGAGAGATGACATGAGTACCTTAATTCTTCCATGTTCTAAAATCATCATTTGGTTGAATTAGAAAAATAACACAGCATTTAAAAGGTTATCTCTTAGTGGGGAACTTTTTATGAATGCTCATATATTTGAAGTGGTATTCAAAAGTACATATTTTTTCCCAACCATCTAATATATCAAGTAGTCCTAATCAAAGCACTGAAATTCGTCCCTTCCCAACTCACCCATCCACCCAAAAAAAAAACAGTAACAACTCTGGGAAACTAATAAATTGTTTCCCTTCCTCAAAATGTTTACATTACTGAAAAGACTTGAGGCTGTTGATTATTGAAAGATCTGTGTAGTTATAGAACTTTGAATGACATGGAAGAGACAGTGCCTATCAGTTATCAGAGCATATGGCATTAGGAGTGTAACACCTGTCTAGAGAGTCAGTTCAGTTATCTGGTGTTTCTGGTGTACATGGGTAGGTATGTGGTGTGTGTGTACATATGTGCATAGTGTTTATAATCCATAAACTCTTAAAGGATCTTGAAAATTGTTTTAACTCAGTAGCTAACAACAGCTTAGTATTTGGCAACTTTAGAACCTTTGTGGATGTACGGTTTATAATTGAATAACATAGGTGGGTATCAAATATGGGTATCAGACCGATCAAAGCATTTTGGAATACCAATATAATATACATAGGTTTTTTGGGGGGTAACCTTTTATTCATTTACATTGTAATGAAGTTTTTTTTCTCATGATTATAAAAATTAATCCTTCTTCTTTCTTTCTAAACCAGGGTGTCAGTGTGGAGGCAGTTGATCCAGTGTTCCAAGCTAAAATGTTAGATATGTTGAAGCAGACAGGAAGGTAAGTATTTTAAATGATTATATGAAGGAATAATGGGAAATATTTCAGAAGCACATCTCAAAATTTTGGATGTTTACAAATGGAAAAAAAAAAGGCCTTGTAGTTAATGTAAAAGTATCACTATCAGTGCTCTGTACCACCTACCTAGTATCTTCCCTCTTGAATCAAAGAAATGTGCCAGTGAGAAAACTGCCTCATGTTAGTCACATAGTAAGCTTGGGCTGTAGGTGTCCTCTGTTTAGCATTAGGAGTTACTCTCTAGTCACTTAAAGTCGAAAAGCTTGTATGTTCCATGTATTTGAGAGAGTTGCAACTGAATAAGATTCTGAATATTTAATTGTATTTGTAGGTGCCTGAACATTTAAGACAGGAAAAGTGGAATCTAAATATTCTTCAAGTTTTTTTCCCCAGGTTAAATCTCTGAGTAGTTGTCATTCTCTTGCTCAAATTCTTCTACTGTGGAAAAACTTCAAAATTAATATTAGCAAAAGGCTCAGCAGCTGAGCAGAACCGTGCAAATTGGTTTTTGACTGAGTTCCTATTTCTACTGCTGGTTTAATTGATATTTAATCCTTTCACAACAGTGGATCCTGGTGTCCATTGTTAAAAATGTACTCTGCCTGAAAAATCCAACTCCAGAGCTAAGGAGTTAAAGAGTAGGTATTTACTTGAATGCTGAAAGGGTAAAAACTGGCTCTGAGAAAGTGTGGTAACAAGGTGAAAAACTGAAAGCCTTATCTACCACTGCTAATGTGCATCTCTTAATGATAGCACTCCTTTGTCACGCTTACTCATTTCCATGTTTTCTGGATAATATGGTGTATGATTTCAGTGGTTTCTAATGGTGCTTTTTCACACCTGTGTGTTTTTCATCTCTTCTTAATTTATACCCTGTTAGTGTGTTGTTTCTTGTCCTATCATAAAAGTATTATTTGCTCTGTTTTGAACAGATGAATGCCCTCTTTGTTTCAGGCCTGAGATGGTTGTTGGTTGGTATCACAGTCACCCTGGCTTTGGTTGTTGGCTTTCTGGTGTGGATATCAACACTCAGCAGAGCTTCGAAGCCTTGTCGGAGAGAGCTGTGGCCGTGGTGGTGGATCCTATTCAGAGTGTAAAAGGAAAGGTAGAGTAGATTCCATCTCTATTGGCATATACTGTGACATTCTGTTTACAGATACATCAGTAAAAATTTATTTTGTTTAAAGCAAGATTCTTAATTACACATAAAAAAAACCCTGTTTACTTTAAAAACAAACAAGCAAAAAATTCTGTACAAGTCGAAAAATGTGTCCTCGTATTATTAGCAGTGTAACTAGAGATTTGTTTCTACTTTAATCACCTATTGTCTAATCACATTTATCTTTAAATTTTTTAAGTTTCATAGATTTAGGAATGTTAACCATGCTAAAAACCTGCTATACATGTTTTATTAGTATTTAATAAATGTTGCTCAACCTTCCTTTACTTTAAAATGGTGAATTTAGGATTGGCACAACATTTAAAAATCTAGTTAAAGAGCTCTGTTTTGCAGACATTGTGCAGGACATACTCTGAGTTGTATGTTCCAAATATTTTAGAAAATGTAAACTTGCCCCAAGGACGTGGTAACCATTCGCATTTTTGGAGTGAGGACACAGATGAATGATTAAATATGCTAAATGATTCTGAAAAGAAAAGAACTTGCAAAGCATATCGGCTATAGTTGTCCTTTGTTGAAAACCTTTGTTCTTTTTCTTTCTTTTTTTTTTTTTGGGTGGGGGGATTCGTTCGTTCATTCGTTCGTCCTTTCTTTCTTTCTTTTTTTTCTTTCTTTCTTTCTAGCCCCATATGCCATTTTCCTATTTCCTGCCTCATGACAGCAGGGAGCAGCTCTATTATCACCTTCACAGAGCTGTCTGCAAATGTGAGAGGCAATTCGATTTTGCTCAACCACAGGGAGAGTGGATTAGAAAAACTACAGAACATACAGAAATTGGCTAGGTGGTTACTGCTTTAAAATACTGCTGAGGTGTCTTGTTTGAGCATGTACTTGCATTGTAGTGTAGAATAATTGTTAAAATAAAATCATAATACGTTTATGGAATCCTTTTTATTCAGCTTTTATAAATAATTTTTAGAGCACTTAAAAATAAATATTAGCTTGCTATCTATCAGACCTGGAGTTTGATAGTACTGCAGATTACACTTACCTCTGCTCACCAGCTCAAACAAACTAGATATGGCAGTTAAAACATGGAGTTTTTATCTCATGAATTTGTAGTTGAATGCTTTCTGACATCATATTATTATGATGAATAAAAATTGAGGTCTTCCCTAAATCATGATCCTATTAGATGTGATTTAGCTTTTCGGAGGCAGAAACTAGCCACAAAAACAATAATAATAGCAACTGAGGTAGTAAGCAGTTTAGAATGGGTAACTTCTGATGCTATATACCCATATCTCTAGCTGTTTAGTTTCTTTTTTACCAAGTGTATTGTTACTTAACTGATATAAAGAGTTGAAAACCCTTGTTTTTTGTTAGTTTTAGGAAGTAAAGTACAGTATAATACTTCTTTAGTTCGGAGAGATAAGTTACTTTTTAGTAACTCATACGTAATAATATTTCTAGAAATACAACGGATTTATCTGATTAAGAATCTCCACCACAATATTTACAAAAAAAATCGAAACTTAATTTTAAATATAATTAAGAGTTCTGTTTTGTAGTATTAGGGTGGCTGACTTTTTGTGATAGCTGACTCGTGATGGTAGTCACTTTGAAAAAGAAAATATAAAGTTAAATACAATGAAAGAAAGCATTCTAAAAATTGAGTATAAATAAATGATTATGTATTTTACTACTGGTTGTCTTGTTTGTATTTTAAATGACAGTTTTAGTTTTCAGACCCAATTTAAGTATTATAAACATCAGAATTTGCATTGTTTATGTCTAATTAATCATAATTTATATTAAAAGAATGCATTCCATTTAAAAACACACTTGTATCACATGACTCTTGTGGTACAATGTAATATTTTAAAAAATATATTTGAAGTTAGTTTGTGAAGTAACATGTATCACTATGAAAATAGTTTTGAAAAATTCAGTATAAATATCTGTCATTGGTGATTGATATCACTTCTTGTACCTAAGATACAGATTCATACAATTATATCACCTGAAATAAGGATCCAGTTTTTTGTCATTAATTTAACTTAATCTATAAGGTGTTTGAGTTTCGTTATAATTTATGGTCCTTTCAGTGTCAGTGCCTTTCAAAACTATGAACAAAATTAAATGCTAGCAAATCCACGGCCAGAGTGGTCTAGTTAAATCATGAAACAGAGGAATATAAACTTGTAAAAAACAAAGAAGAGCATAAGACTCTTTCTCACCCTTCCCTGCACGTGATTTATCAACATTGTCAAAATAGTACGGCAATGATTAGATCGAGTTGAAATTATAATCTGTATATAAACGATTAAAGTTGGATCTCTGTTCACTTAATACCTCTTTCCTATATATTTTATATTTCCATTTTTATAAATCTCAGTATTATCTTTCTGTTTTTGAGTGATTAGATAAGCATGGATTCTTTCTTTGTAATCTCAATTCATAATGTTTGATTTCCTTTTATAGTTACTTGACTATAGAGAATTACTGCTGTGTCTCAAGTATTGTGGATCACCATTTCAACTTGTTTCATTTATTCTTTTCAGTTATTCTGGGCATAAACATTATTATTATTATTTCATTTTAAAAAATAGGATCAAAAAGATTACTTTGCCCAAAATTATACCATTTTTAAGCAGAACAAGTATACAAATGTAGGTCTCTAAAATTTCAGAGATCAAGCTGTTTTACTTGCTCCTTAACATTAAATAATTATGAACAAACTAATTAGAGTAACTCAGAAATGGAAAAAGAGTACCAGAGGTCATCACAGGACCTTTTCTTAACTATGCTTGTAGGTGTTACTCCCTTCAGCATTAGTCAACGGGAGGAGCTACCCATTTTCTCTAAGTTTTCAATTGTTCTCTGAACTTCTTCAGTAGGCATTATGTATTAATTGATTTTTCTCATACAGTATTTGTTCTATTGCTTTTAAAAAACAATTTAGACAGACTCATCCCTGTCAGCTTTTGTGACATCCCTAGGGCCAAACATTGGGCCCAACATAAATTTAAAAATGTACTATGTGTTAAGAATCCATATCACTCTGTGTATTATGTAATCTTAGAAATGCTTAAAAATAATATAGGTGAAAATAAGAGGAGACTAAGCTCATAGGTATTACTAGTGAGTTCCACTCTAAACTTACCAGTGGAATAGTTTTTAAGATTCTCTGTTTATTTGTAAAATACACATATTCAAATACTGTAAATTTCAGTTCTCAAGTGGTACAGTAGCAGCCTTTTGCTTAAAATGATTTGTTATGTATTCAGCCCATAACTGGATTTGATCCAGCAGCAAATTTAGAAGTTACTTCAACTTATAATATGACTGTATTTCTTCTTGAGGGCAAAAAGAGTAATCAGTTTGCACAGTCATAAAACTAGCATACTACTGTTACTACTTTTGAAAACTTATTTTTTTGTCAGGATTTCTGTCAGTAAAATGTAAAATGTTACCTGCCAACTAGTAATGATCTTTGTGTCTATTCTCTATTTTGAAAACATACAAAAACACTAATAACCCTTTAGTCCAAATAAATCTTCACACTGGCTGGGTTTTCTTGGGAAATTTTTATTTAATCTGATCAAAGTACTCAATGAACTTTTAAAAACGTGATGTTTTTCTAGCTGCAGATCAATTCAGCTGATATTTCTGTACATCTGATGTGCCTATATGCTAGTTGTTCTGGAATACAAAATAAAAAACTGTCTTTGTCTCATTGAGAAGATAAACCATATATATTTAGTATCACTAGTGAGCCAGATACTATTCTTCTGCTGATCACAATTACAAGCTGATAATCCTACATTACATACTGATACAATACAAATTGTAGTGACATAACTTTGTTTCTGTACGATTAAATTGGTTGCTAGAGACAGAAATAACTCAACAAATACTTATTTAAACCTTGTATATGCCAATATGCGATAAAGTAGTAATTATATGGCAAACATAGTAAGTGCAAATTACCGGAGAAGGGAGAAATCAGTAGAGGCTACACAAAGTAGAGGAAGCTTGGCATGAGCTTTGAGGGGTGGGCAGGATGTCACTCAGGAAAGAGGAGCTTGACCTTCCTGGGGAAGGATGTAGGAATAGTACCATTCCTGTTGGTACTTAACCTCTTTGTTCATTCTTCTGTCACAGATAGGTTAAAATGTAAAATTAGTATTTTTATTGTTTTTTAATCATTGTCTTACACAAAAGGTGGGCTTTGAAGAGAGTTTGAATACAGGAGGAAAAAATCAGGGAATGAATGTTATAACTTACCTTTTGTTTTCAGATATCTAGAAGCCTATTATCTCCTTTTCATGGTAAAGGAGGCAAATATTTTACTTTCTCAGGGAATTTTTTATTAGAAACTTATAAGGTTGTGGAGATTTTAAACTACTCAAATAATAGTTTTGTTTTAGCTTTTTCTTCTTTTTTTAAAAAAATACTAGGAAGGCAGGGCCTAGAGTAATGAAGAGCGAGCACAGGCCTTTGTAATCAGGCCTGCATTAGAATCCCATTTTCATCTCTTCTTTACAGCATGACCTTAATCAGATAACCTCATCTTGAGCTTCAAGTTTCCTCATCTATAAAACAGATTCAGTAACTGTCTCATAGTATTATGCATATTATGAAGCAATATATAATGATTGGAGTGCACATGCCATGTAGGGAGGTGTGCAGTAAATGGCAGTTTATTCTGAAGACTAAAATAATTGATACTTAAAAGGAGAAACAACTAGCATATCTTAAAAAATAGAATGTGAATATTTGTTTCTGAAAATTGGGTAGAGAACAAGTCTGTAAATTAATTCCTAACTTGTTCACTTTAGAATTATGAAGGTAGTCACTACAAAAGAAATGAAGAGTTTGCCTTGTATTTTTCACATCCTCATTTAGGAATGATCTTCTGGTTCAGCTGATATTTTATTGAGCATTTACTGTTTTCCAACGTTTCTTAGGGACATGCTGATAAAGAGGAAAATGAGTAGATTGCATTAAAATTCTAGTCTTTGAAAGAATTGGTGTATTATACTTAAAACCCTTAAAAACATTTTGAGTTTGTTTCACCAGTTTATGTGTTGTTTTCCCCAGAAGACTGGAGCCTCTTTTAGGGGAGAAATGTTTTCTTATCTTAGAATTTATATAGTGTCTTGCAACAAGTAGTTCTCTTCATAAAATAAAATCAAGGAAAGAATGTGTCAGTAGTCAGCTGTTACCAGTTCTGGCTTTTAGCATATAAATAAACTGCAGTTAATTTTGTGAGATGTAATAAGTAATTTTTGTATGTTAGCAGTCATAGATTAAATGCGTGAAATGTGGAAATGACAAAGTCAGCACGAAAGTATATTCATAGAAAAACCTGAGGAATTAAACTCTGATGAATTTGAACCTTGTGTAATCCGAGCTGGAGTTAAGTTTAACATGTCATTTGTCTTCCAAAGGCAGTGAAAGATATTTAGAATAGCTATTACTCATAAGATTTTCTTTTGATCAGTATCCTGTATGGGTCACATAGGTCTGGATAGTCCTAATCTCATATTGTGCACCACCACCCCCATGCACATACACCTTTTTTTCATCTACTTTTCCAGATTGAAAGAAAAAAATAGAAAATAGGACCATAAAAATTCTATTTCCACTCCAGATGCAGCTATGAGCATACCCATTCAACTCATGGAACAAGTTTAGTTACTATGTTATCTGTTGTTTGCGTCCTTTTTTTTCACTCTTACTATCAATTTGAAGTTTTAAAACACACTCAGACTTAATTTATGAGGACTTATAGAAAAAATACTATAGGTGCTAATGTGCCTTTACTGTTCCTGATAGACAAAGTTAACAGTTTGTAACATTTATTTAGCTGATATAATCAGAAATTGTCAGGAATGTTAAGGTAATGTTTAAAATTCTAAGAAGCATTAAATCTTATATAGAACTAAAATTTTTAGTGTAGTTCTTTTAAGATAGAATTTCTATATTAATGATTAAATTTCTGAGCTAGTGTATTATTTGTTTAGTACTTGCTGTGCATTTTGAGTGATGTATATTTGCTTCATTTTAGTTGGAATCCAGCTGTTTTGGTAAAGACACAGGAAAACTTTAAAACAATGACCTGTTATCTGTAAGATATTATTTATTTACTTCTGCTTCCTAAGTGCTTTTCTTTTCCAAGTCTAATGATCCCTCATCATTCATTCAACAGATGCTTCACTACTCTGTGTTAGGCATACACTGGAGATAGAGGGAAGAAGACGATCTCATCTACTCTGTCCTTAATGAGAGTGTTGTACCAGCAAATGGGGACTTTGTATAAGAGCCTTTTCATAGCCCATATATATTTATTTAAGATTATAATCAAATGATTTGACATTACCCCTTGTTAATTGTGAGGATTTTTCTGGACCGGGGGCCAATTTTTGGCAGATTTAATTTTGTCACTGTAATTTTCCTGAAGAGGGTAGAATTGATTATGGTAGTAAATTTTCTGATAAGCCATAATTGATTCTTCAGTGGTTATTCTTAGACTACTAGTAAATGGACTAATAGATGCCTGCTGCCACTTTTCACATTCCAAATAACTTTACTGTATGCAGTTTTTATTCCAAATTCAACAGCAGTGCTTTGTGATTTTGTATTTTTCAGTTCAGCATGGAAAACTGTCCATGAACTCAAAACTGAGCAGTGTTGAGGAAATGGGAAGTGTACACCGGCACACCTTCGAGATGTTGTAGGTTCAGTTTCAGACTACCATAGTAGAGCCAGTATTGCAATAAAGCAAGTCAAATGCATTTTTTGGCTTCCCGGTGCATGTACAAGTTATGTTTATACTGTAGTCTATTAAGTATGTAATAGCATTATGTCTAAAACAACATGTACATAACCTTAATTTGAAAAATACTTCATTGCTAAAAAATGCTCACCATGATCTGAGCTTTTGGCTAGTCATAATCACTGATCAGAGATCACCATAACAAATGCACTAATAATGAAAAAGTGTGAGATACTGTGAGAATTACCAAAATGTGATACAGAGACACAAAGTGAGCAAATGCTGTTGGAAAAATGATGCCAATAGACTTGCTGGATGCACGTTTGCCACAAACCTTCAATTTGTAAAAAATGGAGTATTTGTGAAGTGTAATATAGTGAGGTGCCATAACATGGTATGCTCATATTTTGTGAAACTAGTAATTACATTTCCTACAGACAGTGAATGTCCCCTTTTTTGGGAAAGGAAAAATAAACATGAATGGTGAAACTTCATATAAAATAGTAACCAAAAATGCTTCTGTAGAGCCTTTCTTTTCAGTAGATATTTATTATGTGTGCCATGTACTCTGCTGGGGAGTGGATAATCAATGGTGAATAAAACACAAACCTTACTGTCAAATAATTAGATCTAGTAACAGTCTTTTCTTGCTTCTGTGTTAGGATAACTGTTACATAAAATGGCTTGGTGATGAAGAGTACTGGCTTTGGCATCCTGTGTATGTATAAATTATAATGGTATCACTTACTGTTGTATCATCTTATTAATTTATTCAAGTCCTCTGAGCCTCAGTTATGTACCTCATCCATAAATTGAGAATATTAACTCCTACCTTTTGGTGTTTGAGAAGATTAGACAAGATAATTTCTATTAATAAACCCAATAATAATGCATGAAAGTGATAAATAAAGTAATTGACCTTTACATACATTTTGTACAAAAACGACCTTGCCTACTGAGATATGGCAATTTGAAGGATATATTTGCATTTTTCTTTGAAGAGGAAGTTAAAGCACAAGAAATGTATGTGAGTCCTTTATTCCCCTTACCTGCCTTGCTAACATGGTTGAGCCCTAGCCTTTAGTCTCTAGAGCCTTTTATTCCTTTACTTTATGTGGAACTGTCAGTAAGCACACCAGTTGTGTTGCTTTAGACAGGAGAATGGAACCTGAAGTCACTTGTTTCATTTTATGTCAGCTGACTGAATAGCCACCAGATAGAATTGGTAAACAGACTGGTAAACCGGAGGTGATCATCTCTTGCAGCTCACCAGCTTTGTGTAGTGTCAGTCACAAGCAAGTGGAAACGCTGAATAACTTATCCTAGATATCTCTAAGCTAGCAAGTGATAGAGCCACAATAATGACTCCATGGTGTCTCAAGCATTTAAACACCTATACCATATTGACTGTGTGCATCCACTGTAAAAAAAAATTCTGCTAAACTTTATTTTATGGCTTTATTCTTTTTAGAAAGTTTCATGAATCTAAAAATGTCTTAATTACCTTTTGCCATACTAGTTTCTAGAGATCGATTTGTTTTCATTGAGGCATATATGTTCAAAACTTGTGGCTTTACTGTTTGATTCATGTCTTCACTTGTCAAAAAAATACACTCTGCTAGTTACAACCCCCTTTTCTCCCAATATATTGAAGTTGTACTACAGATTTCTAGCTACAGTAAGCAATTCTCCAAGGATGAGGCAAGAAAACGTACATACACATAGGAATTTCTTTTCCAGAGCTAAAATTGACGTTTTATAAATAATTTCTGTGTTGCAAGCTTGAGACTAAGAAATCACAGCAATTCAGTGATATGCATTTGGCATGAGTCAGTTTTAGTTCTCAGTGCTTTTCATTGGAAATGGCATAAAAAGTAAGATTTCTTTGAATTTTTTATGCTGTGGGCCTACAAGAGACGTAAGATGTTTTTTTCTTACAGATGTCTGGTAGTGCATGGCAGCAGAAGTAACAAAATGGTCACCAACCCCAGCAGTACTTCCCAGGTTACATGCACCCTTAATTTTTAAAGAATCTAGAAACAATCTAAGCAGTTGATAACAGGTCATTTCTAGGTGATAAAGGATATTTGATAGGGAGTGTTGCTTTTTTCCCCACACATAGCAGTTTTATGGTCATTTAGAAACTTATTCATTCTATATGGTAGTGAGTTTATGGTTTTAAGTATGTAACCAAACTGGTAGCTGAATTTTAACTTCTTTTTTCTCTTTTTGATGTTTGACATTGATTTTGAGGTCTTAATTTTTTTTTCAAGCTTTTTAAAAAATTATTGTCATTAAAAATCACTTTATATATAACACTTCCCTTAGTCATTGACTTCGGTATATGTGCAACTAGAAACTCAAAAGACAGTTACTGTTAAAAAAGAGAAAAAGATTATGAATTATAGTTAACTACTGCCAGAAGTACATATGCATTTTTCTTTCAAACACCTTTGTATTAAAGTAATTTTAAGAGGTTTACTTAAAAAATAGCTGCCTCTGGATGTAAAAATTGGGAACTATAGACTTGTGCTTTAGAAAATAAGTCTGATCTTTCAGTGACTTAGCAGTTGATATGAAAACATGAATTTAAAAATAAGTAGTATATTGGATAAACTGTGCTATACTCCTGAAAGAAGCCAAAAAATTATGGATTACACTGAATTTGAAAATAATTAGTTTTGAGTTCTAAACCAGGTTCATTATTAAAATGGAATGCTTGGTGCTTGACCCTGGGTATGCTTGGAAAAAATATGTGACACAGTATTGTTTTTAAAACTATTTTGCTTTATAAGCTAAGACAGATGTACAAAAAAGATGCAGTTTTTATTTTGTATTGGCAGCTTCCAAATATTTAGTATTTATTTCCAAGAGTTGCAATTAGTAAAGCAACCATGATACTGAAATCTGCACATCCCACAAGCTAATTATATTTGCAAGGTCAGAGTGAATACATATTTTCAGAAAAATAAAGGGTTATATAAATATGTGTCTTCTACTTGGCTGTTATATCACAGTTTGTTGATCTGGAGTATAATGTGTACAATTCACAAATTTGTCTGATAACAGAAAGTGGTGTGTGATTGTGTTTATTTTACTAACCAGTATATTCACAGCAATCACTTCCAAATATCTCTCCAGTAAAGATGTGTTAATTACAAAACAGACAAGGTCTTCTATTATATTAAAGCTACTAACAAGAAGACAGCAGGAATCACACATGTAAATAGCATCATCAACCCCTATTTTAGTCCTCTGTTTTGATCTGTGAGTTGCGCATAGACCAAAGGTGCTATTAAAGACTGGGTGTATGAAATAGGCAGCATTATATGAACAAAATTTATTCAACAAGAAAACAGACCTTTAACATGAATTTAACAAGCCTGAGAAATTATAAACTATCATATGCTGCAGATTCATGCAGTGATAATAAACAAAAAAGGAAAGTAAGAGGTTTCCCTAAGCTAGCCAAACTGCTAATGGTTTTGTTATAAGCTGTCTACTGTTGCAGTGACCTCTGAAAACTCTCAAGGCACTTGTACCAGAAAAAAATTAAATGGTCAAGCTGATGAATAGAGATTCAACATGGTATGTAGGATTTCAACATGGAAAAAGAATTATGCAAGTCTAACATCATATGCCTGAAAATAAGTCTTCATACTTTAGCTTGGAAGTTTTTCTTATTACATATTAAAGAGGTAGTTTTGGGGCAGTTTTTTGGCTAAATTAGCACATAAATTTATAAGACAAACTGAACTGGTGTAATATAAAACAAACTGTTTAGAAAATTCATACAACTCCAAAAAATGGAATCTTTCCATGTGCCGCCCCTGCCCCCATGTCTTAATTAATCCTTGGGGGTTCTTTGTTCAGTATCTGAGATTTCCATTCTTAACCATGGAGTGACCACTTTGCCATCATTCTGTTGCATCATGCTGTAAATACATAAACATAAAGAAACGCCTTCAGCTTATGCACACCTCCAAGTGCTCACTAGGGCTTTTTCTTGAATCTGTGGCATAATTAACACCTTCTTCACCCACTGCTCATTAGTGCACTGGACATTAATGAGTCTATTTTGATAGGTTGCTCTAAAGGAAAAAACCCTTCTATTCTTACAGCGCAAAAAAGCAATTATAAAATTGTGCAGAAATTAAAATGTAGACTATATTGCCATTATTTATATTTTTATTGCATACTAAGTCTAATTTTGGTCTGCAGGTTGTTGAACATTTTAGTTTCCTTAAGACAGTTGCTATAGTGATGGCAGCAAATTCCTTTAATCTTGTTGTGTTCATTTTTTCTATTGGCTCTCATTGCTACTCAGGAATTGTCAATCTGAGCATGTCATTTCACATTAGGCCATCATTTAGTAGTTGAATAGCATATTAAATATTTGAATTGTTTGTTAATTTTTAAATAGAATTGAAGTTTTCTCTCAGCTTTGTTTTGAACCAATCATATCTATTTAGCTGGTAATTTCATTTCCTTTTTATGAAGTCTCACATCTGCTTATAATATTCCAGAGAAATAATATATAGATTTTTGCATGCAAAATAGGTGTCTGCTGCTTTAGTTGAAAGCATTCAGTATAACACAGTATATAGGCATTTTGTTGTGATATAAAATGTAACTTTCTTAGTGTTATAGAAGTGGTTTTTGCCCATAGATGATTTTACTGAAATCTCAAAGTACCCTAAAAACAACTGGGCTAAAATGATGCTTTGCCCTTAAATATTTACCACTAATATGGTGGCAGTTCTTATTGAACGTCTACCAAAATGGTCACTTTTCCCCTCTTTTGCCTACATTTTAATTTTGTGTGCTTCTTACAAATGTTAGAAAATTTTACTTCTCTATTTTTTAAACAATTGTTTGAAATTATAATACCTAAACTCTGATATTAGTACCTACATTATTGCTTTATGAATAAAATATGACTAGAGAAATGTAAGTGTAAGCAAGAGGTATAAACTTAGGCCATACTTATTATATATAAATATGGAAGTTATGTCTGGATTATAGATACTGTGTGAAAAGAAGAAAGTTTGCACAGACTTAAATCATGCATGTCCTGGGAATACTTTTATTTTGAGGCAAGAGGAATCTTTAGGGAAATTCACATTGTTAGAAATAAAAGTTCAAAGTTGATTTTGTTGGCCTGCTGGAGTGATAGAGGCCTGGGCTTGGTTGACTTGTAGTGCTTTGGCCTACGTTTATAATCTGGTACTGCTGACCTTTCATGGCAGCCTTTTTTAGAAAGGGCGATTTCTTTTTTTTCTCGCAATCTTGTTCTTTAGTGTACAGCATTTAGTAGTTCTTACTACAGACAGATTTTTCAGCCTAGGTTAGATTTCAGTCGGCTTAACTTCAAGGGAAATAAATTTTATTTTTAATCTCTTAAGTATCCTCAAACAATAATTAAGCAAATGAGGAACAGTCTAGTAGACAATAGCTTTTTAAAATATTGATAATTTTAGTTATTTACCACTACCAAGGCAAATCAAGAAGTACTTTCTTTTCCTGCTTTAAAATGTGTTTTTATGTGATGAATGTATTGAATTTATTCTCGAGGTAATAGGTTTAAATTCCCTGATAGAGCATCGGTCTTAAATCCTAGTGCTTTACATAAAACTTCACGTTTAAAAGCATTAACAAGCTCTCAACTCCATGTTGAACAGAAAAAAGCATTAGGATAGTATGTGATTCTCATTAAACTCAATATATAAGAGCTAACAGATGATATGGTTCTATCATGTAAGAATTTGAAGTACAGAAATGTTGAATACACTTAACAAAATGGATACCTATTGTTTCTTTACTATGAATGGAGGGCCATGTCATTCTATACCATGTTCCTGTCTTAAAGCACGGATGACCTTGGTTTTCTTGTATTGTGCCTCCTGTTCTTGACAGTGGCTTGGACATTTAAGGCCATCAGACAAGATATATAGTTTTTTATAGTCACAAGAAGTAAAAGGTATCTGACTAGAAGAGACTACATGGAGCAAGTGCTTTGCTGGTTGTAATTTTGTTGTCATTTCAAGTACTGTGGTAGTATAATTGATGTGACAGGGCCGGGCTTTAGATGTGGTCCCTTAGCTTGTGCTCACTTTCAGTTTTAGTTTCTCTTTGCCATTCATTTTGATTAGGTAAAATTTAGGTGACAAACATGAACACCAATGAAGGCTGTTTAGTGTAAGTTTAGTAATGGTGTATTTCAATAATAAAGATGCAAAGTTAATATTTTTTCTTTACTGCTTCATGAAAATTGCAATAATTGGTGTCACCTTACATTACAAGACAGGGTGGTGTGCTGATGGCACAGTCAGCAGGAGGTTCTTTTTTATTAATATTATAATTAAATGATTTTCTGGAAATAGGCCAGAAACAGATGCAAGTTGATCATGCCTTGTCCACTGTTGCTTGGCATCATCACTAGCTTTTTAAAAAAGAATTGACCTGACACCTTATTTTTACAGGTTGTTATTGATGCCTTCAGATTGATCAATGCTAATATGATGGTCTTAGGACATGAACCGAGACAAACAACTTCAAATCTGGGTCACTTAAACAAGCCATCTATCCAGGTAATGCCTGTATTTGATAGTTTATTAAAACTCTGTTTTACATTTTAAAAGCCTGTTATAAATGGCCATTTTAAGAAGTAATACTTAGAATTTTAATTTGTTTGCAATTTTTCATGTGTTTTAAAAGAAGGTTATGGAAATACTACAAAAGTTAGTTTTGCTTATGTATGAGTCAGTTTTTAGTGGAGTCTTTAAACTTTCCTAACATAACTTGAGGACACCCTTTTTGGGAGCATAGTAGAGCCTTTATCTTGAGAATACTTTACACTTTTGCATGGTTAACATTGTAGTAAAAGGACCAATAGGAGTTCCAGGTGGAGTGCATTAGGTATCATTATTGACTGATTATAGACATTTCTCATAACAGTAAATAACAGGAAAATTGATGTATACTGTAAAAGGTCCCCAGAAACAATTCCTAGATAGTATTTAAAATTTTCTTCCTTTGTTTTTGTTTAATACCCACCTTTAAAACAGTTCCTACAAAACACATCTATAAATTACTTTTGATTAGAATTTACATCTTCTTTCTTGTCAACCACCATTATTATAGTTATTCAGAGACTTTACATCCTCTGAGTGATTAATGTTTTCTTTGTATCATTCACATGCCTCATTGTTTTTACACAAATCTTTATTGTCTACAAAATTGTTTTAAATGTGTTTTTAAAGGTACCACAATCTGTGTCTATATTGTTAATTGCTTCTCTGAAGATTAATTATAAGGACAGAAATACCATGTTTGGTTAAATAGAACTCATAGGACAAAGACATTATAGTAGCTATTGCTGCTCTCATTCTGAAACCTTGCTCTGTCATACTCTTGCCTTTGGGAGTTGTGGCTTTGACAGTGAACCATGGTTAAGCCTTGGTTACACTTTGATAACTTTTTACTTCTTGATGCTTACTTGTGCAGCAGTCACTCATCTGAAATCTTCATCAAAGTGAAATGTTTTGTTTCAAAGGAGTGAGGTGTGTTGCTTTTGAAAAAAAAAATTTTTTTTTTTTACAAGAAGGGAAAACTGTGAAGTATAATGAGTATGAAATAAGCTACCAGTGTTTTTGATTGGGTGTAGACAAGCCCCTGCATGCATGTTCCAAGAGAATACATCATTGGATCTGTTTAGCCTGCGATAATGACCTTTCTTATAAACTCCCATAGCATCATACTGCTTCATTATTTTTTTTGCAAAGGTTAAGTAGCATCTCATAATCCAAGATCATTGTGATTATTCATGGTATGTTTCTGCCAGAAGTTTTTACTAATTGCAAGTCAACAGCCACCTGTTGCAGATTTCATCTTTTAACTTCAAACACTGCTTTTTAACCTTAAACATTGAATATGATCAATATTAAAATTCATTTCTTTATGCACCAGTCCAGTTTGTATATTTTAGCCCTGTACTTCCTTTTCTATAATGTAAGACGGACCTTCTGCTGAAGCAGGCTCCGATCCCAAGTGGAAAGGACCTGAATGTGTAACGGCCGCATCATCATTGTTGTCCCTTTCATTTTAGTTTGTTTTGCCTTCCAATTAAAATCTGTAAATATATTTATTTCACAGTTTATATAGCGCCCATCAGAATGACATCTATCTGGGTGCTTTACAGTTTAAAAAAAATTTCAATACTAAAATTCTCAAATGGGATCAAGCCAAAAAGTGACGGAACAAAGCCACACCTTAAAACGGTTTCTTAGTTTTCCAAGACAAACTAGAAAGAAAGCAGCACAGAAGAACCTGAAATCAAGGGTAATATCCGTAATGGGGTTTTAATATATGTTAGCAGAATCTTTAACTTGGAGATCAGAGGTCTTTTCAGAAAGCCCAGGCCTTTTATTTTGAAGGAAAATTAGTTCGTGTTAACAAGGGTCTTTCTCTGAAACCAACTTTTAAGTAGTAAGGATGGAAACCTGACAGCAGCCATCAGCACTGGTGGTTACCAAAGCTTTTCTGACACCGATTCGTGTATGATCATACTTAAAGTAGTGAGAAGAAAAATTATGATTATACTGTAGACTCCATTTTAATAATTTGAGAAAAGTTCAAAATATGTTAAGAAAAATGATATAAAAATAGGATATAAAGTTTTCCTCTTTGCAAATACATGTTTTATAAAGTATGCCTGTAAATTTACAATAAGATGTTAGTATTGATTACCTTTGGGTTGTAGGATTATGGATTTTTTTTCTTGTTTTAAAAACCTCCATATTTCTTTAAGTTTATAGAGTGAAACATACTGCTTTTAGAAAATGTTACTTTTAAACCACTAAGACCCTGTTGAAGTGTCTACCGCAAGACAGACCTAATAGACAAAGCTTATATTAATGTTTTAATATTAAAGCTTATTTCATGTTTTAATAAGAGAAGCCATTAATAATCCTGATAGGGAAAAGTATAATGCCTATAATTTAGACTTTTCTATTTATATATGAGACTTTGTATTATTTTTGTTTTGTTTTGTTTTGTTTTATTTTGTTATCGTTAATATACAACCACATGAGCAACATTGTGGTTACTAGATTACCCCATTATCAAGTCCCCCTACATACCTCATTACAGTCACTGTCAATCAGCATAGTAAGATGCTATAGAGTCACTACTTGTCTTCTCTATGCTATACTGCATTCCCCGTGCCCCCCTCACGTTATGTGTGCTAATTGTAATGCCCCTTATTCCCCTTATCCCTCCCTTCCAACCCACCCTCCCCAGTCCCTTTCCCTTTGGTAACTGTTAGTCTATTCTTGGGTTCTGTGAGTCTGCTACTGTTTTGTTCCTTCTGTTTTTTGCTTTGTTCTCATACTCCACAGATGAGTGAAATCATTCTCCGCCAGGCTTATTTCACTGAGCATAATACCCTCTAGCTCCATCCATGTTGTTGCAAATGGTAGGATTTGTTTTCTTCTTATGGCTGAATAATATTCCATTGTGTATATGTACCACATCTTCTTCATTCATCTACTGATAGATACTTAGGTTGCTTCCATTTCTTGGCTATTGTAAATAGTGTTGCGATAAACATAGGGGTGCATATGTCTTTTTGAATCTGGGCTCCTGCATTCTTAGGGTAAATTCCTAGGAGTGGAATTCCTGGGTCAAATGGTATTTCTAGTTTGAGCTTTTTGAGGAACCTCCATACTGCTTTCCACAATGGTTGAACTAATTTACATTTCCACCAGCAGTGTAGGAGGGTTCCCCTTTCTCCATGTCCTCGCCAACATTTGATGTTGTTTGTCTTTTGGATATTAGCCATCCTAACTGGTGTGAGGTGATATCTCATTGTGGTTTTAATTTGCATTTCTCTGATGATTAGTGATGTGGAGCATCTTTTCATGTGCCTGTTGGCCATCTGAATTTCTTCTTTGGGCAAGTGCCTGTTCAGCTCCTCTGCCCGTTTTTTAATTAGCTTATTTGCTTTTTGTTTGTTGAGGTGCGTGAGCTCTTTATATATTTTGGATGTTAGCCTCTTATCGGATATGTCACTTATGAATATATTCTCCCATACTGTAGGATTCCTTTTTGTTCTACTGATGGTGTCCTTTGCTATACAGAGGCTTTTTAGTTTGATATAGTCCCACTTGTTCATTTTTGCTTTTGTTTCCCTTGCCCAGGGAGATATGTTAATGAAAAAGTTGCTCATGTTTATATTCAAGGGAGTTTTGCCTATGTTTTCTTCTAAGAGTTTTATGGTTTCATGACTTACATTCAGGTCTTTGATCCATTTTGAGTTTACTTTTGTGTATGGGGTTAGACAGTAATCCAGTTTCATTCTCTTACGTGTAGCTGTCCAGTTTTGCCAACACCAGCTGTTGAAGAGGCTGTCATTTCCCCACTGTATATCCATGGCTCCTTTATCGTATATTAACTGACCATATATGCTTGGGCTAGTATCTAGACTCTCTATTCTGTTCCACTGGTCTATGGGTCTGTTCTTGTGCCAGTACCAAATTGTCTTGATTACTGTGGCTTTGTAGTACAGCTTGAAGTTGGGAAGCATGATCCCTCCTGCTTTATTCTTCCTTCTCAGGATTGCTTTGGCTGTTTGGGGTCTTTTGTGGTTCCATATGAATTTTAGAACTATTTGTTCCAGTTCATTGAAGAATGCTGTTGGTATTTTGATAGGGATTGCATTGAATCTGTAGATTGCTTTAGGCAAGATGGCGATTTTGACAATATTAATTCTTCCTACCCAAGAGCATGGGACTTTGTATTATTGTGTACTTGGATCATTTGACCATTATAAAATGCATAGAATTGAGAGTTAACAAGTATATATTTTGGTAACTAAAATTTTTAAAGGACTCCACTAAAAGCTGTTTAGAGCATTTTAGATCCTTAGAGCCACAGTGTATGTGAAGATTGGTTGCCAGCCACATGAAAATTTAATCAATAATTGGTACATAGATGCATTGTGCTAGGACTATGAGCCTGTGAGTGTAAGCCTGAATATAATTCTAGTGTCTTAACAGAATTGAGCTATTTGAAAACATTGTTTTCAGATTAAACAGTTATAAAATAGGCACTGGAAGGAACCATGTGGTCATTTTGTAGGTGAGGAAATTTAAGCCCAGAAAATTTGATTTGCCCATGTTATCTAGTGAGTTTATGTAGCAACTTGTATTCATAACCAACACTCATTCTTTTATACTATACATGGAAGTTCAATTAATTAACCAATTTTGGCATAGATAATATATGTATACAATTCAAAACTCAAAAGGAACAGAAAGGTACTTAGTAAAAACTCTTCTACTTCTGTCTTCTGCAATCCAGTTTTCCACTTTAAAGGGAATGACAAAACACATTTTGTTTATTTTGAGTTATTATGTTTATATAAAGAAAGCTTTATTTTAAAATTGTTTGATGAATATTATTTAGCACCACATTTTCGGTTTATCAATGTAAGATAATTTAAGGCAAATTTATCTGAGATCTAAATAAACATGCCTTACTTTTTTGAGAGTATGAAGCTTTTTTAACCTATCAAAAATCTATTAATAGGTTATTATGTAGTTCATAGCTGTGTGTTTCATAATATGCCTGCTTTCCCATAGCAGTGACTGTATGGAGGTACACCTTCTAACCTCTTCTCCATAGTCTGGGCAACAACAGTCAAGTATGATTAGGGTCGGTTTTAGTTGCTTTTAATTATCTGACACAGTCATTATGTAGGAAGCCATTTAAGGATCTTATTTTAGGAACTATTGTCAGCAATCTTTTTACATAAAATATGATTCTACACAATTCCACCCAATCTGGGAGCTAAGCACCTCTCATAAACTGCCTATGTTTTTATTCCATAGTTTCTACCACCTTCGCTCATACATTATTGCAGTTCTAAGCTTCTTACTTTTTTCCTTCTATTATTTATGCTTTCTTGGGTTAGTCAATCTTAAGCATTTATTGGGATTAGGTACCTAGTCTCCCAAAGACATTTCTAATACCTAAGTTTAGTAATTCATGTGAATGAATGAATATAGAAATAAAAATAATTCAAGTGATGATTGATTTTGAAGTTTATTTCTCTGTAATAATTATTTGTGTACTTGTTTTGGATTTGTCATGCCAACAGAATTATAAAGCTCTACTATAAAGGTTAACTAAACAAGCATAAAAATAAACTGGAAATTAATTACCAGGATCTCTCAATGTCCCGTTTGTCTAGTTCCTGCTCCAAACCAGTCTTCATCTAGAATAGATAGCATCTTGGGCTGATACTGAGTACCAACCTAGGCAGAACTTCCTTCTTTGAAAGACTGGCAGGCTTTGAGCAAAGAAAATAAGGGTCAGAACAATCAAGAATCAAACAAGCTAAGTGCTATTACTAAATCCTAAGTGTACTGTCCTAGAAATAGTGCCATAAATGTGTCCCATGTCAGCCACTGAAGCTTATTTATCCCGCAACATGTAGTACCATAGAATAGAGCCATCCTTTTATAACAATGCTTCTATGAGAAACTATTGCAGATTTCAAATCACCAATTAAATGAATGAGCTTTAGAAATACATCCTGTTGTAATGAAGAATGGCCTAAGTTTTCCTAAGTCCATTGTATATTTGTTAAGTGTAAATTTAAAAGATAAGTAGTGATATTTTAAGAAATTTTTTGGCTGTATAACTTTCTGCTTTATCTGCCTGACATACTGTGGCATTTGCTAGTATGTTATGTTTAATTTACAATTTGACCCTTTCAAAAGGCTAGTCTCTCCATTGATAAAATGAATCAAATGTTTGGCATATACTGCCACACCTTGTAATTCAGTGTCAACTAGATTGTTTAACTTGAAAGAATATATTCATTGAGTTAAAAGAGACTGCTTTTGGGGCTCCTGTGGAAGGAGGACAGCATGGCCAATTTATTTATGATTTGGAATGAATGCACTGGGGTTACACAGCAGGTGGATTTGTGAAGTTAGAAGATTGCTTGAGAATATCATTTGATTTAAACTTATATTTGTTTTGTCATCATTATGCCTATTAATCTTTCATGCTTGTTATTTTATCTAAATAATAGAATTGAAAATCAAGTGGGTACTGCCTTTAGATATCAAACTGTGTATTTCATCAGTATAGTTAATCTCCGTATGTGGACCTATCTGTGGGCCCATTGGCTGACTTCTGTATTTATTGGTTATAGCCGTTTCTAGCTTTATGGCCACTATGTAAAATTATACAGGTAGTCATTCCACAAAGGCACCTGGATGAAGGAGCATTTGGCAACTGAAATCTAGCCTAAGCTCCACCCTCCAGCTAGGCTGTATTGTGTCTCTTTGGAGGACAGGGCACAGTTTTCCAATTCTTCTACCCAGATGTTGTGCTTCCTAATTTGCACAAAGATGAGTACAGATTAAGGGAGGCTCTGATTGGTTTCACTTTTTGATCTGCACAGTACAACATTTCTGTGTACAGAAATTTTAATTCACTGTTCCCTTTGATTACTGAAATGGCTAAGGGTTTAATAAGATTCTCTTAATACTTTAATTTTATATATCAATCGTTTTATTTTAGCAGATGCTAGGAGTATAGGAGCGGAATGTTACAGTACCTATCTAAAATGTTTCAGTACTCAGTGGGATGATTTTCGCTAACAAAGTTTAAAAATAAGACTGACTATGCTTTGTTTTTATCCTGATCTTTAAAGTACAGACTTAATCCAAGAATTTCCTGAGATATACATTGTAGCATAGTATAGTAGAAAAAACATGGGCTTTGGAGTTAGAAAGACTTGGGTTCAAATTCCAACTTTGCCTTTTAATAGCTATAAACTTGAACAAGTTAAGATTTGTGTGTTATTTCCCTCATTCATCAAAATACAAATGGGGCCAGCCTACCTTAGTGGGTTGTTGTGAAGCTTAGAAGATTTAATGTGTAAAGCAGGTGCTAGATGTTCATTAAATGTTGCCTTTCTACCCTTTCTTCAACCTCAACACCTTAAGACTTACACTGTGAAAACCCAGTAATTAGAGAGTGTAGTGGTTGTTTTGGTTAGCTTTATCTTTAGATTCCTGAGAGTTAACCCCAAAGCCTTTTTTTTTTTTGTTAGGCTTATTGAAAATATGTCCAATGTGTATGTTTGTACTATCATGTCTAACCAGGCTGATAGAATGCTCCCCAGAATATCATTCTAAACCTCATTTGAACCTCTGTTGGCAGAGTTAAGTATTTGAGCAGTTGTGAATGGATTGTAGCACATCAGGTGATCATTTCTTAATAAAGCCAAACCATTTGCTTAAATTTTTACTATGATTTTTGTTTAGGAGATCAGGTCATTTCTATACTTGAAGCTGAGAAAAAAATACTTAATCTTTAGGATAAAAAGACCTGTAGAAGATGGCAGAGGTGTCTGCAGGGTATGTCAGTAGTTTCAAACAGTTGTATTTATTTTATTAGATGAAAAATATTAATTTGTCCTCTTTCCATCATTTATCTATGTAGGCATTAATTCATGGACTAAACAGACATTATTATTCCATTACTATTAACTATCGGAAAAATGAACTGGAACAGAAGGTAAGTCTTAAGTTTTTTATCTTGGAAAAAACATCTTTTTCAAATCATTTTAACACTATTACATGGTATATTTGAATTTGAATTGTTGACCTCTTTAATTGATGTATTCAAATATTTTTTCATTCCTGATGAATTGCAGTCTAAAATTAAGGAATGTTTTATTGGACATCTTGATAGACGTCTTATTTTCTTCGTAGGTGCTAAAACAGAAGAGGAAATGGGAAACAAACATTCCAGTTTGGTTTTATGATAAATTATAAAAATCCTCCTGGTTCTGTGATTTTTTTTTTTGACTGATTTATCTTCTCTAATAAGATGTCCTTTGTGCTAAATTTTTCCAAATTTGAAAGGAATAAATTATATTGTAATTGTGTAGTGCTTTAAAAAAATATACCATGTTTACCTTGGGTAAGCTAAAGTTGAGTCAAAAGGGAAATGCAGTGGGGTTTTCAGGTATTTAGAGCTGGATTCTTATCCCTTATACCAGGCAATTTTCAAATTTCATTATTTTAAAATCACCTAACATCTTTGTGTATTAGCATTCCTTTGTTTCTACTATTGTAGGATTATTTCAAACACAATTTTTCTCTCAACTAATGCCAAATGGTTGTCTGCCTATTGCTTTTTGAAATTATAGTCGGAATTGCTGTTTTTTGTTTACTGTTACAGTAGTTATCCTCCAAATTAGCTGATTGTATTTCCCTCTGAGAAAGACTTAAAAATTTTTTAAGAACATTGAATACTATTGACAGACAAGTTTTAGTTTCTACGTGCACTCTCAAGTCCAAACATAAATAATCAGTAGTAAGCAAAACCTTTCTTACTGGCTGAAGCTGTTCCTCACAGAGGTGCCTTCAAAGGGGGTTCTAGTGCATATGGTGTGTTGAAGATGGAGTGAGTTAGGCTCTCCAAACTATCCCCTCTTTCAACCAGATCACCTCCATTTTAATGTTATTTACATATTATAGGGATGATGCGCTATATAAGATTTTCTTTGAAAGAAAAGTTGTTTTCTTTTGTTTATTTAAGTTTGATAAATGACTGTTTTAAAAGGTCAAAGCCACCAGTAAACTCACCCAAAGGTAGGTTCTTGAGTGTGGTGATGGGTGAGGGGTTCCAGGACCAGCTATTTCTTGGCCTAAGGGGAAACAGAGAGCCATTCAGCTCTCTTACAGCTACATGCTATGTCCCAAAATTTATATATATGTGTATCTGCTGTAGTAGTTTAGTCAATAGCTTGAATTACATTTTCAACATCTATTTTTAATTTTACATTCAGTAGGTACAGACTGAAAAAGGGCAACACTCATATACTGAGAAATCTGTTCAAATATATAAATATTTTAACAGCCTTTTATTAGACACCTATTTGGAATTATCCATATAATTACATCAAAGTTTCTTTTTTTTCTTTTTTTCTTCTTTTTTTTTTGGTACCCCATAAGCTCAGCCACCATCCTTGGCATAAAAAATACCCATATAAGTATTTGCATAAGTTAATTAATATTATGTTTATGATCCTAGTAACTCAGTTCAGGTGCTTTCTTGGTACCGAAAGCCCTGCCTTCACTCTTATCCCACCAACCTGTGTACTTGACCCTAAGCCTTACCTGCAGGTCCCAGTGGAATCCTTGTCCAGGCATGGTAGGGAGATCCTGCTGCTTTGTGGGAACTTCATTTGCTTTTGAAGTAGTAGGAAAATCCAATTCTCAACACCTAATTACAGATATCTTTATAGCATATGTAGTTGCAGCTGCACCAAAATTTACAGATGATATATTTTCTACAGCACTACCAGTGGACATGATGTCAAGCAATCAAAGAAATTGGAGTTACTTGTGCAGGATTTTTCTGATTTTTTTTTTTGCAAACTACTCTTGCCCCATGGGTCCCAAAAGAGCAATTGGGGAATTTCAAGCTTTTGTACCTTGAAAAGTCTCATAGGTGATTTTGAGATGTAGCTTTTTCTCCAGTGTGAGAAAAACTTTGTACCACATATAACCACAAACCTCTAAACAAACAGAGTAATTTTTCTAAACTAAACTCATACACTTACAAGTATGTCTTCAAATCCTTATGGGTCATGGGTCTCAAAGTATACTGGTTGTAATGGTAACAGATTTATGTTGAGTGTCTGCTGACTTGTTATTGTTCTAGAATCTAGACCCTGGTGATCTTGAAATAAATAAAGCAAAATCCTTGACATACTGATTTTTCATCAATGAGAAAAATGTAATAAACAAGAATTTCAAGAGTTGATAGCATTTTAAAAATAAGCAGGTTAAAGGAAGAAAGATATTTAAGATTGTGTGGAGTGGCTTTTTTTATATAGTGTAATGAGAGAAGGCATCTATTTCTAAGGAAGTGAGGAAGGTATGCCATGCAAAGATAAGGAAAGCAGCCTTTGAGGCAGGACAGCAAATGCACAGGCCATGGAATTAGAGTATACCATGGGTTACACATGTAGGAGAATTCTGTTTAGAGTTTATTCAAGTAAAATTACATTTAAATTCATTAATTCCAAAAGTTTTTGTGAAGTTGTTTCTCCAAACAAGTGAAGGAAATAACCTCAATACAGTGAAATAATTACTCTTTATATATTTTAGATGTTGCTAAATTTGCATAAGAAGAGTTGGATGGAAGGTTTGACACTTCAGGACTACAGTGAACATTGTAAAAACAATGAATCAGTGGTAAAAGAGATGTTGGAATTAGCCAAGAATTATAATAAGGTAAAAGTTTCCTCCAACATTTATTTCTTACAGTCTTTTGAGTATGTATAATTAAAATGTAAAGCATTGTACAAATACAAATAGTTAAAAATAGAGTGGACTGTTTTGTAGATCAGATAGTAAACATTGGCTTTGCAGGCCACCTGGTCTGTCGCAACTACTCCGTTTGGTGTTGTACTGTAAAAGTAGCCACAGACAGTATGTAAAGGGATGAGTGAGGCAGTGTTCTAGTAAAACTTTATTTATTAAAACAGGCAGCTGGCAAGATCTGGCCAATGGGTTTGCCGAATCCTATTGTAGACCATGTAAGATAGTTTTATGTCTCTAATCTGTTCATTATTCAGAGAACTTTTTCTTCTAAGGGAATGGGAACAAGATGTAGACAACCATAGCAGAATTTAATACTTGCTACATATAATTTACTTTCTGAATCTTTTTTTTGTTTTTCATTTTAAAAGTATTTATTGAAAACCTGTGTGTGTGCCAGGCACTGACGATATGGTAAGAAACAAGACCTGTCATCACAGAACTTTATGGTAGGGGAAACAAATTGAGCAAAAAATACACCCTGATGCATTCTCGTTGGTGCTGTGAGGAAAATAAACAGGATGGTGTTGGAGAGAGGAGTAACTGGGGGAGACCATTCACATAAGGATGTTAGAGTTATATTTTGCAGAATCTCCTGAAAATGTTTATTGTGTGCTAAAATATATGTGGCCATGATAATGTTTTTGTTCATGGATTTATATTCTTTTACAATTATGAAATTAAGAAAATACTTGAGCTATGACTAAAATGTATCTTCTGTATTGTATTAACTTCCTAGCTACCATAACAAAACTGGGTGTTTTGAAATAACAGATATATGCCCTCACAGTTCTAGAGGCTGTGAGAGTTCTAACTCCAAAATCAAAGTATTGGTAGAGCCATGCTCTCCCTCTGAAGCTTCTAAGGGAGGGTCCTTCCTTTCCTTTTCCAGCTTTTCTTAGCCCCAGGCATTCTTTAGCTTGTGGAAGCATAACTCGTATCTGTAACCAGGGTTAAGATTTCAACATACCATTTTGTAGGACATGTTATGATTTGATTCATAACATGGACCAAATCCCACATAAAGAAGAGATTTTGTATTTTGTTCCAGTATATCAAATGTATATGTATGTGTGTATATATAAATTGCAACAGAAGTTTTTTGAAACAATATTTGCCCTTATTACATGTAGTATATTCTATTTTCTTTCTCATTTGACTCAACTGCATTTTGTTTCAATTATATACATTCATATTACACACAAATATATATAATTTGAAACCCATTAATGGTCTGAAAACCAATTTGTAAAACATATAGACAACATTTAATTTACATATATGTAATGTAAGTCTATTGAATATCTCCTGTAGAAGTTGTGGTGGAAAAAAAGGGATTCTTCCTTCATGTATAGGAAAATAGACAGTAAGAAAAATCCACAAATAATGAGAGTAGTAGGCCAAAATTGGCTCCATAACACCTTAGTATTCAGATTATCCACAGGTCAGCTACATCAGTATCACCTGGGATCTTGTTAGAACTGCAGACTTTTAGACCTCCTGAATCAGAATCTACATTTTATCAAGATTTCCTGATTTGTATACTCATTCAAGTTAAAAGTTAGCACTGCCATAGAGAAGTCCATGCACAGCCCTGTAGAAGTTCAGAAACTTGCTTTCCAGTTAGGGAAGACTTAGGATGCTATCATAGAGAATAACATTTCAGCTAGACCTTAAAGCACAAATAATATTGGGACATACAGAGAAATGTTACCCTAGGCAAAATAAACATCACTGGCAAAGAACAGGAAACAGAAGAAGCAAGGACATGTTTAGGAAGTTGTGTTTGGCTATAGCACATAATACATGAAAGTGAATTGTGGGGAATAAAGTTCTTTAAAGTTACTGAAATAAAATAACAGGGTTTAGAATATCAAGATAGAGTTATTTTTGATTGGGGACACACACCGAAAGCCTGAGTTTAGAAACATAATTTGACAGTGGCATGGAAGAAGGAGTGTTGTGAAGGGAGATTTGAAGTGGAGATTCTATTTAGGAGGAGGTTGCTATTACCCCAACAAAAGGTACTAAGTGTCTGGATTTACTATAGTGGCCTTGGGAACAGAGGCGTTAGTAGACAGATAAAGCAAAGCACCACTTGGATGCTGAAGTCAAAGAAGAAAGAGGAATCAAAGAAGAATTCAAGGTTTCCTGCCTAGGTGACTAGCAGTATGTTGGTCCCTTTAACATTTCCA
Organism: Smutsia gigantea; assembly: GCA_032199065.1. NCBI lineage: Eukaryota > Metazoa > Chordata > Mammalia > Pholidota > Manidae > Smutsia > Smutsia gigantea. The sequence continues at coordinate 61,475 of JAVSCE010007213.1, forward strand.
GTTTGGGTAGAATTAGAAAGATTGAGAAAGGACATAAGTTCATTTTAAACAAGCAGTTAGAAATGTGGGACTAAAAATTAATGGTAGGGGCTGGGCTAGGGTTTAAAATTTTTGAGACAGTTAAAATTGATACTGTCACACCAAAAAGTAATTATTTCTCTTTTTAAGTGAAACACATCTTATCAAAACAAATATTAACCAAGAGACAGTGTATAAAATTTGCACATGTATGTAGCAACAAGTCTTTTGAAAGAATTAAGCTTCGAAAAAAGTTGAGCTCACAAACTAAATTTGTGATAGGTTTGACTTTGAAGAACATGCCCTGCTTTTTGTGTAGTGTTCCAGCTGGAAATCCCCATTGGTTGCCCTATAATCTATGTAGGGGAAATATTTTTTATCTTCTTTCAGTATATGTTTTCATGCTGTAAAGATTAAAGAGAAAGAAATAATTTATCATACTCAAAACAGTTAACCTTTTATAAATTAAAAAGTTACAACTTATTATTCAGCAGACTGTAGAAATGGCTTTCGTTTCTCTGTAACAGTACACGTCTAAGTAAATTCGTATTGGTAACATTGCCAGGAAATAACCTATTTATGGTTCCTGCTGCCCATCCACAGAAGTTTTTCCTATTTTACAGCTTTAAAAAATCTCTGTAGTACTCAAAAACTTGTAAGGTTTGGTTAGAGAACGAAAACAATGTGTAAGCTGTGATATGAAGGAGTCCAAATTTGGGAATGTAATTCCCTATGTGATTGAAGGAGAATGTGGTGGAGTTTTTAGTAACACTTAAAATATAAAAAGAAAGGCCCTTGCTACCAATTCTTCATAGCATTCTTTTTAATTGCTTGGTGTTTTAAACTTAGGTAATTGCTGTTAGGTGCCAGTTGGCTCCTAAAGTGAAAGAAGGTTAAAAAAATAATTAAATTCCTTTGTCTTAACTTTTAATTTCAAGTGTGAATTCCACATAAAGATTCTGCTTGATTAGTAGTCATTGATTTTTCTAATTACTGAACTACAACACCCACAACGGTTAATCCAAATCTCCTTATTTATTCATGCCAAGCATCGTTTTTTCAAATATTTATAATAGTTGATTGACTATTTCTAAAATGAATGTGCAAGTGAAAAAAATGAATTGTAAAAGAACATTTTAACAATAGAATAGGAACATAAAAGTTTGCCTTGTTTTTCAAACACATACCTCTATAAATTCTGAGATCTGACAGTTTACTTTTCAGAAAGAAATATTGCCTACTTAGTAACCCAAAAGAAAGTTTGGGTTTTTTTAAAAATATGATTGCATATGAAAAATGTAATTATATTACATTAGCTTATTACAGCAGCTATATTAAATAGGAAAATCTTGTTCGATGATAGTGCAGTAAGAAAGGAAAAACAAAGTAAGACATAAATATTGGGAAAACCGGGCCAGATTGTCATTAAGTATGATAGGATATGGTTGCAACCAAACATAGAAATCCAAGAGGCTAAACTAGAAAATTGTTACAACTGTTATAATCGAGAATTGCGTAGGTGGTTACATAGGCTGAAACCAGTTGAAAAATATAATAGGCAAATCAGTTGACAGCACCCAAAATGATAAAATACTTAGGGAATAACTACTAAGAAATATAAGTGTATATGACTTACTTGAATAATATTAAAAGCATTTGTGAATAAATCCCCTTGTTTCCAAATGGGAAGACTCAATATTGTAAAACTACTGTCAAGCTTCCCAAAGATGAACTTAATTCTAATAAGAATTCAATGAGCTTTAAAAATTTTGATAAGTTGACAGTAAAGTTTATATGCAACAAAAATAATAACTAAAATTTATTGAATGCTTTTTAGGAGTCAGACTGAGAGAAAATATTTGTACCTGTAACATAGGAAGGGCTAGTATCCAAAAAATGAAAATATCCAAAGAATTCCTATAAAATAGTTTTTAAAAACAATAATTTTAAAGACAAAAGAGCAAGAAAACTCACTGAAGATAAATGCCATATAAACATAAAAAGAAAGTTCAGCCATATTAAATAGTTAAAGAAAAAGAAGTAAAAAAATGTTTCCCTTTTAAAATTAAAAAATTGGGAAAGTTCACTGCTAGAGGGAAGGTAAAGTGATAGGACATTTTTTGGAAGCTATCTTTCAATTTTACCTTCAAGTTTAAATGCATGTAACTTTTAAACCAACATGCTCTTTTTTTAAGGGTTTATTATGAAGAATAAAGTTCTACAAGTCCCAACTTAGAGAAATATTTACAATTTGCTGTTATACGTAAAAAATTAAATTATATAACAATATGAAAAGTCCCTACTGTGTTACCCCTTTTCCTCCATTTTCCAAATATCTCTCACTCATTATAACTTAAAACATTATGTTGTTAGCAGTGTTACCTCCAAGGAGGAAGTAGGAAAATAATATACTTTATTTAAATTCAGAATTATTTTCAGTGTTTGCACTGAGTTTTTCTTACATCTAAGATTGTATTAGCACAAAGTAACAATGGCTTAAACAAGGTAGACATTTATGTCTCTTGCAATTCAAGGCTAGTAGGAAACTTTGAAGTGATTCCTTTTGCATTTTGCTCTACTTGCCTTGTAGTGGCTTCCATCCTTTAGATCTTCTCGTGGATCAGGGTGCTTGCCAGACCTTTAGCCATCCCATCTGAATCCCAGGCAATAGGAACAAAAGGAGGAGCAAAAGGGCGATACTTCCCAGCCTTCATCAGTTCCCTGTCAGGATCTTTTCCATAATTCATACCCAGCACTTGTGATTATCTCATTGGGCAGAACTTACTTCAGTGGACACATCTTGCTTTGAGAAGGCCTATATAATGTAGTTTTACTGGGAGCATTGCTGCCTTTAATAAAATCAGGGTTGCATTACAAAAAAAGAAAGGGAAGCTGTATAGTGGTGGGCAATGAGTAGACTCTGCCATAGAATTTTTTACAATAAGCCAAACTACAATTTCTATTACACGTGCACACTTGTGCGTGTGCACACACATACACATATTATCTTTATTTTATATTACTATGTCATGTAATTACATTTAAAAATTGGATTCCCTGTAATATTTTTAGAAAGAATTCATGCTGTTCAGGGACACTTAAGCCATGTATTTGGCTTTATTATTATTCCGGATGTGTCATTAAAAAAGTAGTATTTCCTAAAAAGTCATGAATATTGGTTCGAGATCTTTGGAGATAGGATCATTCTTTATGGCTGTATGTGTCCCCATCATTCTTTGTGCACACTTCTTTTTTGTATATTTCATACTGCATTATAATTTGAGCTTTACAGGCAAGTAAAGCCCAAATGTGAGCTCCTTGAAGAGCAAGAGCTGTCTTACTTAGAGTGTGTACTTAATAGAGATTATTGGATATGTAAAATGAAGAAACTTTTACTGTTGAGGACATACATAGAATGTACTTGAGTGTCATAAGCTATTCCAGAAGGAGAGTTAGAAAAAAATGTTATAGTAGTGGTATTGCTGGAATTAACATATGGTTCCCCCATGGAGATAATGCCCGATTTCTTCATATGTAAAATGTAGACTGACTCCTTCACTGAGATGTTTTAAGGATTCAGCAAATTCCTATTCATAAGAGCACATGTATGTTAATGTTTAATTACTGATGGTTGTAGGAAAACCACTTTTTTTGTTCTCCATATGCACACACACCTCTTTCTTAGTTTCCTGATTCGTGTTTGTTAATTTTGCTTCCCAGGTATGTTTTATAAAAGCCATTTCTTTAAACTTATTCTTGACCCATAACCCATAATGTGACTTACAGTTACTGACTTGATATAAAAATCAAGGAAGAAATAGAACACATTATCCTGAAATACACTAGCAGTGATGCAGAAAGTATTTTAATGGTGAAAAAAATACCATATAGGTGATTTTAGAAAAGTGTGTAAAGAGAAGCATGGCATATTACAGAATGAACAAAGTTAACATGTCAAAGAGAAAAAAAAAGCCCAAGGAATTACTTAATAGAGAAATATGAAATGGAAAAAGAGACATGGTGTCATAGAAGCACAGGTTAAAGGATTAGAAGAAAACAGGTATTGGAGTCGCTCTCTGAAGGTGCTCAAAAAGTTCAAGAGGACTGAACCCCTTGTAGTTTACATTGTGGAGATCCTTAAGAAAAGGTTGATGAAGTGCCGAGGAACCGATCCATGTTTGTTAAAGGGTAAATGCAGTGGTAGAATTTGAGATACAGGTTTTCCACTTGAGAAATTTGACCATTACCGGAAAAAAGAGAATGAGGTTATGGGTTTAGTAAAAGCCTCTTTGAGATAGGGGATATATCTGAGGGGTTTATGATAATATAACAGACCAAATTCCAGGAATTTCTTAGAACTGTGCAGACCGTGCATGATGGGATAGCCATCTGGGGGTCTTTGTTGATAAACTGTTAAAAACGTTTCTAGCGTGAATAGCCACAAACATTTTCAGTGCTTTTTGTTGGTGAGTAAACCAAAGAGCATGAATGCAAAAGCAAAATTTGATGCCAAATCACAGAAGTTGCCATAAACACAGAAGTTCCCCTAGTGAGGACACTGCCTGTGCCTGAATTTCATTTGTTTCTGCTGCTACCATTTTTTAATTTTTCCTGGTGACTGGCAAGATTAGAACTATGAATGAAGACAAAATGGTCTTGTCTAGATGATAGATGAGATATAAGTAACTTAGGTAGATGGTGAAAATAATTAGGGGTTTGATGTGATGATCTGGTCTGATTTGGTCTATCTTAGAAAGTGAAGGGATGTGTTCACTCTTTTGTCATGGGGGTTTGCAACCTTAGTATATGCCTAAATCTACAGCTGCTCCTCATTTTCCAGATGGCATCTATGGCTGTGGAGTACTTTTTACCATCTGCACTTCTCAAAGAGTTTGTGAACTCTCCTTTTTAATTATTGGAAGTGGAAAAACTAATTGGTAAAATGGTTAAATGATGTAAAAGATTCTAAAAATTGTTAGAGCGTTTAACATTCTATTTAACCTTTCAAGTAAGATCAGTACTTTAAATGTTTTTTGACTTTCATCTTTAAGTATCTGCCATCTTTGATATTTGAAGGACTCCAAAATACTCCATAATAGCTGTTTTGTACATGGGTTGGTATTTTGAGCCAAATTCCAAAATGCTTAACCTCCTTCCAACACTGTAAAGTACTATTGTTGGCATGTGTATACAGCAACTGACACTGAATGGATATAGAGTACAAACTTATGTGAATTGTTCCATTCATCTAATATGTTTTCAAGTTGGAATTTGTAAAATTAATTTAGAAAGACCAACTTTTTATTTGTTGTCAGTTTCGTATATGTAAAACATTGTGATAGTGGGAGAAGCAATTTCCCAGTAAGGAAATATTTTTTAACTAGCTGAAAATAATAGGAGTGACATCTGACTCTGAAAATGAACATATTCTCTGTCTGGGGAATTCTAGATTTGGAATGTTGTTAACTTTTATTTTTCCTTCTTTCAGCTTTGTGAGTCATAAATGTATTTCCTAATGATGTGCTGTAAATAAGTATCCTCTAATAATCAAGTAGATACAATACTTATCATCATCTTTTCTCTTTAGGCAGGTTCTACTGGGAAAATTCTCTAGATAGTTTGTCCATTTATAAAATTAGACACTTGCCATCTTTGCTCATTTTCAAGTTCTCTGTTTACAAAACTATTAAGAAGGTGTGAAATGCAGCCAAACTTCCCAGTTTATGGGAAATGTCTGATGATTGCATTTCCTACATGTTCATTGTTCACACATGAAGAAATTTGGCAGCTGCGAGATTATTAAGTTTAGAGTATCCAAATCTAACCCTCACAGGGATTTTGGTTTCCTGCTTTCTGCCACCACCATCTCACCTCCTTTTGTAACCATATTTGTGGTAAGTTATGTGGTGTTATTTCTTAAGGTTGGTGATCCTTAAATTTTCTTCGTTTTCTATCAGGTGTATGAATAAATCAGTCAGTCAGTCAGGGGTTCGCCTGATGCAGAGTCCCAGCTTCAGGCAGTCACATACCCAGACTGTTAAGGAGGAGCTTCCTTATGCTTAGACTGCTCAATAAAGAGGTTTTGGGGTGGTGTCATTATTGGGAGAGGGGGGCAGTGTGGGAGCTGATCTAAATGCTGTGATTAGTTCAGAATTGCTCTGCTGGAAAATATGTGATCCTACATGTAAGAGTGTGGCTAACTCTGAAAATAGTAGGCAGTGATTTCTGTGTATTGTCGTTTTGGTTGGTTAACTTTTATCTGATAATGGCTTTTAATTGAAGTAATTTTTTGATGTTGGAAACTTCAAATTACTCAGAATTTCTTCATGATTACTAAAGGTCACTCAGGTAAAGAAGTGAGGTTTTTTTCCTGAATGCATATATTACTATTAGAAATTGAAATGTGTGAAGTTATTAAGAGAGAAAACTATGATTTGTTCAGTAGATCACAAGTCAGCGGCTCCTTTCACCCTAAGTGCTACTAATAGTATTGAACTAGATACCAGGTATGCACAGATTCAGTTGACAAGAAAAAAACCAAAACAGGGAAATTAGGGGAGAACTATAGGAAAGTAGGAAAAGGAAAAGAAGACAGAATAGGACTACTTAGTACCAAGGTGCTATCTCAGGTACTTCACTCTTCCAGATTAGCCATTCCTCAAAGAAATGCCATATAACAGTTTTCAGATGGTTGACATTGCCACGTGGGCCAGTTTGATATTTTCAGTTTCTTTTACATATTTAAGTCTGTTTTCAAAATGATAGTGGTAATAGTTTTCATTACCCTGACTGAAGCTTATTCTGAAGATCAGCAAAATTGCTTTTTTAAAATTTTCAATAAACACTTGAATAAAAGGTTATGCTTGAAATTTGGTTGTCAGTATCTTTGGTGATTATTCTTCAGTGGGAAAAGTACATTTAGAATTTGAAGCTCTGTCCTTTGTGTTTCATTCACAGGCTGTAGAAGAAGAAGATAAGATGACACCTGAACAGCTGGCAATAAAGAATGTTGGCAAGCAGGTGAGGTGTACTGTGATAGGGTGTGCAGTGACATAATAACATGCTCTTGTAGAGTTAAAACTATTTTAGGGCCTGTATGACTTCTTTTTTCCTATCTATTCACTGTACATTTTTCTTAACACATAAATGTAATGCTAATTTAAAGGTTACTGAATTATTTGATTTCAGATTCTCTTTGCCATCTATGGAGAAGTAAGTCACAAATATACCTGTGAGATACTATCTTTAGTGAAAATAATGTACTAGAAATAAATTAGGAAACTTGTCCTGATTAATTTTTCAAGTTTTATTTTTACTTGAAATAGTATCAATGAAGATGAGAGAATAGTAAATGTATTTCATATGTAACAGTTTTTTAAATGATACACTTTATCAGTATGTAGGCTTCAATATATAGGGAATGTTCCTAAGAATCTTAGAGTCCTATTGGTTTATACAGTGAAGAGAAAGGTTTTTAAGTATTTGCTCTTTCACTTTTCCAAGATGAAATATATATTTTAGTTCCTATTTTCTGAAGGTTGGAAGGGACACACCAACCAATTAAAAGAATCTACAGATTAATTAGACTGTTTTTTAAAGAATGTTGATTACATTTTTTCCATTTCATGGAACATGGTTATCATATTGCTGATGTTGGCAGAATCTTGATATTTCAGATGCAAGACACTAAGCTGTCTTTGCTTTCAGCCATCCTACCATATGCTCTGATCCCATCACATCTCACGAGCTATGTAGGTTTGGGCCAGGACCATTCTTGGATGGGAAATCTCTAAGAATCACCCAGCTGCCACAAGAAGTAATATAGATAACTGAGGGAAGTGTGTTACCAACTCACTGCAAGACCAGTTACGCCAGCAGAGCAGGAGGGGCAAAGGTCTGATTTAAATAATATAATTGCTGAAATCAATCTCACGACATTCAGAATATTAGAATTTAAAAACAAGAACCCTGAAACAAAATTGGAATATAGTTCATTTTATTCTCTCATCCGCTGTGAAACAGTCACCCTTGTTGCCTTTCGCACTACTTAGTCAGATATATATTATTAGATCACCAACTTGGAGCCTTGTGCTTTATAGGGTCTAGGAACTAATTTTTTAAGAAGCTATAGTTTCTTGATGTTGATTTTATTTAACAGCAGCAAGTAAAAGAACTAAATGAAAATAAAAGTGAAATTGAAAAATATGTAATTGGCACAGTTTAATAATTATCAGAATCATTTTTTAAAGTCTATTACCTCACTGTCCAAACTGTCTGTAATAGAATCAGACCACACCTGTTTGTCCTGACAGTCTTTCTCAGTCTCTTTCACCTGAAATGCCCTGAGGCTAATTTCTGAATAAAGAAAATTTAATATTGTCATCTAGTTAATTGAAATTATTTGTAACATGTTGTATCTCTGGTCTGTTGAAGGAAGTGAAGCGTATTGAAATTGTAGTTGAGCAAAGAGCAGCCAAGAAACAATTCCAGTGATGAACATTTGTTTAAAGTTAGAGGAGTCCTGAGTATTTTAGCAATACCCATAAGAAAATAATGGCATTAGTTGAAAGTTTCTTATTGTGTGCAATATATATCATTTGTTTCAAAGCTTTCAGACTTAACTGAAATACTTCATTCAGCTCAGCATTAAACATAAATACAATTTGCATTTTATTTTAACTTCCTTTATCTCAATGCAATTTTAAACCTCATTTTTATAACTCAGACATTTCAAATATAGATTTGATCAGGTTTAAGTTAAAGGATTGTACTTTCATACTTTTCTATAATACAATTTTTTCAAAATACCTGCATTAAAATATTTATTTCACCATTTTATAATTGATCCAAATTGTATTTTAATTTTTCAACTACTAACAGTGACTTTTGATCCAAGAATATTTTGTGAATCATTTAAAACACTATTCCTGAAATATCAAAATTATACGTGAATTGAATATGAATTAAAATTACAGAGGAAGTGATGAAAATTTATATTGAACTCTTACCCTATTGGTATGTCTCCTTTGAGTAAATTACCCTTTCAGACATTCAGTAAGTGTGAATGGCAGAAAATAAACACACATAATCAGGCTTATACACACATATAAATGCTTATACTTAAAAAAAAAATCAGGTGATACGGACTGTACAGAATTCCTTGTTCCTTTTTATAATTTCTGGAACAGAATCACAGCATTGATTGCATAAGTCAGTCTTTCATTATGTAATCTTATTTTATCAGCTACCTAACTTTTTAACAAACTTAGAAATCTGAAGAATATAACAATATATTAGGAACATTGGATTGTAAAATACATAGATTTAGGTTTGGCTTTCTTTACCAATATCAGCTACTGTGAAAAAAATCTAACTCGACCACCAATAATATGGTTCTTTTTTTTTTTTCTTTCCTGTTTTGTTTTTATTTTAGGACCCCAAACGTCATTTGGAGGAACATGTGGATGTACTTATGACTTCAAATATTGTCCAGTGTTTAGCAGCTATGTTGGATACTGTCGTATTTAAATAAAGCAATGCAAAAAGCTATTAGTGATACTTTCAGTGTATATTCCTCTCTTGTTCCTAATGCTCAAAATCAAGGGACCTCGGAAGGTGTATTTGGTTAAACGTAAGACATCTGGCATCATTTGCAGCACTAACACCTTCAGTCTCAGTTGTGCAATTACTTCTGTTTCTTTAGTCAGGGTCTTTGCAGATTCCAAAGTTGTATAAGAATACATTCAAGTGGACGAATTTTGTTAAGATCCCATTTAATATTTGAAGAAATCAGTAACACAAATATATTTTGATTGTTGCTTACAAAATAAAATACATTTACAATCTCTGTCTCCTGAAGTCTTTTTGGCACTAGTTGGAATTGACAATAACATTTGACAGTGCTCTAGAAATCTCACACAAAGGTATGTTTCCCATTGCAATTTAGGATCTTGTAACACATAAAGCACCAGTGTGATAACAAAACTACATAAATGTAAAATGATTGCCATTAATGAATGGCTACCTCATCAGCGAGTAACCCCCCCAAAAATATTTGTCACAAGTTAATATTGTGTATTCAGTATCTTGTTAACATACTGTATTTTCAGGGTTTCCAAAGAGTAGATTTAAGAAGAAAAAGAGGGCATTTAATTTAGACTTTATCATTTTTTAAAAGAATACATTCCATCAAGTTTTGAGATTGGAAATTTCTGGCTGTAAACTACTAGACTTTCAGAGAAGGTAGAGAGTCTTCAGTACAAAATGAAAAAAGTAGTTGTACTGTGAGCTTAATATCATGAACACATACGCAGTGATTTTCTTACTGTTTTTTCTCATCTTTCCCAAGTAAACTTAAAAGTGACCGGTTTTCTGGTAAAGACAAATGATTAATGGAAGTTTTCAGAGATGACCTCCTCCCTCAATCTGTTTCCAACCTGATATACATAAATAACTGCCCCTGTTAATATTCATTGTACTGCTCCATATTGGGTACACCAAGGAATATAGCAAAACATATGGAAACAAAGATTTAATTCTTGTCTGTACCCTTGGTGAAAATATGGAAAGAATGTTTCTAAGGCTTTATTAAAGGGGGCTTTTACTTAGGGGTTTAGAATTTAGGCTTAGCCTCTCTAGAGATGGTATAATGATATGATAGACCAAGTTTCTGTCCTATTTGAACAATTCTAGGCTCTTACTGGCTGCTTAATGAAAAGTTACCAGAAACTAAAAGTGGAAATGGCTTAAATTCCCAGTGTTTCATAGTCTCTTTTTGATGGAATAAGAGATTTTCTTAAGCTTTACTTGCTTTTTCTGTGGTTTCTTTTATACATATTGATAGTGTGTTTTTAGTAGGACAAGTAATATGTATTAATTGCTGAGATTACAACAGCTATTTACAGTTAAAATATAAATGGACGTTAGAAGCTTTTGCCCAATTTAAGTTTATGTGCAGGCTATTTTTTTTTGAAACGTGTTTTCTCCCTTTATATAAGTAAGGTTCTATGATGTATTTCACAGATAATTGTTCATAGAGCTATTCAAGATTTTTTTTGGACAGGATGCCCTCGGAAGAAGGCCTGGATAATCCAAGGGCTCTTTACAAAATTCCATTTGAAAACACTTTTTTTTTCCCCCTTTAGTCCCCTGAAAATACCTCCCACGTGAGCCCAGTGATTGAGAAGGCTATTTGATCACCTCATCTTCCTGGACTCCCCACAGCCACATAACACTTTCCTCCACCTGGTTCATGTTGGAAACATTCCCAATTTGAAAATCTTATCAAAATCTCTCCAAGCAAAGACAACATTTTCTTTGTAGATTAGGAGTCAATCAAAATTAGGATATTGTAAGAAGAGGCTCAGTGAACACCCTTGTCTTGAAATGTACAGCTATTTTAGCAGCAGCCTGATGGCCCAGGCCCAGTGAGGCATTGAAATGACTTGTACACTTCAGGTGTGTATGTGCTTGTGCTTATTGTGAGCATGTCATTTACTGTGTGGTATTAAAGTATCTTTAGAATCAAAACTCTTGCTTGAACTATGGAGATGTCCCTGCTTTCCTCTTAGACTAGTATGGGGGCTTTGAAATCTCCAGCCTCACCATGCAGTGTGATCTGCCTGCCTGGGTCTCCTGGGGGCTCATTATTTATACAGAATCCAGGCACCACTCCAGACCTGAATTCAGAATCAATCCTGGTGTGGTTCATACATGCACTTTATAAAGTTTGAGAAACCCTGGTGTACAGAAGTAGGGTTCAAAAGCAGGTGGGCTGATAACTCTGAAGACTGGCACAGTCTATCCCTTCTCTATACTTTACATTCCTCGTTTTTTAAAAATCCAATTCACGGTGTGGGGAATGACAAAAACCTGAAAAAGAGCCGAGGTGGAGTCTATTTTGCTATACAGTTAAGGCTCTGTGTCCTACTGAGGAAAGGAGGGGTAACCTTGGGAGCAGTGGAGAGAGTGCTCATGGCCAAAGAAGGTAATTATGGAAGAAAAGAAAAGAGCAGCCGATATTGGGCAAAAGCCTCTCACCAGAAATGCTGGTGGAAGGTAAAGGGCAGAAAAACAAGTGCCAAATAGTGTCATAGCTACTGTACCCTCCCCCGCACTGCAACGCCTCGACAGCTAAGGCCCTGCTTGTTTATGAAGCTTCCGGGCCAGGAGCTGAGATTTGCTTCCGAAAGGAAAAATGGGTCTGGCTCTATTTTTCTCCCAGGAAACTGTCTCGGCTTGAGTCTGGGACATCTGGTCGTCAACCTGTCCAGCCCAGGGCCATGGTCGGCGGGCCGTGCTCGCGGCACCCTGGCGCCCTGGGGAAGGCCACAGCTGGTACCCTCTGCAGCCAAGGCGCCTCCGGAACGCGGTCTGGGCTCAGCGCTGACCACTTGGCCCACCGAAGCAGCGCTTTACAAATGCGCCCGCTTAGGCGTAGGTCGAATCTGGTTAACCCGTCTCTGCCCATGCCTCTGCTAGGGACCCACCCAGTGTCCCTCGCGCAGCTCTCCTGCAGGGAGTGGCCTGGCGCCTGGGGAGGGTAGGCGCTCTCTCTCAAAGGCCAGGGCTGTACTGGACTGAGGTGCCCGGAGGCGCGGGAAGAGTGTGCGCCCCTGGGGTCTGCCCCAGACGCGGCTTGCCCCGTGCTCCCTCGGTCTCTGGGGCGGCGGCTCCCTCTCGGCACCTCCGGGATGCTGGGGAGCCCGCTCTCGGGCCGCTCGGACATCTTCCACAGTGAGCCAGAGCCAGGCGGCTGGCCTGGGTGGAAACGCCGGGCGCGGGGCGGGTGGCTCACCCAACGCCAGACCTTGAACCACAGTGCCCCGCGAGGAGCCGGCCCGCCTGCCGGCCAGCCCGCGGAACCCAGCCGCGCTCCGGCGCTGCGCTCCCCGTCCTCGTTCCCGCGCCGCTCGGCGTCCCGGGCAAAGCCGCAGGAGGGCAGGGTGGCGGGAGCCCGGCTAGGGAAGCCACTTTGGGCGGATAAAACCTCTTCTGCTATCGCCCCTCGGGTCCAGGCGGAGGGCTAGGCTCCTCTGAAAGGCCATTTCTGGGGTTTTCTTCTATAACTCGAGGTCGTCTTGGGCCTCGTGCTATTTATTTGTGCCCACATTCTTTTAAATTGGTTCTTTCCTCTATTCCTCCTTAGATTCTCCTCATTTAAAAATTACTGGCATAGATTCTTTTTCTCCCCTCCAGATTATATAAACATTAAATACACTCGCGCGCGCGCGCGCGCGCGCGTGCCTTCAGCAACTATCACTGCGTTGACACCGCTTCCATTCTGTCTCCCCGGATCAGTGCTTCTAGAGAACCCCTCTGCACGAGGACTCGGCCCTCTCTTTCTGGCGAGGCTTTTGAACGTGTCGCCAAGCCAGTACCTCAGAGAGAAGGAAATGCAGTGGGACGCAAGGGATGCATGGCGCCTGTCCCCAGTTAGATGCTTTTCAGATAATCTGCAACCAAGCTCGCTGATAAAATATTTAGTAAAGACCTCGTAAACATCACTGCAAACACATTAAGGCACTTCATCCCGACAGCTTATGATTATTTCAAAACTTAAAAAGGAGATCATAGATTGTCAGTGTTTCTGTGCTCAACCAAGAAACCGAACCTTCCCGTGGTGGGTGGATGGGTAGGTGAGTCGCTGCTTTTCGCCCCCTCTTCTCACCCCGCCCGCTCACTTTCATCGCGGTGCCTCTCAGCAGCACTGATTTATTTATTTATGTATGTAGTTTAAAAGGTGTGCGTTGGGGAGAGGGGGTAGTTCCGCCGAGGACACGCAGGACCTGCTCACAAAGGACTGGCTCAGGTGTTGTGTGCGTCTGTATTAACTGGAAAAGACAGACTCTGGAACTTTTACAGGGCGAGAAGAGGCCACGGCTCGCGCTTTGTATACTTTGCACTTGAAATCGTTACATTCAACTGAATATTTGGCTCATTCAGATCCGAAAAGTCTCCTAGCATCGTTGAATTCCCTCCTCCGCCCCTCAGCTCGAAGGGAGGGGAGGTGGGGAAGGTAGGAAAATGTTTAGTAAATTGCACATCTCTGAATCTTCCTAAAGCAGTGGTCACAAAGCTTAAAGGTGACACAACAGCGCTCACGTATAACCAACACACATTCCCCACCCCCCAAACCAACAATAAAATCATCCCCTTCAATTTGCCATGATCGTCGCGACCAGGAGCCAGGTGATTATCCTAATTAATGTCTATCTAATTAAATTACTGTCAGCAGTTAACCAATGGCAGGAGCCGTTTCATCGGCTGCACAGGCAGCAAGATCAAAAGTGAGCCTTTTCTGATTGCTGCATAGTGTCAATTGGCCAATCTCTTCTCCCAGGGAAAAAAAAAGTAAATCAAACCTTTGAGAAGCATTTGCTGGTTGAAGTGCTTTCTGTCTAGTGAGGGGGTCTGTGGATTTCTAGTTTATGATAAATAGGACTTTAAAAACCAGGACAGGAGGGCGAGTGTTCAGGTTCTAGAGCTATGCAGCTGGAGCACTGCCTTTCTCCTTCTATCATGCTCTCCAAGAAATTTCTCAATGTGAGCAGCAGCTACCCACATTCAGGCGGATCTGAGCTTGTCTTGCACGATCATCCCATTATCTCGACCACTGACAACCTGGAGAGAAGTTCACCTTTGAAAAAAATTACCAGGGGGATGACGAATCAGTCAGATACAGACAATTTTCCTGACTCCAAGGACTCACCAGGGGACGTCCAGAGAAGTAAACTCTCTCCTGTCTTGGACGGGGTCTCTGAGCTTCGTCACAGTTTCGATGGCTCTGCTGCAGATCGCTACCTCCTCTCTCAGACCAGCCAGCCACAGTCTGCGGCCACTGCTCCCAGTGCCATGTTCCCGTACCCCGGCCAGCACGGACCCGCGCACCCCGCCTTCTCCATCGGCAGCCCCAGCCGCTACATGGCCCACCACCCGGTCATCACCAACGGAGCCTACAACAGCCTCCTGTCCAACTCCTCACCGCAGGGCTACCCCGCGGCCGGCTACCCCTACCCACAGCAGTACGGCCACTCCTACCAAGGAGCCCCGTTCTACCAGTTTTCCTCCACACAGCCGGGGCTGGTACCCGGCAAAGCGCAGGTGTACCTGTGCAACAGGCCCCTTTGGCTGAAATTTCACCGGCACCAAACGGAGATGATCATCACCAAGCAGGGAAGGTAATGCTACATTCTTGGCCGCTGCTGCTCTAGGCTCGGCCTCGGGGCAAGGGCACCCGGGTGGTGACCGGCGCAGCAGCGACGATCTGGGGTCGGGAGCGGAGTGGAAGGCGCTCTGGTGCGCCCTAGAGTTGTCTGCTTTGGAAAAGGGGAAAGTGGAAGGTAAAACCACCGCAGTGATGGGGGGCGGGGAGGGTCTCCGCTCTAGAAAGGTGGTCGGAAAGCCAGCCAGTGGCCAGAGAAAGGCGAGGGAGGCAAAGCCCCGCCGGCGGCCGGGAGATTGGAGGGACGCATCAACGCGCGGATGCCAGGACAGGTGGAGACGCGGGTCGCCAGCTGCGCTCTCCACCTGGGCAGCGATATACCTGTCGACTCCTGACTCCATCTCACAGGGCGATTTCCCCGACTTCAGTCTCACTTCTTTTCCTCCCCCAACACCCCTTTTCTAACACAGCAAATATTCGCTCATCGATGCTGCTAGAACAAGTTTTGCTTTGCTATCTGGCGCCGAGCTTCCTGAATTTAATCTTTTAACATTTATGTTTTTTTCCCCCCCTTGTTTTCTTTCCCCCTCCCCCCGCTTAATTTAAATAGGCGCATGTTTCCTTTTTTAAGTTTTAACATTTCTGGTCTCGATCCCACGGCTCATTACAATATTTTTGTGGATGTGATTTTGGCGGATCCCAATCACTGGAGGTTTCAAGGAGGCAAATGGGTTCCTTGCGGCAAAGCGGACACCAATGTGCAAGGCAAGTCCTTCCAATTAACACGTTTTCCTGACACTTATTTAGGTGAGAATGATTAATTAAAGCCTTTGTGGACTGGCTCGGGCGACTTTTAAAACGATCGGCCAATGACTTCTAAAAGGAAACGAGGGGGATAGGGGGACAGACTGAGCACAGAGAAGGGGGAGGATTATGCAAAAGCTATTTTAATCATCCCCAGTTAATAGGAAGAAAGCGCTGCCTAAAAAAAAAAGCCGCGGCTAATGGGCCTCACGGTGGAAGAAGGTGTGTGTGTGTGTGTGTGTGTGTGTGTGTGTGTGTGTGTGTGTGTGTGTCCTGCGTGGTGAGGAGTTGGGACAGGGCAGTGCCCGGGGCTTATGTAAACAACGCATTTATTTCTCTAGGAAATCGGGTCTATATGCACCCGGATTCCCCTAACACGGGGGCTCACTGGATGCGCCAAGAAATCTCTTTTGGAAAATTAAAACTTACAAACAACAAAGGAGCTTCAAACAACAATGGGCAGGTCAGTGGCTCAGGCGCTCCCTGCGCTCTCTCGCTCTCTTTGTCCTTTTCTCTCTCCCATACTCGTCCCTCCCTAATATCCAGTTCATTCGCTTAAACCAGCATGAGAAACGATACATCTTTCTTTGCTTCATTAAAAAGACCTTTAAAAATTATATTTTCACCCTCCAAAATTATTGAATAATCTATAAAGTTGTTCTACCCGGTTCCCGCCCAATTCCCGAGTTCCCGAGCTTCCCAAGTATAAATACTTGATTGATTTCGAGCAGAAAACACACAGGGTTTGCAGGGTGTAAAAATCTTTGTTCCCCCTTGAAGGAGGACTAGGAGAAGGGTCCCGAGGATCGGCGGTCGCGTTGGTTTTTCCTCCGGGGCTCCTGCGATCCTTGCTGTCAGAGGAGGGAGGGCCGCTCTGGCCGCAGCTAGCGGGTCACCAGCCGGGCGAGCCCCGCGGTCCGTTCGCGGGCGGCGGGCCCCAGCCAGCCTCGCGTTAACGCGCCGCCCCGCGCTGCCCTTTCTCTCTGCCGGACAGATGGTGGTTTTACAGTCCTTGCACAAGTACCAGCCCCGCCTGCACGTGGTGGAAGTGAACGAGGACGGCACGGAGGACACCAGCCAGCCGGGCCGTGTGCAGACATTCACTTTCCCTGAGACCCAGTTCATCGCCGTCACCGCCTACCAGAACACCGATGTAAGGAGGCCCAGCCCCCGCTTCTCCCCGCACCCGCCGCCATCCCTTGGCCATCCTCGGCTCTGGCACCAACATCAGCAACAGCTGGCTCTGCTGCGCCGTTTAGGCGCAGGGCTGGAGGCCTGCGGGGCCCTTTCCCCGAACACCTAGCCGGTGGGAAAACACTTCCTGTTCATCTCTGTCGCGGGTCTACCGAGCCACCTGTGAGGTGCCCAGGATTTCTAGGGCCTCTTCCCGTGGAAATTTTAATTTAGTTCTCAAACTAGAGCAGATTTAAATCTGCTTTTTTTTAAAGTCCTTCTTCCCTTTAGAAAACAAGCAGATTTTCCCTGTATTTTATTCTTGGCAAGGTTTGATATGATCTTAATTTTTTTTTAAGTCTCAGAAATGATGAAATAAACATCACTTTTTGGGGGATCAAAGAACACACACATTCATGTATGTGAGAACTACAATAAATCAAATCACCAGGGGCTATGGAATGAGTTTCTAGCATTTGAACCTCTTCAGTATTTGCAAGTTTGCAAAAACTTATTTTATTGATGTTGATTTGACTACTAGAGGTGATAGTGGTTTTTTTTAAAGCTTAAATGAAATATGAGAAATGAAAATACGCATTTACTTTAGATCAATTCTACTTTTTGAAATGCAACTCATGGGTTCTTCGGGTTGTAAATCACAGGCAACCAACTTTTAAAATACGGTGGAACATTGAAACTAGGCAATATTATTGATGAATTCAAGTGCGCCTTAAAGATTTTTGACTGAGGAAGTGTATTATATGTAATAGGCGTTTTAAAAATGTGTGTTTGAATCAATTTAGAACACGTGGGGAAGCTAATTGAAAGCCATCCTTTAGTTCTGGGCATTATTAATTTAAATGTGTTCCTCATAATTTCATGATTATTTTATCTTTTTTCCTTTCCATCCATTCCCTCAAAATGGTCAGTCAGGGAATCCTTGTTATTTTAATGAAATTGTAGGCCTGAAGCCCCTGTAAAAAGTGTCTGATGATGTATCCTCAAACACTCAGTCCTCCTCTATAGAAGGTGAGATCACATTAATCTTTTCTTCTCTTTTCCAGATTACACAACTGAAAATAGATCACAACCCTTTTGCAAAAGGATTTCGGGATAATTATGATACGTAAGTAATTTTGCAACTTCCTTCTCAAATAGTTGTGGAATTGGGCTCTGGGTCAAAGGTGCATCATTATGTTCAAGGTTTTTGGAAGCTAGAATGTGCGAAGGAAGGATTGTTTTAGTGTTTTTTTCCCTTTCCTTTTTGTCGGCTCCCCTTCTCTCTGGTGACCTAGTGGCTTTGGTCAAAGATTTCCTCCATCTATTTTTAGCTTTTTTAGGAATTACAACGTTGTTGGTGGGTCTCTGGGACTGGCTGGCTAGCGGGGGAGCTGCCCTGGGTCCTGGGTGCGCGAGTTGTTTGTGGCGCTGCAGCTGCTCAGCTCAGATTGTGTCTGAAACCGCCCGCTTCTGCCTGAAAGTGCATGTGGCTCTGGCAGTTGTTACAGCCTTCTTGGCATATGTGACTTTTATTTACCCATTTCCAAGTTTTGTGTAGTAGCTTTTCCTGTGCATGTTTACTATGGACTGAATAAAAATGTGAACCCTCCATAGGCAAGTTCATGAGCAGAGAGCCACGGTTAGGTCATTTCAGGCTTTAGGAAAGATCCAGTTGCTCTTTCTGTGTTGTAGAAGCTTCAATAGAAAAATACTTCCTCTTACCTCTGTATCTAGGAGTGTTGAAATTAAATGTGCTGGTTCTCTTTTCTCCAGGTCTTCCTTACCCATCCCCATTTCTTTTCTGTCAAAATCCTGTCCTCTGTGGGCAATAGAGGGTGCAAACTGAGTGCTTTTGAACCTTGCTCTAGCATTCTTGCTCAGAGTCCAGATACAGTGCTTTAGAGTTCAGATAGTGTTATACAGCAAAATCTGAATGTGGATTCAGGGGCTCTCCCCACTTCTTTCTGACCATAAAAGGGAAGGGTACACAAATATTAATCCCATGGCCTGCATCAAGTGCCTGGGATAGAGCTACAAAGTTGAACCTGTCTTTGATGAAAAATAGATTACATTTGTGAAGAGACAAGTGGCAGCTTCTGTTCTATCTCTAGGGGATTACGACCTCCCCTTCATACATTTTTATAACAAATGGAAAAGAGAGTCATTGGTCATTGATATTACTGTCTATAACCATCATGCGCATCCCTCAGAAGTAGTTCAAAGGAAGCCTTATCAGTATGGTTCCCCAGAATAAAAACTTGACTAATCTATTGTTCACATGTAAAAAGGTGGACCCGGCACGGTGGAAAGTGTGTGGCCCAGGAGACCAGAGATATTGGTCTCTGTACGAGGGGATCTTGCAGATTTTGAGCTTTTCATTCTGTTGAGAACATCTGTTCCAAAGCATTTTATTTTGCACAAATCAATTCAGTAATCCCAAGTGGGTTGGGACCTGGATGGGCATCTAAACTGTATCTTTTGCAGACTGTTTTTTTCTTTTTAAAATACTGTGGTGGTAAACACAGAAGATATTTGCATCTTGCTGGTTATGTTCCCTTCCTGCCTCCCTCTACTTCTCTTACTTGAAACTGAAATTCAATTTCAGTATGGAAATTTCGTGCAGTAAGAATGGACTTAGCAGCCAGGGCATAAGCCTCACCTGCCCCTTCTCTGGCTGACTTCTGTTGGAAAAGCCATTTCCTTTGGATTCCTAAATCATTGTATATTTTTCTTAAAAAGCTTCTGTACTATACAACTGAATACTTTAGATCCTTAGGGGAACAGGGAAGAGCAGACTGGTTTTTGACACTCCCTCTTTCCCCTTTTATGTTGGGTGTTTGAGCATGGCTCACTTTTGGAGAAATAGGTAGAGCAATAAGAGTTCAGGGGGACTAGACAGTTGCCTGGCCACTTACCAGGGAATCTCCTCCTCAGAGGATTAAGGTCTGACAAGACGGAGGCTCTCTTTCAAAACAGTCTGTTCATTAAAGATTAAAACATTTATGTGTGAGCTAAATAAAAAGGGAGGCATGTGTCTATGTGTATGAGAAAACACTGTTACCAATCTTGATCTGGTTCCCTCTTAATTCTGATGGAATTTTCTAGGCCCAGGGCCTAGAGTTAATCTTCAATAATTTTATCTAAGGTAGTTTCCAGCAACACAATTACTTTCTGCGATTGACAACTTATGTAACTTCCCTCTGCCTCAGTTTCTTCATCTGTAAAGTGGGATAATAACAGTACTGAACTTGGAGAATTGTTGTGGTGGTTAATTAAATGACTGTACAGTAGACATCAGTGCCCGGCAGACAGTCAAGTTGTATAAAAGTTAGCTATTATCAGTGGGAGATTGCTGGAGGAGGTTAATTACTATACTGTAAGAGTTTGTCCCAAAGTGTTTTTTTTTAATCCAGTTACAGATGAAAAACTGGGGAGAGGTCAGAGTAAAGAACACTTTGCCTTTGTAAAATAATTTTATTGATTGATGACTTGGCTTCCAAGTAGTAATTCTCATTTTTACTGGTAGGAATAGGGGTTTAAGGTTCAGGGAGGGGAAACAATAGCCAGCAAGCACTGGGGAGGCTTCCTGGAGAAATCCTCCTCCTCAGAAGACAGTGAAGGCCAGTCTTGGATGGTTACCACTCGACAGTCGGCCTGTAGATCAAGAAACTGGTCTTAGAAGGTGGAGGAGCGGGTATCTTGTTGAGAAATTTCACTTAGAAACCTTCATGGCAGAGGAAAAGCCCCTGGGCAGGTGCCATCTTAGTCCCAGGGCAAACCTGCCTCCGTGTGTCTTTGGAGAAGTAGGGTGAGTCGCCCTTGCTGTTCACCGTTTGTGTTCCCTGGACACTCGGCAAGAGAGAGCAAGGGAAGAGGGAAGCCTTCATCTGTATCTTACTTAGGTCCCTGAATAGACAAATTGGTCCCGTTAAAATTTTACGATTTATTTCATTTCGGGGAAGATACAGGTCTGTGACCTTTTGTCTGTCTCCATCCTGGACTGCAGGTTACAGATGGAGAGCGTAGGGGTGGGCGAAAAGTGGCCCTTCCATCGGCCCCCCATGTGACCTCTGCACCACCCGTCGGTTCTCTCTCTCTCCTTCCCTCGCAGGATCTACACTGGCTGCGACATGGACCGCCTGACCCCCTCGCCCAACGACTCCCCGCGCTCGCAGATAGTGCCCGGGGCCCGCTACGCCATGGCCGGCTCTTTCCTGCAGGATCAGTTCGTGAGCAACTACGCCAAGGCCCGCTTCCACCCGGGTGCGGGCGCGGGCCCCGGGCCGGGCACAGACCGCAGCGTGCCGCACACCAACGGGCTGCTGTCGCCGCAGCAAGCCGAGGACCCGGGCGCGCCGTCGCCGCAGCGCTGGTTTGTGACCCCGGCCAACAACCGGCTGGACTTCGCCGCCTCGGCCTACGACACAGCCACGGACTTCGCGGGCAACGCGGCCACGCTGCTCTCGTACGCGGCGGCGGGCGTGAAGGCGCTGCCCCTGCAGGCGGCCGGCTGCACCGGGCGCCCGCTCGGCTACTACGCCGACCCGTCGGGCTGGGGCGCGCGCAGCCCCCCGCAGTACTGCGGCGCCAAGTCGGGCTCGGTGCTGCCCTGCTGGCCCAACAGCGCCGCGGCCGCCGCGCGCATGGCCAGCGCCAACCCCTACCTGGGCGAGGAGGCCGAGGGCCTGGCCGCCGAGCGCTCGCCGCTGCCGCCCGGCGCCGCCGAGGACGCCAAGCCCAAGGACCTGTCCGACTCCAGCTGGATCGAGACCCCCTCCTCCATCAAGTCCATCGACTCGAGCGACTCGGGGATTTACGAGCAGGCCAAGCGGAGGCGGATCTCGCCCGCCGACACGCCGGTGTCCGAGAGCTCGTCTCCGCTCAAGAGCGAGGTGCTGGCCCAGCGGGACTGCGAGAAGAACTGCGCCAAGGACCTAGGCGGCTACTACGGCTTCTACGCGCACAGCTAGGCCCGCCCGCCCCGCGCCCGGCCGCCCGCTGCCCCTCGCAGCGCTCCCAGCGCCTCCTTCCCAGACCCCACCGTGCACACCCCCTCATTCGATTTGACCCTCGAAAACCGTCTGCAGCGAATAAGTACAGGTCTCCCGAGTGTGATTTTAACCTTTTTTTTTTTTTGCACAGCAGTTTCTGCAGTTAGCGCACCGACCTTCAACTTCGCTGTAAATCTTTTGGTTTTCCTCTTAACTCTCTGTGAAGTTACACTCCTAACAATCCTCCCTCTCGTCTTTTTCTCATCCTTTCCTTCTCTTTCTTGTAAAGAAACTCTTCACCTTTAGGAGACCTGGGCAGCAGCGATTCCGACCTTCCAAGTCTTGGACTCCCCATTAACCATAGGATGTTGACTCTAGAACCTGGACCCACCCAGCGCGTCCTTTCTTATCCCCGAGTGGATGGATGGATGGATGGTAGGGATGTTAATACTTTTAGTGGAACAAAGCCTGTGAAATGATTGTATATAGTGTTAATTTACTGTAATGAATGGCTAGTTTTTACTCTCATCGTCAAGGCACAAAACCAGTTCATGCTTAAACTTTTCATTCATTTCTATTCCTTCCTTGGCCTTTTTCTCCACCTCCTCCCCTTTAAAAATTTTTCTTGTGAGATAATCAACAATATTATAAGAGGCTCTGGAACGTGAAATAACTCGATAGATAATGATGGGTTTCTCACTTCTCCTCAGTCTGTGGGTTGCATGAAATAATTACTCTGTGCCCTAATGCACACAAATAGCTAAGGAGAATTCCACCAAACACCTGTAAAGGATAGGTGTCTGTTCATAGGTGAGTCGACTAAGTGATGCCTGCAAAGCAAAGTTAACTGGAGTTGTATGCCCCCCGCCCCCAATAGAATAGCTCGACTTCAGCAATATTATTTTGCCTTATTTGTTTTTCCCCAAAGTGCCAAATCCATTACTGGTCTGTGCAGGTGCCAAATACGCTGACAAACTGTTTCTGAATATCTTTTCAGTACCCCCCCTCCACCTTTATATGCTGTAAATCTTTGTAATGAATATTCTACTAATATAGATGACTGAATTGTTGGTAACTATAGTGTAGTCTAGTGGAGATGAATCGTGTGAGTTGTATATTTTCCTGCATTTTAGTTTTGAAAATGATTTCCCCGCCACCTAGAAACAGCTGAAATTTGACTTCCTTGGGAAAACACTAGCATTAATGCAAGTAAGACTGGTTTTTTTCCCCCCGCTAAGTCTTGTTATATTTGATAAGGAACATTAATCCCCCTGGAAATAGATTAGTAGGATTTCTAATGTTGTGTAGCAAACCTATACATTTTTTTTGTATTTTAAAATTAATGTGAAATATGCATCATACACAATATTCAATCTAGATTCCAGTCCATGGGGGGAATTTTTCCTAATAGGAATTCAGGGTCTAAACGTGTGTATATTTTGGCTCTTCTGTAAATCTAATGTTGTGATTTTTATATTTGTTTCGTTTTGTCTGTGAACTGAATAATTTATACAAGTACACACTCCACTGAGAAACGTTTTGTTTTTTGCTCGTTTGTATCGTCTGTGTATAACAAGTAAAATAAATCTGGCAAAACGCAATGGTGTTTGAAAGCAGTTTACAGTTTGAAAATAATTATTATAGTTGATTACTTTTAAGGGTTAAGGAAGAATAGCCTGCCCCCATTCTAATATGAGGCAGGCTGTTCAGTGGGAACGACCTCCCATTTCCCCCTTAAATTTGTTGTATAACTACCAGTAATTACTTTTTCCTTTTTATTTACAACTATTCCATTCCCTGGGAGTCAAGTTTCACTTTGTTGCACTCTTTTTTTTCCTCAGGAAAATGTATGCACTTCCTCATCCGATATTTTCTGTGAAGTAGGCAATAATGCGAGCGAGAAAAGGAGGGTCTTTAATGAGTTAAAAACTTAAGTTTCACAGGCAGGAGGCTTTGGGCAGGAGTGGGGTGTCATTTAAATGCATATCAAAATTGGCTGTTGACCGCAGCTTTAGGCAGATGTCGAAAGTTCCCGTCTTTAAATTCGAGGCCTTGGAGATGAGCGGCGAATCTGTAAATGCTAACACAGAATGACCTACATTTCTTGAGTGGATTGTTTCCGGGAGAACTGAGCGGGTTGGGGCGGGGAAAGGACGTGGAGAACAAACTCGGAGAGGTCGGCGTTTAACCCCAGAGCTTAAAACTTACTTGGGGTGGTAACTGGGGGGCATCGCTCCATCTCTTCTACCGTGTAATCCTTGGGCCAGTCCACCTCAAGCCAGATTCCCCACCCCTTGAAAACAAATGCAGCAATGTGGGTATTCCAGCCGGAGGGTGGCTGCGTTTTGGTCAAGGAGTCCTCAGAGCTCTGCTTGTACCTCGTGGAGAAGCAGGTTTTGCACTCTAGTCTCCAGAGAGAGGAGATCCAGGAACGAGGCGAATGGTGGTGCAGTGTAGGTGCTCAGTCTGGGTCAATCTCAGGTCATGGGACTAAATTTACCACCTCCTAAAGATTGTCCTGTGTCCCCTCTGCAATTTGACAGATGCAGAGAGGCTTCAAGGTTCCAATTAGAATGAAGAAGGGGGAAACAAAACCGATTTGCTTTGCCTGGACCATTTCGCCGCTAGACGGCGTTCCGTGGAGTTTCGTCTGCCACATAGAAAAGCGAGGACTGCTTTTCCTTTGTGTGTGTTTCACCCTTCCCACACCTAAGAACTAACTGAACAAGAGGAGAAAAGTACAAAACACCGTGCGTGTGTTAGCGAGTCGAGTCGAGCAGCGTTTTCCGGCCATCTCCCTCCGGGTCTGCGCTCCCGCGACCTCGCCGCCCGGGGCCGCCGAGGAGGAGGCGCACGTGCGCGCTGGAGGGCGCGGGGGGCAAGCAGGCCCCGGGGCCGGGGTGCAGGGGCCGTGCACGGGGTGCGCCGGGAAGCCGGGCCTGGCGTGGGAGCGCGGGGCCGGCCCAGCCCGGCCCGCCGCCCTCGGGCCACAGCCACGACGAGCGAGGGAGTTGGTGTCCTGCGCGGAAACGAAGCTCTCAGCAGCCGAGGATAGATTTCACGGGAACGTAGTGCCTAGTGCTGAAAGACGCCCTTGAGCTGCTATTAGGAAGTACTTTAAAAAACTGGGGAGGTCGTTTCCCTTGCAGCTCTGCCACCATCTGCTGTGTGGACTGAGTCAGCGTGAGGTGACTTTGCAGCTAGGCGCTCCTCTCGGAGGCAGGGTGCTCTCCTGTCCCTTTCAAGCACGATCATGTCTCCTCGCGCCCAGCAAGCCATGGGTGTCTAGTGAAGGGACACTGTCAGTGCGTCTGAGAAGCTGTGGCTGTTCCAAGGAAATCAGAGTTTGCCTTTGGGAAGGCCTGTGGGAACCAAAGGTCGCGTCCCGGGTTAGATTTCGAGTTGCCTTTTTCTCTCTGTGAGGGTAGGAGTCAGGGTAAGGATGGGGAGGAGTGAGGAATCCTCCCCAAAAGGATTTCCTCAGTTTCCAAAAGTGTGTTTTCAACAGCGTACTTGCAAAGAGAAAAAGGAGGAAAAAAAGAAGGCGCGTGTGCGGCTGGCACTTTCTCTGCCTCTCGCCTTCCCGCCGCTCGCACCCGCGCCATTTTAACTCACTTTCATCCACTCGCTTGGGGCGGAGCGCGGCAGCAGGCAGGCGCTGGGCGAGCGCAGAGGTGCAGCGCCCCCGGCTCGGCACCTTCCAAGCGGACGCCCCCGGGCAGTGTAGACGACAGGCGGGGACGGAGCGCGCCGCAGGCCAGGGCCGCGGCCTCGGGCGGCAGGTCAGTCCAGTTTCCGCAGGCGAGGCCGCAGTTGGGCCTGGGCCTGGCGCCGTCCGGGCGCCCTCGAGCCCCGCCGGCGGGGCCGGGCGCCTGCAGCAGCCCGGCCGGGAGCCCCGGTGCCCGCCGCTGAGGCCAGGCCGAGGCTCTCTTGCTTCGCCGTTGGGCGGGTGGCTGCGCCCCGGCGGTCCCGGCCAGGTGTCCAGGCAGGCCTCCAGGCAGCCGGTCTGCACGGGGAGTCTGGGCCTAGGGCCAGCCGGGCGCCCGGGCGGCTCTCCTGGCCCCTCGGAGCCGGGGAGCCGGGCCGCGCGGCCTGGGCTGGACGGGCACCGCCTTGGCGCCCGCAGCTCCGGGAGAGCCACGCGCCCGCCGGCCGGGATTTAGGGCGCGACGTGACCGCCTCTTTAGGCCTTGCGGAAACTTACAGAACAGTTTGTTTCAAAAATCAGGTTGTTTCTGTCGCTTTAGGACTGACATCACCCGAGCTCTTAAAAAGTAGTTATTTAAAGTCCATAGAGAACTTTCTGAACCCTCTTACCTCTGAAGTTGCATTTTCTTATAAGGCGTACTGCTAAAACTCGTTGTGACCTACCTTTTTTGTGTTGTTAAGTATTTATCTTTTTAGCACCCAAGTTTTCAAGGATATTCTATTTTCTGTTTAGTGTGCAGGCTAGGAACAAACGCCTAGTTGAATACAGGCCATTTATATTCCCAGAGCATTTGAAACGCGGTATAACGATACTCGGGCAACGTGTTTGTGTCTGTGACTTTAGAAAATGTTCTGCCTCTCTTCAGGTGCAGCACCTTTGTGTGTGTGCGTATACATATATTGGTTATTGTATCACACAGGCATTTGAGCCCTGGGGATAGGACAAAAACGTAGAATTTATAATCTTGTGTGAAAACAAACCCATCTAGATCCCCCAAAGGAAACAGCAATAATAGTAATTGTTTAGACAAACTTATGAGGAAGTCAGCAACTTTAAAGACCAGTGATGAGCAGTTTTTAAAAATATTTAACTTAACTCTGGCATGTGGGCGATTACTTGACTAATTGTAATATCTGGAAGTAAATTTTAACCTAGTATCAGGAAAAGCAGTATTTTAAAAGGTAGCCAAGACTTTTTAAGCAAGTTGAGTCTATATGATTTATTGAAGTCACACTGAGTGCAAGGTTTTCTTTTGGACAGATTTTCTTTTTCCAGAATAACAACAAAAGTGTCTCTCAGACAAGACAGAGACAAAGTAGGGGAGATTTCAGGCATTGCATTATCCTTGGTTTAATTCAATTGCTTTGAGATTTGTGTGCCTTCCTGGTTCCTGTCTTCAGCTGGTAAGTTAGGTTGCAACATATTTAAAAATATATCCACTTGAAAGAAAACCCCACTGCTTTCACAATAAAGTAAACTTGATGGTGTAAAGTCACTGGTTTCATCTGAGCTGATTATATCTGCCTTGCATGTATTTTACACCCACAGTATGGTTTGCAGTGGTGTTCAAGGCATGGCGTGAAAATTTTGATTTGAATAGTTCCATTAAAGCAATGAAAAAAAAAACATGGCTTAATAGACCTTGTAGTGATAGCTCCCCCTCTTACTATGCTAACTCTGAAATAAATATGTAATCTAGTATTTGGAACATGGCATTTAGAAGACTCTTGCTGGTAATATTTAATTTAACAAACATGCTAACTGTGACATTATTAATGCAATGAAGCTTGTGCCACAAGCTGATTCTTTCAGGTTGTTTGACCTATTGCTTATCACTAGATTCTTTATAAACATATCTTGTGATTTGTAACTTGAATTTTATATTAAAATTATTTTGGATTTCAACTCTAAAAATGTCTGTGTGACGGGGCCCTCATTTTATATACAAATGTTTATACTTGGGTATCTTGATACACCTTTTATGAGGAGAAAGAGGGAATTTAGGAGGGGAGAGTATCTCTAGGGATATGCCTTTGGTCATTTTAGCCAACTATTTTGTTCTAATACTAGTAGGGGGGGAAAAAAGAATATAGGATTACGTTTAAGCTTTGGGTCATGGATTACAGTTAGTGTACGTATGTATACATATATATGCATATATAAATATATGTAATTATACTAAGTTTTAAGAGATGGCGAATTAATTGAACTTGAACTTTCTGGTTGAAAATATAACAGATCTTGCTTATATTAGGTTTAGTGCTTGTGTTAAGTTTAGTTAGGTTTCAGTTTAGTACATATTTTCATGTTAGCAAAAGTGTACTGTATGTGGAAAAGCCTCTTCATTTCAATCTTATTTGAGTCTCCTAAAAAAAAAATTGACAATGTTGTTCTCAAACCACAGGATCTTCTTTGCTCACATTTCAACTTTAAAGATGTATTTGTCTTTTATTTTGTCATTCCTAGTATGAAGGGGAAGGCATTTTTCAATCTTAGGATAATTCAGAAGCAATTTTTTGGTTCTCAGTTAATTCAGTTTCATCTTAAAAGTTCAAATTTAGCAAAGCACATGTTCCCTTGTTCATGCCAAGTGTGATAAAAACTAGTCGAAAAATAAAACCGTTGCAAACAAGTAGAGCATTGCATTTCACTGCATACTATACAGGCTGCATCATTTCTAGGTCCCATGTCACTGCCTGCTGGGCTGCCATTTGTGGACACAAGTAAGGCTGCCATTGAAAGTTGATGGAAGGTTCTACTATTTCAGATATGTGTGCTTGAATTGTGCGTGCTTGTGTGTTAAATGTCTTCTTTAAATAGTGATTTGCACACTTGTGAACATTTAAGCATTTGCTGCCTTCTATCAACAAAAGGTTATTTTTTTTTTAGGTTGCAGGATGTGTTTTTCTCTTGCTGCGTTAGGAGATATTTTCTTTAATTGTGTCTAAAATGTGAATTAGCAAAATCATTTCTCCCCTCTTTGTAATATAGTCAAATTGTAGGCTACTGTGTGGAATTATAACTTTCTTAATAGTTTAATCTTTGTATTTATCGTATTAAGCTATCACATATCTATATTTTAAGGTTAACATCCTTGGACTTCAGTGAGTAAAATATACATTATATAATTCAGTTGAGGCCATCTGCAGTCAACAGTGACATTTTATGAGAACTTTTCAGTTGTAATATCGATTTCTATTATTTTAAATGGCTTGCTCAATTCGGAATTTACTAAAGGCCAAACCATTATTTCCAATTAAAAATGTTTCAAAAGTGGTTAGTACTTTTATAACCCGATGTGTATTTTAATTAAACATTTATAATTTTGGATATAATTTTACCAGATAATAGCCATGTTTACTACTCAGCACCTTCCTTTGAGAAAGCAGAAGCTACAATGAAGTTTTATCCTTTCGCAGTTTACTTACCATTGAATGCTATATATTTTGTTCCAATAAAATCTTTTTTTCTACCTCTGTCTTAATTTGCTATATATTTTTAAAAACTGATTGCATTCTAAGTAATCCTTAGAGCTCATTCACCTTTGGGATTCACTCTCTTCATTTATGCTCACATTCTGCTTTGTTACTGTGGAGAAAGTCACAGAAACATACTGACTTCCTCCTCAACAAATTTGTTCTTTCCTTCTCCAACCCTGCTCTCTCCCTGACACTCATTTTGCCCTTGTTGTCTCTCTTGCCAACAACTTTTTTTAACATACTCATTTTTCTCACGCTGCCACCCTGAACCTGAATCTTTATAAAATCTATGTCTGATTCATCAGTTTGTTTTTTTCAGGTCAGAATTTTTATGCTTTCGCCAAAAGCAGTTGTGTGATGTTCAGGACAAACATCAGATACAATATGTCTTTTTCTTTAACCTTTCTCACACTTTTTTTTTCCCTGCTTTCTTCTACAACCTTCTATAATCACTTCATCTCTCAATATTCATTTTATTCTATTATCTTTTTGGAGGTATTTGCGAAAGGACAACTTAATATTTTTGTCTCTGGTTGGATTTCTATTTTCTTCTTTACCTCTAACATTCTTCCCTATGTGAACCCCTCCATTTATCCCTGCTCTCTTTTGTACTTAGGACTCATCTTTCAATGCTTTCTTTGATCCTTTCAATTCAGCTTCCTCATTTGCACAGACATTAAAATCTTTCTTACTACATTTACCAGTGTAATGGCCTTAACCAAATGTAATGGCCTTGTTACAGACTAATCTTTACTTTCTTAGCTATTTAAAATCATGACTGACCCTTTGGGTGATTCAGGCTCATGGATTCTGCAACTCCTTCACTTTTGCTTTCTTCTTCCAGCTTTTCTTTCATTGGTCTGTCTGCTTGCTTCTTGTTTATTTTTGCATTTATAGGTTTTTATAGGATTGCTTTACCCAGGTTGTGTCTGTCCTCATATACCTTTCCTAAGGAAACTTGTTAGACATCTGATACGGAAGAATGGGGTGGGAGAAAGGAGACCCTGTCTAGTTTTCTTAATATGTATACCTTCCATCTATTGCCTACCAGACTTCATCTAGTTGGTGGTTTCTTATTTCTCGTAGCCTGGTACATTTTAATTGACATTCTGGATTTTTCTGTTTGTTCTTCCTTGAACCATTTGATACCAACTCATGTTTTTCTTGCCCTTCAGTTTAATACGGTGTAGATTAAAATGAATTTTAAAATTTTGAATTTTTCTCAGTTAATATTAATTTAACCCTTTAAGGAGAGTGCAGTAAGAAGTATGCATGTCAATGCCATTAAGAAGGAAGGGGATTTCTATGGCTGTACAATTGTGTGTACTGTATCTTATTAATGATATCATTATCAACTGTTTCTCTACATAACTACAGAAAAATAAAGTATCAAACCAAAGAGATTCAGGCCTTACAGACCATGAGAAACAGTTCAACTTGCATCACCACTTCTTTAGGAAACTCTGTTTCTGAGTTTAAAGTTTGCACAGATTTTTAAATTCATTTTCAGTTCTTTTTGCTGTACAGTAATATTTCATAAAACATATATATATATATCTGTGTGTGTGTGTGTGTATGTGTGTGTGTGTGTCTAATGCCATGAAGAAACTGGAGAACAAGAACATAAAATCAAAAAATGGGGAATTTTTAACACTCCTTACATTCTGCTGCCCTGGGTACTGTCATGATTCTTTGCTTTTTGAGGACCTCCTATTGGAGCCTGAAGAAGTACCCTTTTAATAATTTCTTTTTTTTTAAATAATTTCTTATCTATGAAAATAATTGTCTACTTCTGACTACTAGAATCAAGAGTCTTTAAATTTATTACATAGTTTGCACACAGTATAATTTTTCACTCGAGTAAGAAGTTGGCAAAAAGCCATCATATTAAAGAAATGTTCACATAATATGACCAAAAATTTGTAGTTGTGCAACGGCAATTATGTATGTAAGATACTTGCATTAAATTTGTTTTGAAAATATAGGTCTCAAAGGAACCTGACTTCTAAGGTGTAGTAGAAAACACTGGACACAAATAAGACACATATTTCTATGATTTTCAACATCTTCATTTGTAAAATAAAGTTATAATCAAATCTTTCAAGTATCCTTCAGTTTGAGAGAACTTTGCTTTTTGGGGACTACTGACTTTCTGTGCAGTTTGACTTAAAATGTTCTGAGCCAGGCTTTCAAAGTTTTTAACTGAGACTCACAGAAACACAAAGGTTTCTCAAAATCCGCTTACCACATTCAATACACTCTGAATTTTTTTTATGTTCAATATCACTAAAAAGAAAATTTGGGGTATGACCTCTTACATTTATTTCATGATATTTTTGATGGACAGTGACTCAAAATCTAAGAACATTGCCTCAGTGGTACCGTTGATTTGACTAGCCTAGAATGTTCTCAGCTTCCTCTTATGTCTCTGCTCTAATATTTCTTTTCTAGAATGGCAGAATACACATATTAGCAAAATAGAGTCAATCACTTCTTGTTGAATAACCAAAGGGAATGTATGGCCTAAAGGATGTTTGAGTAGAAGATTGAGAGACTATTCTTTGTTGTCTTTCTTTTCACTAGGATCTGCAATTAAAAAAAAAAGTTATTTCTTAGAGATTGCTAGGTTTTATTTAAGAGGCAACCTTTTTTTTTTTATTTAAGGCATTTCACGTTTTTCTGTCTCTCATGTCACACACATACTCCAAGCATATTGATTGAAATTGGGATCACTTCTAGTTGTGGGGATGAGCAGGCCCACCTTGCTGGTGTGGTTCTTTGTATGAACGGCCTCTTCCCCTTTTCTGACTCTAAGGCCCAGCTGGTTGGAGGGAGGAGGATAGCAGCAACCCCCATAACCTTTAGGCCAGTGGCTTCACAGGAGCAACATCAAGGGAGCTTTAAAAAAATCTGTTGCCTGGATTTTCACCCAATCCCCAATAAATCAGAATATGAGAGCCTGGCATTAGTGCCATTTAAAGACTGCCAGATGATTCTAATATACAGCAAAATCTGGGAATGGCTCCTTTACGTTTGTTTGTTGATTTTTTTTTTTTTTGGTAATGAAAGAAAAGGTAGAGGTTTTTTTGTTTTGTTTTAGTTTAGCAGCTTATGAGCCATAGTGATAAATGATCTCTTCATTAAAATGTCATGCCTAAAGGACTATGGTAATGTCAACTTTCTTAAAAACAAAAATAAGTACATAGATTTAAAAATGACTATTTTCAAATAACTTTAATTTTTTAAACACTATGACATTGTGGTCAAGTTTTAGAATAGGCAGTTTATCCCCTTGACTATGAGAGAAAAGCAACGGGAAGAACACTGTTGCCTCACTTTTTGTAAAGAAGAGGCGTTTGCACTCTTCCTGCAGCTTATCATCATGAAAACATTGTTATTAGTGCTATCTCTGGAAACTTCAGTCACTCATCCATCCATGAGGCATGCTTTATCTAGATAGATTGAAATTGGAAGGTTGTTTAGAAGTACTGCATATTTGACATCTGATGTCGTTCTCAAAAGAATAATAAATGTAGAATATCCACAATAGTCCTGATCGATGGAACAAATACAGAATTCTAGGATGGGGAGTTAGGATAGCAATGCCAACCATATATCATATTTCAATTGAGCTATAGAGAGATTACCTCCAAAGTGTGTCAGATGGAAAGATTTCTTCCCCTTAATATAGGCCAGATATAATAAGAAGCCTACTTACACAGATAGTTTCATGGTCCATGGCAACCTCCCAAGTCATTCATTTTTAAGTGGTTGCATCCATTTGAGTCATGATGTGAACATCATCCTGAGTCACAAATTAATTTACGTATTTGAGCAGTTGCTGTGTTTAGTATATTGCAATAGAAATGTAGAAATTTTGTTTCATTCAGATTCAAAATCTCACTAATATGTGGAGGGTTATTATTTGCTAGTATTATCCCTAGGAATAATCAGTTAGTATAAATTGATCTGTGTTTGTTTTGCATAATATTTATAAGTAGAAGTATAACTAGAGGATAGAATGAAATGAAATTTTTTGCTGAGAAATATCATGTAGAATATGAAAATTCACCAGCTCCAGGACTCAAAATGGTTACAATTCAAAAAGTTAAAAGGAAAGACCTTGGTTAAATATGTTTTGAGATTTGCTAAACTTAAAATGTTAGAAAAGTCAGAATTTTTGTTATGTACAAACAATTCAATTTTCCTAATCTTTAGAAATCTTTTAAGTTCTGGGATTTAAAAACAGAAGAGACTCAACAAGAAGAAATGTCAAAGTTATTGATTCTATTTATTTTTTACATTGCCTACTATCTACCTTCCAAAATGCAGTATTTCATCAGAGCTGGAATTAAGTATTTATTGATGTTCAAGACACTAGGCAGTCATCTGACCGTGGCTTATTATAGCTCACTCCTAAATTTAGAAGTGTTCCCAGATTGAAAAATGTTAAAGGAAATAGAGAACAAACGCACAGTTTTGGTTTACTCCTTGTTATGGGTTTTATATATATTTTTGAAACTAGATTTCATTATCCTAATCGTACTGTATTGAGTCTTTTAAGAGAATGAAGTTAGACTGTGTTAGATTTTTTCCAGATCTCCAAGTTATATTTGTATAAATTATGCTTTTCTTTGTTCAATTAACAGTTTCTAGAAATGATATATAGTCAATTTTTAACAATTCAGACGTTTCCTATTTCTGAATTATCTGTGTACATTGCTTCTCA
Source organism: Smutsia gigantea (assembly GCA_032199065.1). Classification (NCBI taxonomy): domain Eukaryota; kingdom Metazoa; phylum Chordata; class Mammalia; order Pholidota; family Manidae; genus Smutsia; species Smutsia gigantea. Next base: position 95,541 of record JAVSCE010007213.1, read on the forward strand.
CTTGCTTCCATCTGCCAATCTTTTGATTACTTTTACTCATTTTTCCTTGATAACAAAAAAGGGAAGTTGATGGTAAAAATGAAATCTGTTTATCAGTGAATGTAATTTGGCAAGAAGGAGGATACAAATATTTCTACAATGAAGTCTTTAGATTAATGGATTTTATTTATCCTTGCTCTTTTTGTAGTCTTAACTACAATTAAATGAGAGGTTTTAGTTTTTTTTTATGGAAACGAAGGCAACATTTAAAATTTTTCATGTAAAAATTTCTATGAAAATGGTTTATTTTGTAGAAATCCTAGTGAATATGGACGTTCCAAGGTGAACTCTCTAAGGTAGGAATACCTGAGCCAAAGCCCGGGATTTTTCTGCCATTATCTTGAAAGCCTCCCTGATAGATCTCAGAACTGATTGTCGGGTCATTTTTCTTTTTTCCTATGCCAGTTGAGAGAAGACTAATAACGGACAACACACCCCGATTTCGTGTCTCTGTTTAGGATGGTTGTAGTTCAGATGAGTTTCCTTCTCTCCTTTGACCGCTTTTTTGCCCTTCTGACTTTGAAAAATGAAAAGAAGCTCCCCTTCACATAAAGATTGGGGCTTGTTTATCTAAGAAACTGATATAACAAGAACTTTCTATATTGATCTGGTTATTTTAATTTAGCAGACCTTTGTTGATTACTGACTATAACAGGCTTATATAAGGCACTGTGGAGATTGTAGGATGAATGAAATATGTATTTTTTGTGACTTGTGAAAAGACTGTATTACAAGATGTAAAGTGGTGAGTGATGAGTTCTAGGGGAGATGCACAGAGAAAATCTGTTGGGACCATAGGGGAGGATGTGATTACACCTGGCTGAGGGAATCCTGGAAGGCTTTGTGGATGGGATTGATAACTGTTGAGCCTAGACTTCCAGAAGAGCAGGGCTTGGAAAGGCATTCTGGACTGGAAAAAAAGTCATAAGCGAAGTCTAGGACATAGAGAGGCAGAGGCCTATTTGGAAATAGGTACTAGTTTTGATGCTTGGGAAATGGAGTATGTAGAGGAAATAATAGAGAGGTAAGTTTAGAAAGGCTGGGTGCCATATAGTGGAACATTTTGCATGTCAGGGTAAGACAAACTGGGCCTCTGATTAAATGAAAATAATTCAATATGATTAAATTTAACTGAATTTACTATGAATTGCACTAGAAGAAACCATGTATGTTCTGCAACTTTTATTCTTCATTTAGCAATATATTTAGGCTATATTTCTAAGCCTACGTACATACTGATCTCATTCTTTTTAACATCTTTGCTCTTAATATTGTGTGATAAACTATACCTAACTTAACTAGTCTTTTCTGATGTACTAGTAGTTTTTAGGTTTTTACTGTTGTAAAAAATGCTACATTGTACATTTATCTCTGTATACTTGTGTTAGGTATCTATTGGGTAAGTTCCGAAAAGTGGAGTTTCTGGGCTAAAAGTTGTATCAATTTACAGGTACTCCAGAAGTATATGAGAGTTTGATTCTTTACCCTCTCACCAGTTCAGTTAGGCAGTCTTGACCTAATTAAAAATACTGATGAAATTAGAAATTGGTAGCTAAAAAGGGAAGGTATCCACCAACTTAGAGAACATACACACACTTGGAAAGTGTGTAATCCTAGGGTACAGGATGGTGTGGCAGTATAAGGGAACACTTATAGGAATAATGTTATGTTCATTTTGAGGTTTCTAGTTTTCCTTAAAGATTTGGGAAGAATACATGTTATTTTCACTTTAAATTGAGTTGAAAAATTTGAAGGTAGGATGTTGAATTTATGTGATTTTTATTAATAAAATAATGAACATTTATTTTATTTCATTATTAATTAATGTGTATGATAGCACTTGACATATTAGAAAGTGCTTTACAAATTGTATTACTGTGTTAGCCAATAATGTATTACAGGACATAAAATCTCTCTTAATTGCTCAACCAAGCCATTAATATAAAAGAAAAAGGAATGACAAATTATTTATTCAAGTATTCTGATAGAATTGTCACATACACAAAAAGCATTATAGAGTAGAATTTAGTTAGCACCTTCTTTTCTTTCTTTTTCCTTTCCAGGTTGTAAGCAAACTATTACATTGCCTTAAATACCTTTAACTTGTTTCTTATACATTTTGCATTTAATAAAAACAAAGAGTCACTTTTTTTACCTTGCGAGTATCAAATAATTTTTTTATAGTCACCACTTAAATCTACACTACTCTCTGGACTGGTAGGTGAACTGAAGGGAACAGAGGCTAGTTCATATTTGAGATAACACTTAGAAAGTACACCAGATCATGACTTTGCAGTCTCTCTAAAGTTCCCAGGGAGGACAGTGGTCTTCATACTTAAAAAACTTTAGCAACAGACCTCTTTTTCAAAATGCATTGATATGCAGAATATCAAACATGTAAATGTGGAGGTGCTCTGTTGACGAATGGTGAGGCCCCTGAATTTCTGGTCACTAGGCCTCTCTCCTTCACTTCCTTCCGGGGTGCCTCCAACAATATCCAGGTTGTTGGCAACACAGTGCACGAGCAGTATTCTACTAGGTGAATTTGATGCCCCTGCTTTTTAGGAGACACCAGGCGAAATTCCCAGATTGCTCAATAGATTATTCCATACTCTATTCTTGGAAGATAAGTCCACAATTTAATGTATGAAATTGTAAAGGTTGAAGGTTTTAGGTTCCAGGTTTTGGAGCTGAAGCAGACAGGTCTTTGAACTTCATTTTTTTTTCATACTGTTTATTGATTTCCATGAGCTGCATTGGCATAATAATAAATTAAGCTGCCTCTGTGACTCTCAAAGAACTTTCCTGTGTGACTTACTGATCCTTTCTCTATGGATTTCTTTTAAACCATGAATCTTTAGGGACATTTTATACTTGGGCTACTCAGGGTCTGCCCTGACTTCTAGGATCACTGAAACCAAAAGAATTATTCTGGTGGAAAAGTTAAAAAAGAGCTCATTACATTTAAAAAAAAAATTTGGTCTCGCATGAAAAACATTGTAGTTATTACATTCAAATATTATCAAGTCCCCCCCAACACCCCATTGCAGTCACTGTCCATCAGCATAGTAAGATGCTATGGAGTCACTATTTGTCTTCTCTGCACTACACTGTCTTCCCTGTGATCCCTCCACCACCCCACACCATGTGTGCCAATCATAATATCCCTCAATCCCCTTCTCCCTCCTTCCTTCCCCCACCATTCCCTTTAGGTAACCACTAGTCCCTTCTTGGAGTCTGTTTGCTGCTGTTTTGTTTCTTCAGTTTTGCTTCGTTGTTACCCTCCACAAATGAGGGAAATCATTTGGCACCTGCCTTTCTTCATCTGACTTATTTCACTGAACATAATACCCTCTAGCTCCATCCATGTTGTTGCAAATGGTACGATTTGTTTTCTTCTTATGGCTGAATAATTGTGTGTATGTACCACATCTTCTTTATCCATTCATCTACTGATGGACACTTAGGTTGCTTCCATTGCTTGGCCATTGTAAATAATGCTGCGATAAACATAGGGGTGCATATGTCTTTTTGAATCTGAGTCTTTGGGTAAATTCCTGGGAGTGGAATTCCTGGGCCAAATGGTATTTCTATTTTTAGTTTTTGATGGAACCTCCATATTGCTTTCCACAATGGTTGAACTAATTTACATTCTCACCAGCAGTGTAGGAGGGTTCCCCTTTTTCTGCATCCTCGCCAACTTTTGTTCTTCCTTGTCTTTCTGATGTTGCCCATCTTAACTAGTGTGAGGTGATATCTCTTTGTGGTTTTAATTTGCATTTCCCTGATAATTAGTGATGTGGAGCATCTTTTCATGTGCCTGTTGGCCATCTGAATTTCTTCTTTGGACAAGTGTCTGTTCATATCCTCCACTCATTTTTTAATTGGGTTGTTTGCTTTTTGGGTGTTGAGGCTTGTGAGGTCTTTATATATTTTGGATGTTAACCCCTTATCAGATATGTCGTTTATGAATATATTCTCCCATACTTTAGGATGCCTTTTTGTTCTACTGATGGTGTCCTTTGCTGTGCAGAAGCTTTTTAGTTTGATGTAGTTCCATTTGTTCATTTTTTATTTTGTTTCCCTTGCCTGAGGAGATGTGTCCAGGAAAAATTTGCTTATGTTTATACTTTAGTGATTTTTGCCTGTTTTCTTCTAAGAGTTTTATGGTTTCATGACTTACATTCAGGTCTTTGATCCATTTCGAGTTTACTTTTGTGTATGGATCTAGACAATAATCCCATTTCATTCTCTTACATGTAGCTGTCCAGTTTTGCCAACACCCATTGTTGAAGAGACTGTAATTTCCCCATTGTATATCCATGGTTCCTTTATCATATATTAATTGATCATATATGCTTGGGTTTATATGTGGGTTCTCTATTCTGTTCTATTGATCTATGGGTCTGTTCTTGTGCCAGTACCAAATTACTTGATTACTGTGGCTTTGTAGTACAGCTTGAAGTTGGGAAGTGAGATCACCCCTGCTTTACTCTTCCTTCTCAGGATTGCTTTGGCTATTTGGGGTCTTTTGTGGTTCCATATGAAGTTTTTTTTTTCCATATAAATTTTAGAACTATTTGTTCTAAGAACTCATTAAATTTTATGATAACACTCTCGAGTTTTTGAGCAAGGTTAAGTAAGCTTTGATTATTGGCTATTGGTTCATTCTAAAGGTAGATTTGCTCCAGAAATTCTGCCTTAAATATTGCATTATAATAATACCACATTTTTGAGTGAACATGCTGCAGATATATTGGCCACAAAGCAAGAGAGCAATGATGTGTGGCAGATGACTAAAGTCACTAATACCAAAACTATACGTTAAAACTTGTGATTAAATCCAAAAGGAGATTGGAGGTGCCATAAAGTGCTCCAATTGACATTCAAAAACTTTGTCCAGGAAGTATGAACCCAGATTGAATTGAAAAGATAGTTTACAGAGATTTAAATTACTTTTTATTTTTTGTGAACATTTTAAAGCAAATACTTAAAATTATTGTGATAGTTAACAGTGATGAACAGAGGACCCTATAAAACCTGGAAAATTCTGGATAAGCATCAGTATTAAAGTGTACATGTCCATCAGATGACCTTTTTATTTAATGACATATCTTGTAAAGGTATTAAGTTAACTGTATTAACTACATAATATTATAATAGTCTCAGGTGTACAACATAGTGATTCGACATTTACATACATTACGAAATGCTCACCACATTAAATGTAGCTACCATCTGTCACCATACCAAGTTATTACAATTAATTCAATATAATTAGTTATAAAAATACTCTTTTCACCTCTAATGAATGGACAAAACTGGTTATTCTGCCTTTTCTAATGACATTCATCAATTCTTTAGTTCTAATCAGCACCATATGAATCCTCTGATCATTTAAAAAACATTCTTCTTAAGGAAACTATTTATAAAATGCTAATAAACTATTAAGTGAACAAGTAATACAATATGTGATAATTTTTACACCCTTCCTACAGTGTGTAAAATTTTAATACAAACTTAGTGTGTACTTGATAACAATTTACATGTTTATTTTACCATCTGGTAAATGTGTAAATGATATTTTGAGAAGCACATTTCATATTCACTTTAACAACTTATCCTTGACAGTATGTACCCTATCTTAAGTATTGACTGGAATGATTTTGGAAATTTTTGAAAAAGATGAATCCAGGGAAAAAACATTCATGTCCTAATTTGTTTGTTTTTTAAAATATTATGGAGATTTAAGGCTTAGCTCTTTAGTAACAATGTGAGGGATTGCATTGTTTGCTGATTTTTACCAGACTTCCTGCTAATTAGGGTAGAACAATCAGAGCAGCTTCCAAACATTATATCATATATATCGAATCAGGTTTCCTACTAACACTATAGGCCATATAGGTAGCAGTGATAAAATACATATGGTTCTGTGTGTTGTTGTGTAACAGTATCACATCTTTTCAGAGTGTTTGGCTTGCTTTTGCTTGTGTCTAAATGTGGGAAGATCATTTTTTCCAATGTGTTGCAATGAACCTCAAGTGGATAGCTTTTATCAAATACTTTAACAGCATTTATGACACTTTGGCCTTCTGCCTTTTTTATTTCATTCTCTCTGCTTATTGTTCTCACTGGAATAAATCTCAGGAACTTAACGCAAAACAAGCAAATAGGTAATTCCCTATTTAGTTTTGTTTTAATGCACTCTTTCTTAGCTGGTAATAATCTAATAACTTTTGTAAAATTTCAGGGACTACTTCTACATACTAATTGCCATCTACCCATCTATAATGAAGAGTTTTGATAAGCAAATTGCAAATGTTGGCTTTAACAAATATATCCTCATCACAAAATCTTGAATTTGAGGTCAAAATAAAACTAAGTCACATTTTAATCTACTAGATTTAGAAATCAAATATAGGTATATCTTAAAAATATTTTTGAAAATGAACTATTTCATTAATTACTATTAGCACTTTAAAATCAAATTAGATGTCCTTATCATTTGTTTCCTTGTAGAATGTGTATATCACTGATAATATTATATAACATAATTCTGAGAAATATTGTCTGTGTACATTTTTATCTAGCTGTGATGTTAAGCTCCATTATTCCTGATGCTTTATAGAACTTATATCCTACTCTCTACAACAGCTCTGCAAGATAGGCACCAACTTTATTTTACAAATAAAGAGGTTGAAGCCCAAAGTGTATCTTTCCTATGGGCATACAACTAGTAAATGTTAGAGCATGAGTTTAACCCCAGATTTGCTTTGCCTGAAACCTGCTCTCTTCAGTACATCAGCCTCAAATTTTTTATTGGGAGGATGTAGAATCTATTTTTATTGAAGCGTAAAAGTCCAACATAGTGTCATTTAGTCTTGGAAGAATGAAGTTGCCTGATACAGTCATGAAATGCTAGGTGTGGAGATTGGAAAAAGAGAAAGGAAATGGAGATGACTTTCTAAAATCCCATCAATACTTTGTATAATTTCTAAAATCTTCCTCTATTCAAATTATTACTATCGTGCCTCAAACCTCCCTCAAATCAATGCACTTGGGTTTAGTTTATTATAAAATGGATTAGAAATTCAAATCAAGTATTTAAGAATCAACTAATATTCAGACATAAAAAAACAAACAAAAATAGTATCTCAGACACCATTGCAACTCTGGAAGAAAGCTGTTTTTTTGTTCCAAAATACCAAAATCATTATAATAATAATAGTGATAACATATACTTATTGAATTCTTACTTTATGACACTGTCCTAAAGCAATTTTTTCTTCATGGATCTTAACTAATTTAATTCTCATAATAATCCTGTGAGATAGGTACTATTATTATTTCCATTTTTCAGAAGAAGGATAAGAGAGGTTAAGTAACTTGCCTGAGGACACATAAACAGTAATTGAGTCAAGATTTGAACTCAGGCAATCTGGATTCAGAGTATTGACTATTATTTGCAATGGTGTTAAGATAAATAAGATGGTAACTGATCTCTCAGAACTGCCACTACAAAAAGCAGTATGAAGAAAAAAATTGGAACAAACACAAGTTAAAAACTCAAGAATGAAAGTAAATATTCAGTGGACCCTTTAGAACTTTATTTAAGGGTGTAAATATGAGTAAAACAAAAGGATAGTTTTCATTTTTCAAAAAGGAAAGGATTTTATTTTAGGTATACAATATTCATTATTTCTTCCAAATGGAATAACAGGATAATAATATGCTGTTTTTGAATCTGTTAAAATTTTCCTCATTTTTGGTCTTTCATGGTTCTTTATATAAAGTTTCTAAAATGTAGCATCATTTCTAATAAGTGGAATTAAAACAGTTTAAGCTATATAAGTTCTTTCATAAACCATGAGCTGAGTTTTGGCTTTTGTTCTAAATTATCAGTGTTTTAGTGATATTTTTGTTATATAAACTTATTTTTATACCAGAAATAAAATATACCTGGTAAAATAAAATTATCATTTTGAATTGGAAAGAAAGGATTTCCCCAATAAAATTTCACACTTTTAAAGAAAAGATAGTAGGATTAATCAGAAGCTCATTAAATTCATGCAGAATCATCTATTCCCTCATTTGGCCAATAATAATAGTCAGAACTGTGAATGAGATTGCTAAAATGAAAAGTTTTAATACTTTTTAAATGTTTTATTGAAACACAAGTTGTACTAAAATGCTTATATAGAGCACATGATAGGCCTAATCATTGGGGGTTTAATCTTAGAGATCAAGTTTGGGTTTTTTTTTAGAAAAGGCTTAAAGCCTTTATTTATAATGTTCCTGTTTTTAGAATTTTTTTAATTTTGGTATTGTTAATGTACAATCACTTGAACATTATGGTTACTAGACCCCCTATTATAATGCAGTATTTTATCTTGGCCCACTTAGAATCCATTTGACTATAAACCAATAACCATGAAGAACTTATTTTATTCAGAAAGTATAATATGCTAAAAGTTTACCTCAACCCACATTCACAACATAAAAAGAATAATAGTAAAAATAATAGCTTGTTTTTTCCTAAGTTTGGGTAACCTAATTGGCCTTTATTTACATAAGAAATAAAGAAGATACTATCATCTTGAAAGAGACACATATTTTGAAAATATCCCATTGTGAGGTATGGATGGAACCAGAACAACTGTTGTTAAATCTTACCTTTGATAACAACCCAACAATTGTTTTTCAGACACTTGGCAAATAAGTATTGGCAAAAGAAAAAAAAATACCCCATTATAGTCACTGTCCATCAGCGTAGTAAGATGCTATAGAATCATTACAAGTTTGGGTTTTTTTAGAACAGTTTTTGTTCTAAAGTTGGACATCCTCTATTTTATATGCTTTATGTTATTAATTTCAAAATGAAGATTTACTTGTCTTTTCTTGATATACATTATTATTGTCTTTTTCTTGAAAAAGAAATTTCTTTTTTAGCAATATCTCCAAAAAGGAAACAAATAGAACATATCAAAAAGAAAAATAGTAATGATAGTATTCCTTTTTTACTTATGTGGCTTATTTTGAGTTTCAATTAAATGTATGTAGACGCAAAAGAGAAATATTTTCTTCCATACTTTAAAAATGTTTGTGTCTTTTTTGTAATTTAAACCTCCAAGTAAGAAGGCTATATGGGGAGTGAATACTTCCATCTTAGTGATTATTTTTAATAGTTTAGTTCATACCTTATTATGGAAAGACTCACTGAGTTTGTTTGTGAAGACAAATTCTACAAAACTCACTTCTATGTCTGTGGTGGTAAACTGATCTGAAACTAGATCTTTATGCATTTTTTTCCAGCAGCATTGCCCCCTCTCCTCCCACCCCAACAGTGTCCCTCTGAACAAGTCCTCATTTTACATTTTTGGTCAAAGGCAAAATTGTGATCCTTGTTTTTGACTGCTGTAGCCTCCCCAGACTGTGTCTCTATTTTACACATTGCTTCTCTTCTTTCTCACTTAACCTTGCACACTCTTGCTTTGTCCTGTATCTACGTGAATTTGCTCGAGCTAGTGGTTCTTTAACCAGTAGTTCTCAATCATGGCTACCCATCACAATCACCTGTCATTCTTCCACAGCCAAAAACAAAAAACCAGATGTCCAGGCTAACATGACCTCAGGGGCTGAATCTAGGGCCTTGATGTTTTGAAGAAGTGCCTCAGATAATTCTAATGATTAGCCTGGGTTGAGAACCATTGAGTTAAAAGATGAAATGCTTGCTTCAGAAATCAGCAGACAGGATGGAAAGAGCCTTTCATGTGTCCTTAAATTCACATTACATAGGTGGCGCCTCCTTAGGTTATTCATTAAGACTAGCCATGGTATCGTTGGTAACCCAGTGAGGAGAGCTTGTGTAGAAGTGTGCATGCATTAAAAGCCTGTAGAATTTGCTTCATTTGTGTTTATCATCCTGTAGGTCCTGGCATTAAGAAAACAAGAGGTAAAATTTGTCTATCTCCTGTCACAAGAACCTACGTGGCTAATTCTCTTAATATTTGGCATTTTGAATAGCATAAATTATTTGACTTAGTCTATTCTTACCTGGTGTTCACAAAAATTTCAACATGTTATGTAATGGGAATTGATGCTGGTTTGGTAGCTTATCCATTATTCAAGTACCTTTGTAGAAGGAAAATAAAAAAAACCCAAGAACCTTTTTTTTTGGATAGATGAATAAATAATGGCCAGAGCTTGATTAAATCTGGTCACAAGCTCTAACATTTAGATTAGGTGTTATCTGAAACTTGCATGTATTAATCAATTTTTTCTTTTAAAGATCTTACACTGAGATGCAGCACAGTGGATCAAATACTTTTAATTAACTCAAATGAAAGCAATATCCAGCACCTACCTATGGTTTTGGAAATTGTTTTGCTGTTTGGTTAAACTAAGATTGTTCAGACTATTTTATGGAACCTGTTCAAACTGGTTCTTGATAAGCTCGTTTGAGGAGTAGCCTAATATAACTTTGGATTAAGTAAGATTTTTGTAGAAAAATTACTTTTATATTGGGGGAAGTAGAATGTGGTCCTTGGAGTTACTTCTGAGTTCTATAAGTCATTTAGTTGTGTTGGGTTATTCTACACCAGCAGTTCGGGTATAATGATGTTTGCTCTGTATATATTTTGGAGGGATTGGAGAAGGAGGATTTTGCTATAAACAAGTTAAAATGTTGAGCCTTCAGTAAAGGTTTTTGAAATCTTTTAATAAAATGTGTTACAGATAGTGAATTAGAGCAATAAAAATTGCTATTATTATTAACAAATCAAGAGTGACAAATGATATAATGTGCCCCCACAGCACTTTGTACTTACCTTTTCTGTATCATGTAAACAGAGTGTATTTTAATGAGTTGCTTATGTCTCTTTCTCCTATTAGACTTAAACTGGTCTGGAAAGCAGGGATTGCATTTGTCTTTGTATTGAGTTTAATGTAGACCCTGGCACATATTTGACTCAATAAATTGTTCAATAAGTATTTTTAAAGATATATCTAGAATTAAAATGTTAATTACTTTAAAATCATTATATCAGTTTTCTTTTTTGGGGGAAATACTATTAGGAAACAATTTTACTGTCTGTGAAAGTATGGAAATGTAAATTTAAGAGGAAGTTCATTGTTTTTGAACATTTCCATTGGATTGGGAAGTGAATTATATTAAATAAGAATGACCTGCTGGAGTGCTGCAGTTGCGGGTTTATAAGAGGTAAGCAATCAGATGTCGAGGAAAGATCATGGGATTTGCAGCATCACTGATCTGGATTTGAATCTGCCACTTTCAAAATGGGTGATCCTGGGGAAATTTCTTAATGTCTTGGTTTCAGTTTCTTTATCTGTGAAATAAGGATAATACTACTTACTTCATAGACTAGTTGTAGCAATTAAGTAGAATCCTTAATAAAGCATCTGATACAATGTCTGGACATATTAGGGGCTATGATAGCTGTTATTATTAGATAAGTTAACAAAAACTTAGCAAAAGGATTCTTTTCAGGTAGAAAATGATTTAAAGATGTGCTTTTTCAAAGTCAGACTTTTCAATTGAAAAGGAATTTCTGCCCTTTTACTTTTCCTTGTACTTTAACTTTCTGAAAGTTAATTTCCAAATTAAACATTATGAAAGATTGCATAGAATATTATTTTACTCTTTGCTCATAAGGGATCTTGTACTATCAAAGGATTACAAGGTGAAGTTAAGCTGGTGGTTTTCATTCTAGCCTCTGTTAGTCCCTGTCACCAAACTGGAGCATTTGCCAGTGTTGGCTCAAGAGAGGCCAATCGAGACACTAATAGATGCATTTTCTCCATGAGTACACCCTTGGATCACACATAGAATTCCTATTAACAGCAATGAGAGTTAAACTTGTAAATCCCTTATGCATTGATGGGAGAATAGACCTTTTAGTTTACTTAGCCATCTTCCAGTTATTTGGCACTTTCCCCATCCCTTGTGAGTTCTCCAACATTTTCATTAAAGGCTTTTCTATTTTCTATTCTGCTTCATTCAGTTTGGCCTGATGCCTTGGCAGCAATGAATGATTCTAATTGCCTCACTATCTATCTAGTCTGGCCTAATCATAAAGCCTTTCAACTTTTCATTCAAGCTTCCAGCAGTATCAACTTCATGGGTCACAAACTTCCCACTCATATCCTTTCATTGCATCTTAGCTGCTTACCTCTTATGTATTTAAGAAACTCTAGAGAGTTCATGATTATTTCAGTCCTTTTCTGTTATACCATCTTATCTTTTTTTTTGTAAAATTAAATCAGCATTGCAGAAACGTAAGGATGAAGAGCGACCTGTGTCCAGACGTATCAGAAGAGCTAGTTCCCTAGTTCTCATGTATTTGATTTAGTTACAGTAAAGGGTTAGAAAGTAGAAAGTTTTAAGTATTCTTTCATGTCTCCTCTGTTACATCTTTAACTATAGTCACCTCCACTTCCTTGTCTATCTACTAAAGTACATATTTTTCTTTTCTAATCCTGAAGAAAGACTGTAGGAGAATCATAATGGTAAACTGAAAACAAAGGTCCTGCTTTGAATTCATGTGATTTTCTGGCAGACAGGGTGACTGCTCCAGTACTCTATATAGCATGCATATTCTGTTTTGATTCTGTGTGGTAATGCTTATTTTGGAGTTATTATGGGAGCCTTTCTCATATAAAGTACAATAAAGTAAACAGCTCCAAAAGTTTTAAAAGGGAAGAAGTACATACTTAATCATGAAATATTTTAATTTTGCCTTATTCCCCTTCCTTTTTTTGAAAAAAAAAAAAGGATTCTATAAATTTAAAAAGCCTTTTATTATAGGAAATTTCAAATATTTCATAATGGTATAATGAACTTTCATTTATCCATTCATTGAAAAACAGAGGCTTTATGAGATTCTGGTAGGGGTTTCATGGGGAACTACTTTAAATGTGATATTGTGTACTTCCGTTAATGTCTGATTATCTTTTGTCAGACAAAAGAGATGTCTCTTTTGTCTTAATCAGGCAAGATGATTATTGTGTAGAACCATTAATTTATTAGAGTTTGCGAAATGGGATTTAAGAATTCTATCATTCCTTCATTTATTACCTAGAATACTAACATGAAGCATTACCCTTCCTTATTTGGTTACAACAAGGTAAATTAATCCTTTCCCTTTATTTGCCAGTTTTCAAAGTAAGTTAGTTCCACAATATTTTCCAAAGGTAACCAAAGAATTGTTTTCTTTTATCATTATGAATGGATGGATTTAAATATATTTGATGTGTTACAATACATTGTAGTTATTATCTTTGGCCCATGGTGACCTATTCAGTGTTAAGCTTGAGTTCTTTTGACTGGACTACAATAGCCTTTGATAGCATCTTTTCTTTCCTTATAGAATAATACATTTCAACCTCATCTTGAATTCTAAATGGTTCATCTAAATTCTTTAAGGAGCTCTAGTTCATTTTAGTGTGAAATGGAAATTAGAAACCACAGTCTGGAAGCTAAAGGTGCTTATTGCTACTGGATTAGTCTTTTCAGGGGATTGTGCTGGAGAATTTTACATGTTCACACATGCACATGCACACATGTAAAAAGATTGTAAAATAAAAGACTTTGTGGGTTTGTACTAACATTTCCACTTCCAATGCAGGACTCCAGAGTTTTTATTTAACTATTAACTCCCTTATGCTGAAAATCTGTTTCCTACCTCTATATTCACTTTGTTGAGAGTTTTTATCATGAATGGATTTGAATTTTGTCAAATGCTTTTTCTACATCTATTGAGATGATCGTATGATTTTTATTGTTCATTTTGTTGGTGTGGTGTATTACATTGACAGATTTATGGATATTGAACTATATTGAACTACCTATAATAAATCCCACTTGATCATGGTGAGTGATTTTTTAAAATGTATTTTTAAATTCAGTTTGCTGACATTTTGTTGAGATTTTTGCATCTGTGTTCATTAGGGATATTGGCCTTTTATTTTCTTTTCCTGTAGTGTGTTTGTCTGGTTTTAATATCAGGGTAATGCTGGCCTTGTAGAATGAATTTGGGAGCATTCCTTCCTGTTTGGAGTAGTTTGAGAAGTATAGGTATTCTCTTCTTAAGTATTTGGTAGAATTCATGTGTGAAGCCATCTGGTCCTTCCTGTTGTGTTTGGTCTGTGACTGCCATGGGGGCACTGATGGGCAGGTCTGGCTCCTGGTGGGGCTGCTTGAGAGTCCCTGCTGCAGCCTCTGTAGGCTTGCTGGTGGGTGGGGTTGGCTCCCCGGGCTGGGAAGCTCAGCAGCAACTGTTACCATAGTGCTGGTGGGCAGGGCTGGCCCTTCTCCCTGCAACTCCAGCTGGATTCTCTTTTGAGCAGCACCTGCTGGTGGGGGACATATTGGGAGGAACAGGTCTGCAAGGGAACACAGTGACGGGGTGAGCAGTGCTAGTAAGGTAAATGGATACTGTCAAAACTGGGTCCCACCAATGTCAGGCCAGCTAAGTTGAAGAAGGGGAAGAGAAATGGTGACTTCCAGTACTTCTGTTCCCAGAGGAAGTTTCTTCAGATTCCAGCCCTCTGGCACATGCCCTAAAATTAGTCAATAAATGTCCCTCACATATAACCCAGGTACTTTCCAACTTCCTCCTCTGTGCTGGGTTTCCTACTGAGTGATATAGTGCAGTAGCCCTTTAAGAGTGGAGTCTCAGTTTCCTACAGCCCTCTGGTCCTCCTGGAGTTAAGAGCCCCACTGATTTTCAAAATCAGACATGATGGGGGCTTGTCTTCCTGGTTTAGATCTCCCAGGTGTGGGATTCCTGATATGGGACTTGTTCCTCAGAGAGAACCTCCATTCCTGAGATATCTGTCTTGCTTGTGGGTTGCCATGTCAGGGGTTTAGTTCCTGTCTCTATCTCTCCTACCTTTCTTGATGTGGTTTTTCTTTAGCTGTAAAGAGCTATTCTGCTAGTCTAGTCGTCAGGTCATTTTCAGAGTGAGTTGCACTATATGTACTTGTAGTCTTGACATGTCTGTGGGAGGAGGTGAGCTCAATATCCTCCTACTCCACCATCTTCCAAAGCCACTTCTTATGCTTTTTAGGTATAAAATCATATCATCAGCAAAATGATTGTTTTATCTTGTTCTTAACAATCATATAGTTCATTTTTTCTTATTGCATTCACAATCTTCCCCCAGTGCTCAAGTTTCACTGAGATAGTTTCTAATTCAGTTCTAGATTATTAGATTTTTCATAGTATACCTCTTCTATTTAAAAAAACCTATTTAGTGCTTACATTACAAATTTGTGTCAATTTGTTATCTAAGTGAATAAACTATATTAGTGGTTCTCAATTCTGGGGCTGCTTTGCCCACTAATGAATGTTTGGCCATGTCCAGAGACATTTTTGATTTGCATAACTAGGGGGGGAGATGCTACTGGCATCCAGTGGGTAGAAGCACCCCACAATGCACAGGCCACCCTCACCCTACTGAACAAATAATGATCTGATCTACATTCCAGAGCTGAGAAACCCTGAGCTATGGGCAATACAAGGTTTATTGCTTATCTGTTCCTCGTCTCTTAATTTTCTTATATCTTAAGGTGGTTTTTCTGTTGCATGTGTTGTTTTGTTAGAGTACTATCTTTAATATTTTTTTTTCTTGGATGGCTTATGTCGATATATTCTCTGTACATTCTGCAAACATCTTCATTACGGACAGTGAATAATATATTTTTTTCCATTGTAAATAACTTATTGAATGATATCTTGGCTAGGTAGAGGGGTTTGGAATTGCATTCTCTCTCAATATTTTGTCAATGTTGCATTCTTTCTATTTCCCAGTGTGGCTGATGCCAATCTGATTTTTTAAAAATAATTTATTATAGTATCATTAATCTACAATTACATGTGCAATATTATGGTGATTAAACTACCCTCTTCATCAGGTCCCCCCCCCACTTACCCCATTACATTCACTGTCCATCAGTGTAGTGAGATGCTATAGAATCACTACTTGTCTTCTCTGAGTTGTACAGCCCTCCCCGTGCCCCCCCCAACATTACATCTGCTAATCGTAATGCCCTTTTTTCCCCCTTTTCCTTCCCTTCCCACCCATCCTCCCCAGTCCCTTTCTCCTTGGTAACTATTAGTCCGTTCTTGGGTTCTGTGAGTCTGCTGCTGTTTTGTTCCTTCAGTTTTTTTCTTTGTTCTTATACTCCACATATGAGTGAAATCACTTGATACTTGTCTTTTTCGGCTTGGCTTATTTCACTGAGCATAATACCCTCTAGCTCCATCCATGTTGTTGCAAATGGTAGGATTTGTTTTCTTCTTATGGCTGTGTAATATTCCATTGTGTATATGTACCACATCTTCTTTATCCATTCATCTACTGATGGACACTTAGGTTGCTTCCATTTCTTGGCTATTGTAAATAGTGCTGTGATAAACATAGGGGTGCATATGTCTTTTTCAAACTGCGCTGCTGCATCCTTAGGGTAAATTCCTAGGAGTGGAATTCCTGGGTCAAATGGTATTTCTATTTTGAGTTTTTTGAGGAACCTCCATACTGCTTTCCACAATGGTTGAACTAATTTGCATTCCCACCAGCAGTGTAGGAGGGTTCCCTTTCCTCCACATCCTTGCCAACATTTGTTGTTGTTTGTGTTTTGGATGTTGGCCATCCTCACTGGTGTGAGGTGATATCTCATTGTGGTTTTAATCTGCATTTCTCTGATGATTAGTGATGTGGAGCATCTTTTCATGTGCCTGTTGGCCATCTGAGTTTCTTCTTTGGAGAAGTGTCTATTCATGTCCTCTGCTCATTTCTTAATTGGATTCTTTACTTTATGTTTGTTGAGATGCGTGAGTTCTTTATATATTTTGAATGTCAACCCCTTATTGGATATGTCATTTATGAATATATTCTCCCATACTGTAGGATCTCTTTTTGTTCTATTGATGGTGTCCTTTGCTGCACAGAAGCTTTTCAGCTTGATATAGTCCCACTTGTTCATTTTTGCTTTTGTTTCCCTTGCCCGGGGAGATATGTTCATAAAGAAGTCACTCAGGTTTATGTCCAAGAAATTTTCGCCTATGTTGTCTTCTAAAAGTTCTTTGGTTTCATGACTTACATTCAGGTCTTTGATCCATTTTGAGTTGACTTTTGTGTATGGGGTTAGACAGTAGTCCAGTTTCATTCTCTTACATGTACCTGTCCAGTTTTGCCAACACCAGCTGCTGAGGAGGCTGTCATCTCCCCATTGTATATACAAGGCTCCTTTATCAAATATTAATTGACTGTATATGTTTGGGTTAATGTTTGGATTTCTATTCTGTTCCACTTGTCTGTGGGTCTGTTTTTGTGCCAAATACCAAATTGTCTTGATTACTGTAGCTTTGTAGTAGAGCTTGAAGTCAGGGAGCGTAATTCCCCCTGTTTTATTCCTCCTTCTCAGGATTGCTTTGGCTATTCGGGGTCTTTTGCGGTTCCATATGAATTTTAGAAGTATTTGTTCCAGTTAATTGAAGAAAGCTGTTGGTATTTTGATAGGGATTGTGTTGAATCTGTAGATTGCTTTGGGTCGTATAGCCATTTTGACAATATTTATTCTACCTAGCCAAGAGCATGGGATGGATTTCCATTTGTTAGTGTCCTCTTTAATTTCTCTTAGGAGTGTCTTGTAGTTTTCAGAGTACAGGTCTTTCACTTCCTTCGTTAGGTTTATTCCTAGGGATTTTATTCTTTCTGATGCAATTGTGAATGGAATTGTTCTACTGATGTCTCTTTCTGTTAGTTCATCATTAGTATATAGGAAAGCAATAGATTTCTGTGTGTTAATTTTGTATCCTGCAACTTTGCTGAATTCAGATATTAGTTCTAGTAGTTTTGGAATGGAATCTTTAGGGTTTTTAATGTACAATATCATGTCATCTGCAAACAGTGACAATTTGACTTCTTTACCAATCTGGATGCCTTGTATGTCTTTGTTTTGTCTGAATGCCGTGGCTAGGACCTCCAGTAATGTTGAATAACAGTGGAGAGAGTGGGCATCCCTGTTTTGTTCCCGATCTTAGATGAAAAGCTTTCAGCTGCTCGCTGTTAAGTATGATGTTAGCTGTGGGTTTGTAATATATGGCCTTTATGATGTTGAGGTACTTGCCCTCTATACCCATTTTGTTGAGAGTTTTAATCAGGAATGGATGCTGAATTTTGTCAAATGCTTTTTCAGCATCTATGGAGATGATCATGTGGTTTTTGTTCTTCTTTTTGTTGATGTGGTGGATGATGTTGATGGATTTTCGAATGTTGTACCATCCTTGCATCCCTGGGATGAATCCCACTAGATCATGGTATATGATCCTCTTGATGTATTTTTGAATTCGGTTTGCTAATATTTTGTTGCATATTTTTGCATCAACGTTCATCAGGGATATTGGTCTGTAGTTTTCTTTTTTGGTGAGGTCTTTGCCCAGTTTTGGTATTAGAGTGATGCTGGCTTCACAGAATGAGTTTGGAAGTATTCCCTCCTCTTCTATTTTTGGGAAAACTTTAAGGAGAATGGGTGTTATTTCTTCTCTATATGTCTGGTAGAATTCAGAGGTGAATCCATCTGGTCCGGGGGTTTTGTTCTTGGGTAGTTTTTTGATTACCGCTTCAATTTCGTTGCTGGTGATTGGTCTGTTTAGTTTTTCTGTTACTCGTTTGGTCAGTTTTGGAAGGTTGTATTTTTTTAAGAAGTTGTCCATTTTTCTAGGTTTTCCAGCTTGTTAGCATGTAGATTCTCATAATATTCTCTTATAATTCTTTGTATTTCTGTGGGGTCTGTCGTTATTTTTCCTTTCTCATTTCTGATTCTGTTTATGTGTGTAGATTCTCTTTTTCTCCTAATAAGTCTGGCTAGGGGGTTATCTATTTTGTTTATTTTTTCAAAGAACTAGCTCTTGGTTTCATTGATTTTTTTCTATTGTTTTATTCTTCTCAATTTTATTTATTTCTTCTCTGATCTTTTTTATGTCTCTCCTTCTGGTGACTTTGGGTCTCATTTATTCTTCTTTTTCCAATTTCTGTAATTGTGTCTTTAGACTATTCATTTGGGAATGTTCTTCCTTCTTTAAATAGGCCTGGATTGCAATATGCTTTCCTCTTAGAACTGCCTTTGCAGTGTCCCACAGAAGTTGTGGTTTGTGTTGTTGTTGTCATTAGTTTCCATATATTCTTTGATTTCTATTTTGATTTGGTTGTTAACCCATTGTTTAATTAGGAGAATGTTGTTAAGTCTCCATGTATTTGTGAGCCTTTTTGATTTCTTTCTAAAATTTATTTGTAGTTTTATACCATTGTGATCTGAGAAGTTGGTTGGTAGGGTTTCAATATTTTTGAATTTACTGAGGTTCTTTTTGTGGCCTAGAATGTGGTCAATTCTGGAAAATGTTCCATGTGCACTCGAGAAGAATGTGTATCCTGTTGCTTTTGGGTGTAGAGTTCTGTAGATGTCTGTTAGGTCCATCTGTTCTAGTGTGTTGTTCAGTGTCTCTGTGTCTTTACTTATTTTCTGTCTGGTTGATCTGTCCTTTGGAGTGAGTGGTGTGTTGAAGTCACCTAAAATAAATGCATTGCTGTCTATTTCCTCCTTTAATTCTGTTAGTATTTGTTTCACATATGCCAGCACTCCCTTGTTGGGTGCATATATATTTATAATGGTTATATCTTCTTGTTGGACTGACCCCTTTATCATTATGTAATGTCCTTTTTATCTCTTGCTCATTTGTTCGTTTTGAAGTCTATTTTGTCTGATACAAGTACTGCAACACCTGCTTTTTTCTCCTTGTTGTTTGCATGAAATATCTTTTTCCATACCTTCACTTTTAGTCTGTGTATATCTTTGGGTTTGAGGTGAGTTTCTTGTAGGCAACATATAGATGGGTCTTGCTTTTTTATCCATTCTGTTACTCTGTGTCTTTTGATTGGTGCATTCAGTCCATTTACATTTAGGGTGATTATCGATAGATATGTACTTATTGCCATTGCTGGCTTCAGATTCATGGTTACCAAAGGTTCAAAGGTTGCTTCTTTACTATCTAACAATCTAACTTAACTTTCTTGTGAAGTTATTGTAAACACTGTCTGATGTTTCTTTATTTCTCTCCCTTCTTATTCTTCCTCCTCCATTCTTTATATACTAGGTGTTTTATCTTTGCCTTAGTTAGTATTTGGATGGTCTGCTTGCTTTGCTATGATTTTATTTTCTCTGGTGACATCTTTTTAGCCTTAGGAGTGCTTCCCTCTAGAGCAGTTCCTTTAAGATGTCCTGTAGAGGTGGTTTATGGGAGGCAAATTCAGCTTTTGCTTGTCTGGAAATTGTTTAATCCCTCCGTCAAATTTAAATGATAATCATGCTGGATACAATATTCTTGGTTCGAGGCCCTTCTGTTTCATTACGTTAAATATATCATGCCATTCTCTTCTGGCCTGTAAGGTTTCTGTTGAGAAGTCTGATGATAGTCTGATGGGTTTTCTTTTGTAGGTAATCTTTTTTCTCTCCCTAGATGCCTTTAATTCTCTGTCCTTATCTTTGATCTTTGCCATTTTAATTATTATGTGTCTTGGTGTTGTCTTCCTGAGTCCCTTGTGTTAGGAGATCTGTGGGCTTCCGTGGACTGCGAGACTGTTTTCTTCCCCAGCATGGGGAAGTTTTCAGCAATTATTTCCTCAAAGACACTTTCTATTTCTTTTTCTCTCACTTCTTCCTCTGGTACTCCTATAATGCGAATATTGTTCCGTTTATATTGGTCACACAGTTCTCTTAATATTCTTTCATTCCTAGAGATCCTTTTATCTCTCTCTGCCTCAGCTGCTCTGTATTCCTGTTCTCTTATTTGTATTGTATTAACAGTCTCTTGCATTTCATCCAGTCTGCTGCTAAGCCCATGGATGGCTTGTCTGATTTCTGCATTGTCTTTCCTCACTTCCTCCCTCAGCTCTTGGGTATTTCTCTGTAGATCCATCAGCATGGTTATGACTTTTATTCTGAATTCTTTTTCCGGAAGATTATGCATTTCCATCCCTTAAGCTCCCTCTCTGGTGTTGTCTGGGTGCGCTTTGTCTGTACCATATTCCTCTGTCTTTTCATGGCGATAGAAGTGGTCGCTGGCAGGTGCCACGTATGTCAGCTGGGCTCTTTAAGACTTTAAAAAGAAAAAAAAAGAAGGAAGAGAAAGAAAAGAAAAAAAAAGGGGAAAAAAAAAGCTCACCAGGAGTAGATTCTGTATGGATGCTATAGGTGGCGCTGTTGCTCCACTATTCTGCAACCTCGGCCGCGCTGTTCTGCTGGGCTGTTTGCAGCTCTGGCCAGGGCAGGAACGAATGGGAGGCTATTGTTCTCCGTGCAATGTTTCAGTGTCGCTACTTTTTCCCAGTTGCCCGGCAAGGGGTCTGAAATTCCTCAGGACTCCCAGCCTGCTAGGCTGAATGTGCTGGGATAATCGCTACACTGCTGTGAAAAGCATGCACTTTTCTTTTGTCCTGGGAGCTGGCTGCACGGACCCAGGCTTGTTCCCAGCTCAAAACCTGCACCTTCTGCCTCTCCAATCTCCGTTACATGGCGTGATGTGTCAGCGCTCCTGGCGCAGATCACCGGGGCTGGTTATTTTGCAGGGTGTACTTCCACTCCCTCCCAGCTCTGAATCCTCTCCTCCCTCCGGTGCGCTGGGGTGGGAGAGTGTTCGGGTCCTGCTGGGACGCGGTTCCGTATCTTATCCGCCTCGCGGGGTGCCAAGTCATCTCAGGTGCAGATGCAGGCTGTGCGTTGTCCTGTGTATTGTGGTCTCTCTTTTAGGAATAGTTGTATCTGCTGTATTTTCATAGATATATATGGGTTTGGGAGAAGATTTCCGCTGCCCTGCTCACGCCACCATCTTCCCCAAACTTCTAATCTGATTTTTTAAAAATAAATAACTTCTTTAGCTTGGAAGCTTGTTGTACAGTTCTTTTTATTCTTGAAACTGCAGATTTTTACTAGGATATGCCTAGGTATATTTCCTCCCTTCCTTAATTAGTGAACTCTTTTAACTCTACGCTTGAATCTTTTCTTATTCCAGGGAAAGTTCCTTCTTTCATTTTTTGTATTATTGCTCTACTTCCATGGTCCAATTTTTCCTTATGGAGTTTCTGTTATTCATATTTTAGGTCTCCTGGATGTGTTCTCCAGGTTTCTAAACTTTTCCCTCATAATTTATTTATTTTTGGTATTTTTTTCCATGAGCCAAACAATTAACTCTTATAGAATCTTTAAAAATAAATCAAAATATGATTTACATATATTGAACTGTACAGATTTTATGTGTACAGATTTGTAAGTTTTGACAAATGTACATACCCATGTAAGGTGTATGTTGTTAAGATACAGAACATTTTTATCATCCCAGAAATACCTCTCATGTCCCTTCCTAGATATCTCCAAACCCCTACCAGGCAAGCACTCCTCTGATTTCCTTCACCTTAGGTTAGTTTTGCTTGTACTAGAGCTTCATGTAAATAGAATCCACTGTCTGTCTTTTTGCTGAGTAAAATGTGTTTTGAGGTTTATCCATAGGTGTTGCATGTATCATCTGTTTCTTTTTATTGCTGAGTAGTATTCCATTGTGTGGATGTACCACCATTTGTTTATCATATTTCCTGATGTTGGATATTTGATTTCCATTATTATAAATAAAGTTCCTATGGACATTATTGTGCAAGGATTTTTGTGTACATATCTTTTTATTCTCTTGGGTAAATATGTAGAAATGGGATTGCTAAGTCATAGAGTAAGCACACATATTTAACTTCATGGAAAACTGCTAGATCAATTTCCAAAGTATTACTGGAAATATAAGATAGTGCAACCACTTTTCAATTTTCTTTGGCAACTTGATTGAAAAATCAATCATCATCAGCATGGGTCTATTTCAGGACTCAATATTTTGTTTCATTAATCTATTTCTCTATCTTTTAAAAAAATTTCTCTATGTTTACATCAGTTCCACACTGTCTGGTTACTGTAGCTCTAAAAGTCTTGAAATCAGATGTGTGAGTCATCCAGCTTTGTTCTTTCTCAGCATTGGTGAGTTCTTTTGGTCCTTTACATTTCCATATGAATTTTAGGATCATCTTTTAAATCTCTATAGAAAAGCATTCTGTTAATCTGTGGATAATATAGATTAACAATATTGAGTCTTTCAGTGCGTGATGACAGCATAGGTGTATATTTATTGGCCTCTTTTAATTTCTATCAGAAGTATTTTGTAGTTTTCAGAGAAATCTATATATTTTGTTAAATTTATCATCATGTACTTTTTCTATTTTAAATGGTTTTGTCTTTAAAATTTCATTTTCCAATCCTTTAATTCTAGAGACAGGAAATCATGAGCACTGACCTTGTATTTTCCATTCTTGTTAAGTCTGCTTATTAGTTCTTGTAGCCTTTTTCAAAAAAAAGATTACTTAAGATTTTCGGCATACATGATTTTAGTGGCAAAGCAATATTTTTACTTTTCCTTTACACTGTCTTATTGTACTTGCTGGTATCTTACAACTGTGTCAAAAAAGAAGTCGAGAGCAGATAGCTTTGCTTTGTTCTTGATTTTAGGGGAAAAGCATTTACTATTTCACTATTAAGTATAATATTAGCAGTGGTAGGCTTTTTGTACATGATTTTTATTAGATCAGGAAGTTTTCTTCTTTTCCTAATTGGCTGGGATTTGAATTTTGTCAAGTACTTTCCCCATACCTACTGGGACTATCATATACATTCTCTTCTTTATTCTGCTAATGTGATGAATTACATTAATTGATGTTCAAATATTGGACCAAACTTTTGTCCCTGGGGTATACCTCCACCTACTAATCATGCTCTATTTATTCCATATTTCTGTGTTCAATTTGTTAATATTTTGTTAGTGTATTTTTGTGCCTATCCTCATAAATATTAATTTGTAGTTTTCTTTTCTTGTAATGTTTTTTTGTCTGGTTTGGATACCAGAGGAATGCTAGCCTCATGAAGGGACTTGAGAAGTACTCATTTCTTCTCTATTTTCTGAAAGAGTTTGTGTAAAACTGGTATTTCTTCCTGAAATGTTTCATAGCATTCACTAATGAAAACATGTGGGCCTAGAATTATGTTCTCTGGAGGCTTTTAGTTTTGAATTAAATTTCTTTACTACATATAGGGCTATTCAGATTTTTAAATTTATTCTTGAATGAATGTTGGTAATTTGTGTCTTTCAAAGAATTTGTTCTCTTCAATTAAGTTGTCAAATTTAAGTAATTAAATTGTTTACAATATCCTATTATTATTCTTTAAATATTTATAATGCTTATAATAACATCCCTTCTTCCATTTCTGACATTGTTAATTAGTATTTTTTCTTTCTTTTTAAGTCTTAACAGTGGTCTATCAATTTTATTTACCTTTCCAAAAACAACCTTTTGGTTTGACTGACTTTTTATTATTTATCCATTTTCTATTTCATTGCATTATTATCTCCTTTTTATATTTTGAGTTTTATTTTCTGGCTACCGAATTCTTGGTTGACTTTTTTCCAGCATATAAAAAATGTAATTCCATTTTTTCTAATGTACAGAGTTTCTGACAAGTGTAAATTTCTCATGATGGCTCATCTGTGTGTCTTTTTTCTCAATACTTTAAAGAGACTTTTCTTTATTATTTATTTTCAACAAATTTGGTTAGGATGTGAATGGCGTTTTTTTTGTGTTTATCCTGCTTAGGGTTCATTGAACTTCTAGGATACATGAGTTATATTTTTCGTCAGTTTTGGAAAAATTCCAGGCATATTTCCTTAACTTTGTTTCTGTCATAACATCTCCTCTTTTTCTGGGATTCTTATTATATGTATGTTGGGCTTCTTGGTGTTGTCTTATAGGTCATTGATAATCTGTGCATTATTTTGTAGTCTTTTCTATTTCTGTACTTTATTTTTGGATAGTTTTGTCACTATGTCTTCAAGTTCATTCATCTTTTATTTTCCATTTTATGATCTGCTATTAGTTTGCTCCAGTGAATTTATTATTTTTGATATTTTATTTTTAAAATCAAGAAGTTCCATTTAGCTCTTTTTAAAAATAGCTTCTTTTTTTCTGTAAATAAAACTGATAGACCACTGTCAAGACTTAAAAAGAAAAAGTACAAATTAACAAAGGACACCATCAGCAGAACAAAAAGGCAACCTACAGTATGGGAGAATATATTCATAAATTATTTATCCCATAAGAGGTTAACATCCAAAATATAAAAGAACTCATACACCTCAACACCAAAAAACAAATAATCTGATTAAAAAAATGGGCAGAGGAACTGAACAGACATTTTCTCAGAGAAGAAATACAGATGGCCAACAGGCACATGAAAAGATTCTCCACGTTGCTAATTGCCAGGGAAATGCAAATCAAAATCACAATGAGATATCACCTCATGCTAGTTAGAATGGCCACTATCCAAAAGACAAGAAATAACAAGTGTTGGCAAGGATGTGGAGAAACGGGAACCCTCCTACACTGTTGGTTGGAATGTAAATTGGTGCAGCCACTGTTGAAAACAGCATGGAGTTTCTTCAAAAAACTAAAAATAGAAATACCAGATGACCCAGTAATTCCATTTCTAGGAATTTACCCAAAGAAAACAAAATCCCAGATTTAAGAAGATATAGGCACCCCTATGTTTATCACCACACTATTTACAATAGCCAAGATATGGAAGCAACTAAAGTGTCCATCAATAGATGAATGGATAAAGACAAGGTGGTACACAGACACAATGGAATATTATTCAGACATAAAAAAGAAAGAAATCCTGCCATTTGCAATAACATGGATGGACCTAGAGGGTATTATGCCAAGTGAAATAAGCCAGGTGGAGAAAGACAAAGACCATGTGATTTCATTTTTTTTTTGTGGAATTTGAAAACAAAGCAAAACAAAATGAACAAAACTGTAGTAGACTCATAGACATTGAGATGTAACTGGTGGTTACTATGGGGGGGGGATTAGAGTGGTGGGTAGGGAGGGTGAGGGGGATAAATGGGCAAAAAATTCTCAAACATAATATACATTGGTCACAGGGATGGTAGTACAGCATAGAGAATATAGACAGTGATTCTGTACCATCTTCCTATGTTGACATATACTAACTGCACTAGTTGAGGTGAGGATTTAATAATGTGTGTAACTGTTGAATCACTGTGTTGTATACTTGAAACCAATAAAATATTGTGTACCAACTATATTTCAGTAAAAAAAATAGCTCTCTTTTCTCTTGTTTTCCTTTAAATATTTGAGCAAGTTATAATAGCTGTTTTAATGTTCATGTCTGCTAATTCTCTCATCTCTGTCATTGCTTGGCCTATTTCTATTTTATTTTTGTCTAGTTTTGAGTCACATTTTTCTTATTTCATTTCATGTCAAATAATTTTTCTTTCCTTTTGGTTTCTTTGGGTTTAATTTTCTCTTCTTTATTATTTTTTTTAAGTATATGTTACTGTTATTGAGTTGAGACATTTAAATTTCCCTCTAAGCACCGCATTTACTGTATACCACAAATTTTGATGTGTTGGTATTTCACTTTTATTCAATTCAAAATAATTTATAATTTCCTTTATACCCCCTTTTTTAGACACTTTTTAAAAAGTTTGTTGTTTGACTTCTAAATATTGAGGAATTTCTTATCTTTCTATTATTGTTTTCTAGATTAATTCTGTTATGGAGAGAGATCATACTTTGTATACTTTCAGTTCTTCTTAATTTGTGAAGATTTTTTTTTAATGACCCAGGGTATGGTCTATCTTGGTAAATGTTACATGTGCAGTTGAAAAGGAATGTATGTGTGTTTGTTGAATAGAGAATTCTATGAATGTCAGTTAGGATAAGGTGGTTAATAAAGTTGTCCAGGTCTTCTAGATTCTTATTTTCTGTCAGCTTTTTCCATGGATATTTGAGAGGAGTGTTGAAACCTTTATTATTTTGAATTTGTCTATTTTCCTCTGAGTTGTTAATTTTTGCTTTATGTATTTTAAAGCTCTGTTGTTGCTCCTTCACATTTGAAACTACTACAAAATTAGGATTGTTACCTCTTTGTGAATTGATGCTTTTATCATTGCATACTGTCTCTTTTTGTCCCTTGGTAATATTTCTTGCTCTGATACCTACTTTATGCTATAGTAGTATAGTCACTCTAGTTATCTTTGGGTTAGTGTTAGCATTGTAAGTATTTTTCTACTCTTTTTCTTCTAATTTATCTACACGTTGTCAATGGCCATACGACCCTGAATGCTACTGATCTCATCTAATTTATCAATGTGTTTATATTTAAAGTGGATTTCTTTTCAAAAAACATAGCTGAGTCTTGCTTTTTTTCCCCTAGTATGATAAGATGATCTCTGTCTTTTGGTATAGCTTTATACCATTTGTATATAATGTAATTGCTGATATGTTTGAATTTAGATCTGCTATTGTATTATGTGTTTTCAGTTTGCCTCTTCTGTTTTGTTCCATCGTTACCTTTCTTTGCCAACTTTTTGTAGCATTCATTTTTAGCATTCCATTTTAATTTAGCTACTGACTTTTTCCTTTGTTTCTGTTAAAGTTTTAGTGGTTGCTCTTGGGATCACACATATCTAACCTTTCATAGCCTACTTAACATTGTACCACTTCAACAAAATGTAGATGTCTTCTATATTTTCTCAGAGAATTATAATTTTACTGTTCTTCCTTTATTCCTGAAAGCCATGTTTTTCTTTCAGCCTGAAGAAATTCTTTTAGCATTTCTTTTACAGCAAGTCTGCTGATGAAAATCTTTTTAATTTTTTTTTTCATTTCAGAATGTCTTTTTAACCTTTTTCTCCAAAGGATATATTTGCTGGGTGTAGAATTTTGAGGTAATCGTTTTTTTCTTTAATCACTTTAAAAGCATTGTTCCACTGTCTTCTGGCTTCTGTGGCTTCTGATGAAAATTTTGTAGAAATTCAAATTGTTGTTCCCTGTATGTATGGTCCTGTATAACCTCTGTGGGTCACAGTTCCAATTAAGTTCAGTTTTCAAAGGTTTTCATATGCTGATTTTTCTTGTATATGCATCATTCATAGACTAGTTAGAGATTTGTCTGGTAGTTAAAATCTTTTTTTTAAAATTTATTTTGGTATCATTAATCTAAAATTACATGTGCAATATTATGGTTATTAAACTACCCCCTTCATCAGGTCCCCCCACCAACCCCATTACAGTCACTGTCCATCAGCGTAGTGAGATGCTATAGAATCACTACTTGTCTTCTCTGAGTTGTACAGCCCTCCCTGCACCCCCCGACATTACATCTGCTAGTTGTAATGCCCCTTTTTCCCCCCTTGTCCCTCCCTTCCCACCCATCCTCCTCAGTTCCTTTCCCTTTGATAACTATTAGTCCATTCTTGGGTTCTGTGAGTCTGCTGTTGTTTTGTTCCTTCAGTTTTTTTCTTTGTTCTTATACTCCACATATGAGTGAAATCATTTGATACTTGTCTTTTTTGCCTGGGCTTATTTCACTGAGCATAATACTCTCTAGCTCCATCCATATTTTTGCAAATGGTAGGATTTTTTTTTCTTCTTATGGCTGAATAATATTCCATTGTGTATATGTACCACATTGGTGGTTGAAATCTTAAACCCACCTTTTCAAAGACTTTGCTATGCTACCTTTGGTTGTCTCCCATACATGTACATCTCAAAGGTAGACCCATGGTTTTGTGAGTTCATATACAGTATTTGAGTATCACCTACTCTAGCTCTGTCTTCTCTGGGGGGTCTCTTCACTCTGTCCCAGTGGGCCCCTGTTCCTTATTATTCTGGTTAGAAAGATGGAATTTGTTTTGGAGTTGTAGTCAGGGAGCTCACCATCTTGTAGGTTGCTTGTCCATGTTTTGATCACATTTTCTAGTCTTACTTAAAATTATAAAAAAAAATTATAAAGTGTATTGTGGTAGAAAAACACATAATGTAATAAAATTTACCATCTTAACCATTTCTAAGTGTACATTTTAGTAGTGTTAAATATATTCACATTGCTATATAATAATCTCCAGAACTTTTTCATCTTAGAAAACTGAAACTCTATGTCCATGAAACAAAAACTCATTTCCCTGTCTCCTCATCCCCTGTCAATTACCATTCTACTTTCTGTTTGTATGAATTTGACTACTCTGGGTACCTCATATAAGTGGAAGCATGCAGTATTTGTCTTTTTTTTGTAACTGCTAATTTCACTTAGCATAATATTCTAAAGTTTCATCCATGTTATAACTTGTGTAAGAATTTCCTCCCTCTGTAAAGCTCAATAATATTCCATTGTATATACCACATTTTGTTTATTCATTCATTCACTGGTGGACACTTGGGTTGTTTTCACCTCTTGACCATTGTGCTGCAAATATCTTTTTGAGATAATGCTTTTAATTCTTTTGGATATATATATCCAAAGATGGAATTGTTGGATCATATGGTAATTCTATTTTTAATTTTTTGAGAATTCACCACTGTTTTCCATATTGTCTGTACCTTTTTATATTCCTACCAACAGTATACAAGAATTCCAAATTTTTCATGGCCTAACCAGCATTTATTATTTGAGGGTTTTTTTTTTGACAGTAACCATTCAAATGGGTATGAGGTAATAACTCATTGTGACTTTGATTTGTGTTTCCATAATGACAATCTGCCTACTTTGTTCATTTTTCATTGTTGGTAGATATTTTCTGTATTTTGTCTAGTTTTTTTTTTTTTTTTAGTTGTAATCAGTCGGGGAGATAGGCTTTAGGGAGCTAACCTTTCCATAGCAGAACCAGAACTGATAATTTTTTTATTAAGGTATCATTGATATACAATCTTATGAAGGTTTCACATGAGCAACATTGTGGTTATTCCATTCACCAATATTATCAAGTCCCCCCCCACTCTATTGCAGTCATTGTCCATAAGTGTAGTAAGATGCCTCAGAGTCACTACTTGTCTTCTCTGTGCTACACTGTCTTCCCTGTGACTGCCCCCACACCATGTGTGCCAATCATAATGCTCCTCAATCCCCTTCTCCCTCCCTCCCCACCCAACCTTCCTCACCCCTCCCCTTTGGTAACCACTAGTCCCTTCTTGGAGTCTGTGAGTTTGCTGCTGTTTTCAGAACTAATAATTTTTAATTGTGAATTTTATGTTTTGCATGATGGATTTGTTGTATTTCTTTAAAAAACATTGGACCTTATTTTGACAAGTAATTATATTACTTAGGGATCATCTTGAATTTTAGGGGCTTGTTTTTCAATTTTTGTAGACTTGCTCTTGAGTAGCCTTTACTCTAAGGATAGTTTAACCTCAGTACTAAGATATACCCTTCTCATCATCTCTACTGAATGTCCCATGTTTTCATTATGATCTCTCCACTCTGGTTGAACTCTGGGAAACATATAGCTTACAGTTATTGGAAACTGTTCTTTTTCTTGGCAGTTGTTCTTTGCCTGACATTGTGGAGTTTCACCATTGGGATATACAACTTCATATTCAGCCAGAAACTCAAAGGGACTCTCTAAAGTTTTCTGGAGCTCTATCTTTGTGCAACTTCCTCCTCCATGGTGTTGTTCCACAACTTCTATTTGTTTCAGTTTATCTAACTCTAATCTCTACCCCCTCTACTTAGTGACACTGCCAGGTTCTGTTTTGATTCCACCTCCCTGTACCACAGGGATACCTCCAGGAGTCACCTTAGTTGTTTGTCTTCTTTCAAGGATTATAGTTCTGCACTGCCTACTGTTTGATGTCTGAAATTAGTTGTTTTATATATTTTGTCCTTTCTTCTAGTTGTTTATAGTTAGGAGGGTAAGTCCCAGAGCAGTTACTCCTTTGTAGATAGAAGCAGGAGGCCATCTCTTTATATTTTGCTCGGTGTTTTGAGATATTTCTTTTTGGGCTTGTTATTTGATTTGCAGTAGTGATCATCCTTTTCAATTCAGCTACTGCATTTTGAAATCAGAAATTCATGCTTACTTATAAGAAGGCCTATTATGCTGTAACTGAACTTCAGGTATTTTTATTTTTGTGTTTAAATTGTTATTTATCTTCTTCAGTATTTCTAT
Organism: Smutsia gigantea; assembly: GCA_032199065.1. Lineage (NCBI taxonomy): Eukaryota > Metazoa > Chordata > Mammalia > Pholidota > Manidae > Smutsia > Smutsia gigantea. The sequence continues at coordinate 126,713 of JAVSCE010007213.1, forward strand.
TTCATTAGCAGCTTCTTTTTCTTAATTTCTTGTTATTTTTCATGATGTTTGAGTTCCCTTAAATACATTAAAAATAATTTACTGATATTTACTGACAGGGCTTACAGCTTTTGGAGTGCCTTGACTAGTAATAATAGCAAACACATGAATAGAAGGAGGGACAACAGTGTTTCCTCCTGTGGGTTATTGAGGTATAAATCTCTCAGACTTTTGTCCTGCTGAGATAAAGCCCAAAATTTTTAGCATGGTATTTAATGTCCCTATCATTTCAGTAATCCCTTTGTTGTCTTTGCAAATGCATCCTCTGTCCAAGACATTCTATTTGGCATTCCTCATTCAACCTGTTTTCTGATGTACTTGTTCTTTTCTAACTACTCTTTCTCCTGCCTGGTATACTCTTTTATACTTGTCCTCCCAGTATTATTTCTTACTCATTCTTTGAGGTTCAGCTGAGTAGGCTTTTCACCCCAAGAGGAGTAGGGCATGCACTAATGGGCTGGTCAAACTGGGGAGACAGGATCAGAGAAAACCCACTGGGCAGGTAATTCTGAATTAGAGAGCCAAACAGTATATCCTATTAATGTGCATCATATTAATCATGCTCAACAGAGAAATACAGACCCTGGGACATAAGTCTTATCATATTTCTAGATAAATACTCATGAAAGATGGAGAAAGGGCTGAAATTTCTTACCCAATACTTTTGAGCATCCAGAAGTTTCATTTAATGGGCCAAGGCAGAAATGTGAAAGAGACAGAAAATAGTTGTTCCTACAGTTCTGGTTCCCCACCTTACATACAGCTCATGATTTTGATACCTGGTTCAGAGTTTTCTCTATATTTCAAATCTTGTCATCATTTTAGAAACTTCAACATCGAATACCCATCCAAATATTCTCAACTTCAGTGATGTTCATCTGCCCTTTAGATTCAAAAACCTTTCCCGTGGTCATACATGAAACTTGTACTGCTCATATTTGGAATCTTAAACTTCCAATCTTATTATCCTTTTATAATACTTTCCTATTTTACTAATTCTTACACATCTCTATGTTTTATGCTTCTTTTGGCTCATTGATACTTAAGAGTCCTTGAAGCTCTATCTTCTTTCAGAGTATCAGCATCCTTCTGGTTGCATTGTTGTCTAGTCTAGACCCCAAAGTACATAAATTAACTACTGTATTGTCAGTACTTTCAACTTTCCTACCATTTGTCATTCCATTTTTTCCAATCTTCATATCTTTAAATCAGGAAGAATCCAAAAACCTGTCTTCTCTATTCCAACATGTGAGATTTTGAAAAAAAATAGTCTACCATGAATATTAGTATTAAAAATAATAGAAATATGCATATCATTATCAATAATAATAACACACACTTATTTTTATTCATAATATAGGCCTAACCAAATTCTTTAGAGAAACTCAAGTTTTCATGATTTTATGCCAAAATAAAAATTGTTCCCAAAGTTTACACTAAGAGAATAACACATAATGTATTGGATATACTGTAAACAAAATAATGAGTGTTTTAGAGCTGTATCAGAACATACAATCAATGACAAAGCATGAATGTTTACCTCCATAAAGACAATTTTAGGTGGCCTGCATTATGATCCAGGCATGTCAGGGTAGTCAGTTTACCTAATTTTAACCATAGAACAATCTTGTTACCATTTAGCACTCTGGGTTGCAAACAAGAGAAAATTAACTCTAACTTGTAAGCAAAAAAGAAAAAATTTTTTGTGGGAAGGTTATTACATAGAATTTACAGAATTCACAAAAATTTGGAGAACCAGGCTTGAAAAAAGAATGGGAATCAAGAGAGGCAAGGCCTAGAAAGGACCCTAATGTAGGACTAACGTAAAAAGGACATTTACTGTGCTGTTTCCCTTAGATAGAGTCTTATCCCTATTTTGCAGATTCTCACTTCTGCTGTCACCACTGTGGCAGATAACCTGATTGTTTCGCTATCTTGCTTCATTTTCTTATGAAACAAAGTCCCAGGATAATAGATCAATGGATCAAGCCTATGTCACATGGATACTTGCAGTTTCTAGAGAGTGCCCTTCGGTGTTTTGGGAGAAAGCAGGACTCTTCCTCTCCTCTATCTTGGGATTTCCGCAATGTAGGAAGGGTATTTGGATCTTGAGCTGCCAAAAATAACAAATGTCCACTGTATCCTTCAATCAGTCCTCCCTAAATATTGTTTATCTTGGCCAAGATTTTGATCAGTATTGGATAGCATGAGTTCAAGATATTATTTGCTGACAACTACCTGGAGTGCTGCTAGCCTATGTTGCCAATTAAATAAAGACCCATATGCTTTAACAGACAGTTGAATTGGGAGTAGGACTGATATCCTCTTGTGAAGACTGAGTTGCCTAATATAGACACATGGCTGACTAGAAGGCCACCCCCGGTGCAAGGCAAGCTGTGGGAGTACTCGTAGGCATGGCTAAGAGTCCACTTTAAAAAATGATTATGATTTGCTCTAAAGTAAAGACAAAGGGAACATTTTGTCTTGTGTAGCAAAACCATAATAATATTAGCCTGGAAATTTAAGAAAGGTATAACCTGCGCCACATTGGCCATAAAGAAAAATTCAGTAACGGTCCCATAGAATAGAGTGCTTTGAAATTTGCTACAGAGTATTGTTACTAACAAGTATACTTTTCGACAGAAGACATTTGAGAGATATACTCCAGAATAACTAAAAGAGGAAACTTCCATGAAATTTTTTCTTCTGAAAAATTGGATCTGAAAAAAATTTTATGTTAAAATTTTATTTTGAATAGATAATGTGGTCACTTGGCTCAAAAGTAGTATAGAGTAGGAAATCTCCTACCCCGTCTGTCCAGTGATCTCTCCACCATGGTTAACTACTTAAATTGGTTTTTTCATTTCCTTCCAGAATTACTTTATGCAAATATAAGCAAATATGTATTTGTAATCCTCTTTACCCCTTTTTAAAAACACACAAGTAGCATATTGCATTCACTTTTCTGTACTTTTAAAAAACTTAACAATAGAAATAAGAGTTCTTCCAATAAAGTAACTAAAAGATTTCTCCTTCTTTTAAATGATATTTCATTATTAGATGTACCATAACTAAAAGAAAAAAAATTAGTTCTCTATTGATGGAGATTTGAATTGCTCCTTATCTTTTGCTATTATGTAGAATGCTGTAATAAGTCAACTTGTACATAAATTATATTGTGTGCATTTAAGTTTATAAGTAGGCTGTATACCCATAAGTGGAATTATTGAATTAAAATATATATGCATTTGTAATTCTGATAAATATTGCTGAATTATTTCACTTAGTCCTTCTACTAGTGTTATATGAGATCCCCTATTTTCTTAGTCTTTCCAACAGTGATTTTATTATAATTTTGAATATTTAAAAAATATGATAGATTAAAATTGTATCTGAATAATTTATTTAATTAGTTAACCTTGTTTTGAGTGGTATTGGGAATCTTGTCATTTATTTACAAGCCATTTATACATCCTTTCCTGGGACTTACCTGATCTTATCTTTTGTTCTTTTTGCTGTTGGGTATTGGTCTTTTTCTTATCAATTTGTGTAAGTTCTCTGTGAATTTGTGAAATTAACCTTTTGTTCATGACAGTACTTGCAAGTATTTTTTAACCGGTTTATCAATGTCTAATAAGTTTTCTAATGGTATTTTTATACCATTCAGAAGATTTATTTTTTATTTTAATTTCTCCTAGGGCTCTGGATTTTGAGTCATGGTACTGTTATGGCTTATAGTTTTAAATCTTTGATCAGTTTTAAATTTATGCTAGTATACAGACATTAAGAATACTTAAAATATGTAACATAATTCTATTGTTTTCATTAAACTTTTATTTTGGAAAATGTAGTATTTTTCATAAAAATGTTTTGATAACATTTAATGGCTTGTTATTTTAAATGAATTAAGAAACTTAATAATACATTTGTTTACATAATAAATAAATAAAATTTTCAGTTTTAATTTCCCAGACAGCAAATATCAATAGATACAATCTATAGAAACAGGCACTCTGGGGTCATCTATACTTTTTAAGAGTTTAATGTAGGTGGGTCCTGAGATAAAAAAATTTGAGAACTGATGCTCTGTAGAATTCGATTTTGAGATAGGGAGGGTAAAAAAAAATGAATTGGGTTTTTCTTTGTGATTCATTCTGAAAATATTTTTTTGTGATAATTGAATTAAAATTTAAATTTACTAATGTAACAGATGTTTTCTTTTAATTTTGCCCTACAGTTTTCATTTTATAATTTTTCAAAAAAGTGTTTACTCTGTTTTTTCTTTTCCTTTTTTCTATAATTTTTCTGTTATAGAAGGTTTATATTTTTGTCCCAATAGTCCCTTTTATAACCATATCTTTATGTAATATGTTTAGTCCTCTTAAACAGTATTTTTTTTCCCTACTCTTAGCAATGATAATATTAGTGCATTTGGTTTTTTTCCTTTCACACTCCTTCAGCACCTTATTTTAGTTAATTATGTGATCTTAAGTGTTACAGTTGTACTATTAACTATGCCTCTGCTTAAATTGTGATGTATCATCTTAAAAAATATCCCTTGAATCTCAATTATTATAAATGGGCAATTGGAAAACATACTGATTCTCTTAACTTCTTCTCTGTGGCGCTTACTTCTTTTTGGATTATTTTTAGCATTTTTCCTTTCATCTCAAAGTGCTTTCCATTCTTTTCCCTTTGTGTCTTGAGTCTGCACTTTATTTTTCTGAGATACTGATCCATCGTCTTCTATTCTTTATCTTCAACATCTCCTTTCCTAAGATGTTTTTCTTTCATCATGTGCACATTCTGGTCTATATCACCTTAAAAAGTAACTTAAAAATTTCATTTTCTCTCTAAACTACAGCAGCTTGAGATATTTTCTTTCCTCATCCAAACTTCTGAAATGAATAGTATGTGCTTCCTTATAAGCCATTCATTCATCAACTACCATACCCTAGCTTCCACCTTCAGTCACGCTACTGAAAGCAGTCTTGTCGTGATTGCTAGTAATTTCTTGCTTCTAATCTTCTTAGTCTCTTCCATGGCCTCTCTGTAGTGTTTGGCAAAGCTGACCATTGTGTCCTTTCTTGGTTTTCATGATAGCACAGTATCCTGATTTTCTTCTTACCTCTTTGACTTCTGAATTTTCTTCATGTATTTCTCCTCTCTTTGTTCCTATTCCTGAGGAATAGAAATGATATATATTTGGTTATCTTCTTTTTCTTGTTATCTTGGGAGATCTCACCTATTCTTATGGCTTTACTTTCCATGTTAAAATAGTTCAAGATGGAACTTTGATCTTCACAAATTTATAAAAAATCTACAGCTTTAGAATAACATGCTCAATTTTAAATATCTGGCCTTTGCTTCTTTTCATTGCTTTTGGAAAAAATCATATATGCTCACAGTAAATAATTAAAAAAATGTGGGAAAGTACATAAATTAAAAGCCTAAATTCTACCATTCAGGAATTACCATTAACACTAGGTGGTATTCCAGGTACTTTTCTTTATGCAGAACTTATGCAGATATATTTCTAGATGCAGAACTGCATATATATATATATATAAATAAAATGCATATATACAAGCAGAACTGTAGATATAAAGAAATAGTGTAGATTGAAAGATATAAAAATAGTTTCATAAAAGTGGATCATATTGTAGGTTCTATTTTAAATAAAATATTAAATTTTATGTGAATTTAATAGAAGTAAAAGGGATTGAAGTTTAAGTAAAGCAATGTGGAACTTCAATAAATGCCTCTTTACCACAGGGTTTATTTAAGATTCTTCTTGTTTAAAAAGGATTATAAAAAAACCAAGAAGTTGGAGCATGATGTTTTATTAAAGGAATGTTTTAATTTTAGAATTGATTGACACAATGTTATGAAAAGTAAGAAGATTAGCTCTCTTTTACATCCTCCTGGCTTACCATTCTCCAACTTTTATGTTATATTATTATATTGTTTTATGCTTGTAATATCTACAGTCTATTAACCATAATTCCTGCAGTTGTTCTGTTGTTATTTATTAGAGGTGTTTTGCTCTTCTGGAAGCTTCCATATGGCCATACCTTTGAATTAAGGGAAGGGTACTGTTATAAGAGTGGTAAAATCCATAGGGCCTGGACTATTTGTTTAGGAAGCTTACCTGTGCCCTCTGGTCCTGTTTGTACTTTATTCTAGATATACCACTTCCATCTTATGAGGAATTGTTGTTGGTCCTACCTGAACTTATGACTTTGTGGGTCTAACTCATAATGGTAACTCAACCCATAATGGGCAGATTTAGCCACATGATCCCTTGCCGTCTCATCATCAGGCATTTTATTTCTACCAAGGCCTAGTAACATACAAGTTGATTTTCAAAGGCATATAATACTCTATTACAGTTGGTAAGGACTTCCTGCAGTATTCCAAAGGGCTGAAATTTCTCCCACATGAGGCTACGACAAACTCCAGATAGCACCTTTTTCCTACTACTGATATTTCCACCATCATGGGATGTGTTGGATTGTAGGGCACCAAGCAACAGATCTACTTGAACTGCAGAGCTCTTTCCTGCTCTGGGCCCCACTTAAAACTGTAACTCAATACATGGGCAGAAGTAGTTTACCTAAAGTGTGGAATATGTAACTTCTATAACCTGAAGAGGCACACCAGCTATTGTGATTTCTTCTAAATGGCAGTAGCTACAAAATATACCAGTTTGTCTTGGTCCTGCCCCTAACCAGTGAACTCCTAAAAATATACTGTCATTGCAGACTTTTAAATCTTCTTAAGGTTAATCTTCCACTCTCTGGGGTACATGTGTCTTAGCAAGGCCTCCACAAGCCTAGCCATGTCTTGCTTATTTGGCCTAATCAATATAATGACATTGATGTAATGAACTAATATGATATTCTTTGGACTGTCCAAATGGTACAGAGCTCTTTTCCCACTCTCACTACTTTAATTCAACATCAACATAGCACTGTGGGTAGTCCTAGCCACAGTAATTAAACAAGAAAAAGAGATAAAAAGCATCCTGGTAAGGAAGAAGTAAAACTATTACTGTTTGCAGATGACATGATACTATATATAAAAAACACTGAAGACTCCACCAAAAAACCTGTAAGAACTAATAACTGAATTCAGCAAAGTTGCAGGAGAAAAAATCATTATCTGTTACATTCCTACTTATTAACAATGAACTAGTAGAAAGAGGAATCAAGAAAACAATTCCATTTACAATTTCATAAAACAAAAAACCTAGGAATAAACCTAACCAAGGAGGTGAAAGACCTGTACTCTGAAAACTGTAAGACACTGATGGAAGAAATTGAAGAAGACACAATAAATGGAAATTTATCCTGTACTCATGGATAGGAAAAATTAATATTATCAGAAATGGCCATCCTTCCCAAACTGATTTACAGATTCAATGCTATCCCTATAAAAATACCAATGGCATTTTTCAATGAATTAGAGCAAATAATTCTGAAATTCACAATGAACCACAAAAGACTGTGATAGCCAAAGCAATCCTGAGAAAGAACAAAGCTGGGGGTATCATGCTCCCTGACTTCAAGCTATGCTGCTATCCTACAATGCTACAGCAATCAAAACAATTTGGTACTGGTACAAGAACAGACCCATAGATCGTGCAACAGAATAGAGAGCCCAGATAAAAACCCATGCATATATGGTCAATTAATATATGATAAAGGAGCCATGAGTATACAATGGGGGAAAGACAGCCTGTTCAATAACTGGTGTTGGGAAAACTGGATAGCTACATGCAAGAAAATGAAACTGGATTATTGTCTAACTCCACACACAAAAATAAACTTGTAATGGACTAAAGAACTAAATGTAAGACATGAAACCCTAAACTCTTAGAAGAAAACAAAGATAAAAATCTCTTGAATATAAGTATGAGCAATTTTCCTAGACATATCTCAGGCAAGGTAAACAAAATAAAAAATGAACAGGTGGGACCACATCAAATTAAAAATCTGTAGAGCAAAGGACACCATCAGCAGGACAAAAAGGCAACCTATATATGGGAGAATATATTCATAAATGATTTATCCAACCAATAAGGGGTTGACATCCAAATATATAAATTACTCATATGCCTCCATATCAGAAAAACAAAATAACTCAATTAAAAAATGGACAGAGAACCTGAATAGACATTTTTCCAAAGCAGATATACAGGTGGCCAACAGACATGAAAAGATGCTCCACATCACTAATCATCAGGGAAATGCAAATCAAAGCTACAAGGAGATAACACCTTATGCCAGTCAGAATCGCCACTCTCCAAAAGACAAGAAATAACAAGTGTTGGTGAGGATATGGAGAAAAAGGAGCCCTCTTACACTGTTGGTAGGAATGTAAATTGCAGCCACTATGGAAAGCAGTATGGAGGTTTCTTAAAATACTAAAAATAGAAATACTACAGAATCTAGGAATTCCACTTCTAGGAATTCACCTGAAGAAAACAAAATCCCTGATTTGAAAAGATATGCATTCTTATGTTTATTGCCACATTATTTACAATAGCCAAGATATGGAAGCAACCAAAGTGTCCATCAACAGATGAATGGATAAGTAAGATGTAGTACGTATATACAATGAAATATTATTCAGCTGTAAAGAAAGAAATCCTGCCATTTACAACAACGTGGATGGACTTACAGGGTATTATGCTAAGTGAAATAAGCCAGGTGGAGAAAGATAAATGCCATATAATTTCACTTATATGTGGAATTTAAAAACAAAAAGTGGACAGAACAACAATCGACTCATAGACACAGATGTAACTCGTGGTTACCATGGGGAAGGGTTGGGATGGGTGGGGAAATGGGTGAAGGAGATAAAGAGGCATAAAATTTCAATCAATATAATTTGGTCACAGGGATGGTAGTACAGCATGGAGAATGTAGCCAATGATTTTGTTACATCTTTCTCTGTGGACAGATAGAACTACACTAGTTGGGGATGAGGATTTAATAATGTATGTAACTATTGAATCATTGTGTTTTATTCTTGGAACCAATATAATATTGTATATCAACTATACTTAAAAATCAAATGGTACAGAACTCTTTGGACTATGTTATGACAATATGAGTTAACATAACCTTGGAACAAAATTGTAAATGTATGGTGTTGTCTGGTTCTTGTGAATGTGAACTGTTTCTGATAATTTCTGGTTGGGATAGAAAAGAATATATTCAATATATCAGTGGCTTTTACTGTGTATCTCAGGCTGTATTATCTCTAACAAAGATACCAAATCTGACACAGTGTGTGTGATTGGGGCTTTTTGATGGTTGAATGTAGTAGTCTATAGTCATCTTCTAGGGTCATTCTGCAAGAGCTAGACTGGTGAATTAAGTGGGATATTATGGGACCAACATTCTTAAAGTTGCTATCCCTTTGGGGTGTGATACTGTTTTTGATTTACTATCTTGACTGTGAGGGTGGGGAGTAGTTTCAAGGGTTCCATTTGGTTTTCTTCTTTATATTAATTCTTCCATCACCAATGTGGGGGTTTGGCTATATAAATAGAATATTATACATTTGGAGACCAGAGAAATGACCTCTGGATGGGTCTCTGGACCTAGATTGGACTGTAGGTTGTACCTTGCCCAGGACTGCATTTAGTCTCATAGGCCTCCACTCTAATAGGGGAGACATGATGATGTTTCAGGCTTCTAAATTTTAAATGTCAATTCAGAGTCTGTGCTCAATAGCCCCCAAAATGTCTCAGTATGCAACTTTTATCAATGTTAATTTCCCAAATAAATGCCCATAGGTTCCTTCTGAGAAGGACTAGGGGAAATTATTACCATGACCAACTTGTCTTGGTGTCACGGGGTTCTGCAGTCTGTGGATCTGTCCATCTCGTCAGTCACTGGAAGACTGGCTCAGATCCTGAAACTGGGTTATGGTTTGTTAATTTTTTTGTGCACAACCACTCTCAGCTTCCAGTTATCTATCCTTAATTTTATTCTCTTGGTACATGCTAAGTAGTAGCCCTGCTTACTCCGGTCTAATTTTTCTTTAGGGACTCCATGATCTATTAAGCATCCCTATAACTCTATAACTCAGCACGTCAAGACTCCCTTGGCTGTCATTCTTGCCTTGCTGGTCATTCTGATAATTATGTCTTCCTGGCCTCTGACAGTAAAGTGTCACCTTGCTTCTATTTTTGAGATCTTATTATTCTCAGTGCTATTTGTGAACCAGTTCTCCTACCATCATCCCAGGGCTATTGAGGAGAACCATGACTACAGTTTTTGGTGATGTCAGTGCCGCTCTTATCAGTGTGTTCCGTGTGGCCATGGCAAATTAAATGGTGTGCCCTATTGGTCTACCAGTGGTACATAATCAACTGGTGGGGCTTCCAGCTATATATCTATTTGTCTGTCTTCCCTAAGCCCCATCCTTTTTTGGAGATTACTTCTAGCACCTACTTTTGCAGGTTGAGTTCTCTGGAATTTGGTAATGAGATTAAATTGGGGTATAAGATGTTTGTTAGGGATCAATTCTTGTTAAAGGCAAGGGGAAGAGGCAATATTGAGCAGAGGAAGAAGCCGAACTGGGAAGTAGGACCAAGAAAGCATTGGCCAACTCAGTGGGAAGGTCTAACATTGTCCCATATTAGGCCAACATTGCTGGGTCTTTAATCCCTGCTGGCTCTGTCACTGGATATAGGCCACCCTAGGAAACATGATTTCTTCAGAGGTAGTTCTCTGCAGGTGAGGCAGACCTTTATGGAGTTGACAACTGGAGATGGTCTTCTGGCCATTCTTCTCGTTACTGGGATCTTTATGTTTATAACAACCTTCTAGGGTTAGGGTTTAGCAAATAAAAATTTAGCAAACAAAAATACAGGATGCCCAGTTAAATTTGAATTTCAGATAAACAACTAATAATTTTTTTAGTAAAGGTCTGTCCCATATATTGCTTTGTAGGCACAGAATAAGTGGTAGTCATTATCATTGTAACCTGACATTACCCAAGAATCAAATTAGCACTAATGATCAAAATTTCATTGGCTTTTGCCCCCACCTTCTTCTGAAGGACCTTGGTACCCTCAGACTTTCGTGATGATATTTCACATGTGTTCTTAAAACAGAAACCTATTGTTTCTTGACAGGTGCCTCTGTCTCCTGTGGGACATTGTTTCTGCCCTTTCAGGTATTTTATTGTACACCACAGAGCTGAATGGTGGTGAAGTGGTGAAGTGGTGGAGAATCCCTCTTTCCTTAGTGATGCATTCCGTTTGAAGGTTATCAAAGAGTGCCATCTGTATCCCAGTGTCTTACAGTGAACTGAAACGGCTTTTTAAAATTTTGCCTAGAGATCACTATTTACCATAGGAATCACTCCCAGGTCTATGGAGGGTAAGTTTGGAAACATGGTGTATTGAGAATTACCCTTTTCCTTTGAACACTAAGGTTTTCTTAGTTCTTTGTGCCTTTCTATTTCTTCCTTTAGGTTGCCTTTTTTTTTTTTTTTTTACCTAGAATGGTCCCCAGTGCCTCAGAATAGGATTCTGGGTAGTAGAGGGTAGAATGAGACAAGGCATGCCAGCTAGAACTTTACTCAGGAGTCAATATGTTCTGGCATGTCCTATGAACTGGATCAGAGTGCCACCAGAGGTCATTTTGCTTAATTTTTTTTTCCTGAGGAAAGGAGAACTTTGCATTAGTGCAAAGGAAACATAGATTAGAATAGCATTTCTCTGTTTAGATATTGGTTCAGTGATCCCCCTCAATGCACTCATATCCAATTCTGGAGAGAGAAAGGCTGCATGTGGTAACTCAAGAAGTTTTCATGAGAGATTCTCTGAGTTATGGGCACAAGTAGCCTGACTTGGGATCAGATGTCAAAGCAGGGCACAGAGCAGGAACATGACACTTCTCTGACAGAAACTGGTAGCTCTAGAATCACTGGATGATAGCACACCTTCCCAGATGTTGCAGTCACTTTATGGTGCATACCAGCAATCTGGAAAAAGCTAGAAATCCTTAAAAAAGATTTAAGGCAGCGAATATGTTGGGTGGAGTGAGAGAGGAAGAATAAAAGGCATTGTAAGATCAATTTATCTGAAAAACTGATTCATATTCACATTTGAAACATTCTTTGTTAGAGAGTGCATTTTAAGTTTAATGACTGTTTGAAACTAATGTAATTGTAAAGAGAAAAACAAAGTACCAAAATTACACAGTAGTATCATTGGATGGTAAACATTCAGATGATAGGTAAAATTATGATAATAAGTTAAAGAAAATTAACATGGAAATAAAGATATAAAATTTAAAAAATCTCATAGAAAATGCATGTTCAGATGCTCTGGGGTTCTAGACCCATTTGGGGAGATAGTGTTATGCTCATTTCTGTTGCCTCATGTAATATTTGAATCATAGTAAATGCTCTGTAGATATGAAGGAATATATCCCCTTTGTGGCTCCCTTTTTAACACTGATGGCTAAGTCCCTTGGCAAGCTTCATTTTGGACTGTGAGGGCTTTTCAGTGTTCTTTCTCTACACTATTTAGGCTTGGAAGGTTTATATTCCCCCAAACCAAAGAATTTTAGATAATTTTTTTTCTTTTCCTACCTTTTGGTATAATCTGGTTTAAACTATTATCTTTTGGGACTGAAAGAAGAATCAAGAACCAGGTTAGGTCTCATAACTCCCAGTCCAGTCGTCTTTCCACTAGGCTCTGCTACAGACTAACTTTATGGTATTAGATCTGTCCCAATCACCTTAATTATAAGTATCTGGGGATAGGAATGTTACACAAATTAATTATGCTTATGCAATTAATACTATATAACAATTGCATGCATGTAATATATTTTCCTGATCATTAGAATTGATACTGCTGAACTGGTGTCGATAGGATATGAATTGCTTTTTAAGTATGGTGTCATATTTAATGATATTTGGTAATCTATACCCTTTGGCCACCTTGTCTGATATTGATGAAATGGTGGACCTTTTACCCACCATTGAGATATAGTTGGTGACCCTAAAGCAGAATTTTGCTTTTTTTTTTCAGCTTATTGGTTATTATAATACTTGAACCCACACCCTTGGCTTAATTAGCATAATGTTTCCCAGTTAAGTGGCTTAGATATTTGATCTTCAAACGTCATTGCAGGAGAACATAAAAATGTCATGGAGATAGGAAAAAGTCTGTGAACATGAGGCTGTTAGAATGTTGTATATATGTTCAATATCTCTAAAAGTCAAAGCAAAGCATAGCAGTCATCTGTTTGGAGGCATAGAGGTACAGAGTTTAGCAATGTCATCCCACTGATGACATGAGAAGAAAGGGCTTATGCAATCAACTAGCTGGAATTAAAGGCCACATCATCAGGATGAGAAAATTTATTGAAAACCATGGTGTGTGAGATGAAATGATCATTTCCTTTTTGACAATTACGAAGTTAGGATAGATAGTGTGGGAGGTGTAAGGGTTACAAAGAGGATTAGGTGTAAGAATAACAAGGCAGAGTGGGAGGATAGCATTTAGTGCAGATGGTAATGTAATGTATTGTGGCTATATTGTAGGGCACATTAAAACTGGCTAAAGAGATGATTTTAAAGCTGATGAAAATAAGCATTTTTCAAATAATTTTTATAAGGAGGAGATATCTCTTTATCAAAATTAGGATTGGTTGACTCATTTATAAAGTAAAACATATTTTGACCATATTAACACAATGAATGGATGTAATGGAGGTTTATGGAAGCTTAAATGAAGTGTTTGTACCTGTTCTGAGCAAATTTGTATGAGTAGTGTATTCCTAAGCATGGTAATTCTCTCTGTTAGTAAATATTTCTTGGTATGGCTATAGCCTCAAAAAAAGTAAAACAGATTGTTGAGCAAGTTGGATAAAGTGCAGAATAAAATGCAGTTTTTTTTTGACTAAATTGGCAATGATACCATAGCGCAGGGATATATACATTATAAAACTTCCCCCATAAATTTTATAACTTCATAGTACACTGGTACTGCCTACAGACGGGTGCTCCATTGTAAAGAAGCCTGAGTGGTCCACCCTCATTACCGCTGATAAAATATGCTTCAGCAATTCATTTATTCCCAGAAACATCTAATAATAAAATATTCTGAAGAATAGCTTTCTGCTGAAATGAAAACACTTTCTCCCGTGGGCAGCATATTTGTGACCCAAGAGCGCTGCACAGTGCCTTAGCGAAGCAGACACTCAATAATACTCACTGAACAAATGTGCGAATCAATGAGAATTACACACAATGGGGTAGTTTCCTAAATAGACTGGCAAAAGTCATGCAAGTGCAGTCATTTGAGGGATTTTAGGAAGGCCGTGCTGCTCCAGTTCATCACCCCCATGAGCATCGCATTGCCTGAAACTGCATATCCGAGGGTGTTCCTGCGGGGTTAAGGCACTGCTTTCTACAGGATTCCTTATTAAAATGAAAAAAATCTTCAGAAAAAGCTAACAAGTTACCTATATCGTAGCACATAGATTGATACAGTAGGAATTTCCCCCATAAAAACCGGAAGGAAGAAATGAGAGTGGGGTTAGGGGTTTGGTTAGGGGGAGAGAGAGAGAACATAAGCATTTTCTTGGGAAGAAAGGAATTCCTAGGAGATCTGGCCCTATTTGTTACCTTAAATAAGTAGTATGAAAGTTTGTGGCCCTTAAGGAGAAGAGGAGTGGAGGAGAAGATGATCACAGATAAATATCTACTTTGCTTTTTTTATATTAGGTAGGGGTCCGAGAAGCTACGTGCCTATTACGTTTTTATACAACTGAGAAAAATGGCCAAGGGTGATTTCTCGAGTATAAACCTTCATGTGACTTGATTCTCTGGCCATAAAAGACAGAGGGCCAGGGGTTGGTTTGGTGCTACAGCCAAGATGGGTGCCTGTTGGGTGACCTGACCTGAACAGACCCTCACCATTGAATGGTGATTAACTCAGCCAAGAAGGGTGTCTCTCAGGAGTTTTGAATTCTAGACAAACAGAAGCAAAGTCAGTAGAGAGAAAGGCAGACAGAGTCACAGGAATAAGTTCATTAAGCAAGTATTGAATATCTGCTGTAGCCCAGAAATGATTCCAAGGTGCTGAAGATGCAGTAGTGAACAAAAGTTTGCCCTCATAGGTGTACATTCTAGCTGGGAAGATTGGCAATACATAAAGAATAATTATGTAATATTGTTTCAGGTAATGAATGATAAATCTAGAAAGAAAGATAAATCAGAGAAAATGGTAGAGTTCTTTTGTTAGGCTGGGTGGTCAAGAAAGGCCTCTCTCAGGAAGTAGCTGAATAGAGATCAGATAACACAGGAAGAGCACCATGAGAACATCTAGGGGAAGAGTAGAGGCAGAGAAAACAGCATACGAAAGCTGTGTGGAGGCATATTTGAGGAACAGCAAGAAGGCCAGTGTTGGTGGAGAAGTGGGAGATCGGTGATGAGACTGGTAGCTAATGCGAGTAGAAAGTATCCAGGGATCAAATTCAAACAAACAATGGTGAGGCACTTTTGTTTTGTTTTAAATGTGATGGGAAAAGCCACTGGAGGGTTTTCAACAGGAAAGTGACATGATGTGAGACACACTTGAGCAAGAACTTGGATTGCTGTGTGGAGAACTGACTGAGGGAGAAAGAGTAGAAGTAGGATGATGGGTCACTGCGGTAGTAGTTCTTGAAATAGGGTATTAGCTGTGGAGGTCATGAGACAGTGGTTGGTTTCAGGGTATATTTTGAATCTAGAGCAGTCAGGATTTGCAAATGGTTTTGTTGTGGCCTGTGAAAAAGAGAAGACTAAAGATGACTTCAAAATCAGCAGAGTTATTATAAGACAGGTAACACACACTTGAGACAGAGGAGATCATTATTTAAGCACATTATCAGGGCTCCTACGTAGTTACTAAAGCTGCTATTTGGGCTTTAAAACTGCTGTTGTATCCTAAATAACAAGAAACCATCTTTATATTTTTCCATGTTTTGTTATATAGCAGCTGAGTCAGTGTCCTGTTTTCTGTCTTTCCTGTGTATTCATGAAAGGCCTTAACTAATGTAGTTCTGCTGAGTGCTTCCCAGGTTCACATAAATATTACTGATGTTTATAATGCTTAATCCAAAGTCTTAGCAGCATTATCAAACATTAAGCTTTTTTTTTAATTAAGGTATCATTGATATTCAATCTTATGAAGGTTTCACATGAGCAACATTGTGGTTATTACATTCACCCATATTATCAAGTACCCCCTCCACCCCATTGCAGTCCATCAATATAGTAAGATAATATAGAATCACTTCTTGTCTTCTCCATGCTATACTCCCTTTCCTGTGACCCCCCCCCCCCGTGTTATGTGTGCTAATCATAATACCCCTTAATCCCCCTCTCCCTCACTCTCCACCCACCCTTTCCACCCCCTTCCCTTTGGTAACCGCTTTTCCCTTCTTGGAGTCTGTGAGTCTGCTGCTGTTTTGTATCTTCAGTTTTGTTAAGCTTTAATCTTAAACTCTGGTACCTCACTTTATTCTTCATGTTTTATGTCTTAATAATGGTTTACAAAGCAAAATTTAAAATGTTTGAAATATTAAAAAATTACCTAAAAGGAGTGGTGGCACGACCTTTTCCAGAATTATTTAGTTATTTGAACAGGAGTATATTAAATACCCTGACAACAGGGTAACCTCTTTGAGAACAGGTCTTTGAGAATATTTGTTCTCTGCTATATCATTAGTGCCTTACCTGGTGCCTGATAAACAGTAGATGTGTAACGAATCTTATCTTAAGGAAGGAGTGAATTGATGTATGCCAATACTCCATTTGTACTGTTTAATTTATATATATAGCCTATCACTTTTTTTTCCTGGGATATTCTGACAAGTTTGGCACAAAACTTCTTTACACTCAATGTAGTAACTGATTTAAAAAAGAAATGTAACTACAGAGGGTAGATTTCAACTTGTAGGAGTTGAGCCAAAAACTTATTTGGGTTTAAAATATAGATGTCATTTGTTTACTTGAAAAAAAACCCCAAATTTTATGTGTTACATAAAAATAAGCATAACTAGAATAAGAAGTTATTTTTTGTAACATCTGTGTACAAATTATTATTAGCACTGCTAATCTAAGAGCTTAATCATTGGCATGATACCTGTATCACCACCAGATGCAAGCTTTTTGAATCTAACAGTAAATACATGATTTTGAATAATTTTAGTTTAATTTAAAAAAGAAACAAAAATGTAAATATTTTTTCATAAAGCTAGCTTATTGGTCCAAAGCTAGCCCATTTATAAATGAATATTTTAAAAATGTGCCATTGTGTTTCTAAATTACAGTTTTCCTTTCATATGAAACAAAAATAGACATCCATGAATAGTAGTTGTTATGAAAACAATTTTAGTAGATGCACCAACATAATTAGAAAAAAATACAGAAAGATTTTCAAACAAAGTCAATCCTCAAGACAAGAAGCTAACTTTTGTTAAATATGGAAACCTACCACCAGCCACATCTGTCAATGAAGTGTTTTATAGACAGGCTTGGGATAAAGTAGGTTGTGAAGACTCAAACTGAACTTGTAAAAGAATAGTGAGTTGAGAATGTAAAAACTGCTATGTGGAGTTGTCCCACAATTTTTCTTGCCCAATATTTAGTTTTTGCTAGTAGAACCAAGGCATATATTGTAGGGAGGAAGGCCCTCTCTCCCTCATATCAGTCTCAAAAGGTTAGATTTAAAAATTGAAAATTTCCTTAAGTCATTATGACTGTCATATTTTACTTCAAGTAATTTGAAGTTATTTACATTGCCAGTTTGTATTTCCTTAGGACTAATGAATTCCATGTATTTGGTACCTCTTACTATTACAAAATACTTAAAAAAATCAATTATTCTTGTCTGTTGGATAGTGGCCATCCTATCTGGTATAAGGTGATATCTCACTGTGGTTTTAATTTGCATTTCCCTGATGATTAGCGATGAGGAGTATCTTTCCATGTGCCTGTTGGCCATTTGTATTTCTTCTTTGGAGAACTGTCTGTTCAGGTCCTCCACCAAAAGACAAGAAATAACAAATTCTGGCAAGGATGAGGAGAAATGGGAACCCTCCTACACTGTTGGTGGGAATATAAATTGGTACAACTGCTGTGGAAATGTTGTAGGGGTTCCTCAATAAACTAAAAATAGTAATACCATTTGACCAAATAATTCCACTCCTAGGAATTTACCCGAAGAAAATAAGGTCCCTGATTTGAAAAGATATATGCACCCCTAGGTTTGTCACTGCAGTATTTACAATAGCCAAGATATGGAGTGTCCTTCAATAGATGAATGGATAAAGAAGATGTGGTACATATACACAGTGGAATATTATTTAGCCATAAACAGAAAAGAAATCCTTCCATTTGCAACAAGCATGGATGGATCTACAGGGTATTATGCTAAGTGAAATAAGCCAGATGGAGAAAGACAAATACCAAATGATTTCACTTATTTGTGGAGTATAAAAACAAAGCAAAACAGAAGGAACAACATAGCAGTAGACTCATAGACACTGAGAAGAGACTAGTGTTTATCAAGGGGTAGGAGTTGGGGAGGGTGGAGGGGAAGGGGAAAGGTGATAAAGGACACAATAATTAATTCTCAGTCACAATATAGGTTGGTCATGGAGATGGTAGTACAGTACAAAGAATACAGTTAATGATTCTGTAACATCTTACTACCTTGATGGACAGTGATCACACTGGAGGGGTGAGGACTTGATAATATGGGTAACTGTTGAACCACTCACTGTGTTGTGTGTTTGAAACCAACGTAAGATTGTATATCAATGATACTTTAATAAAAAAGAAAAAAGGTCAATTATTCATCATTGTCATGAAAGAAAGGGTCCAGACTATCTTGTACTTTGTCCTCTCTCTGAGACTTGGCAGTAAATTTATTACTTTGTACAACTTTGAAATCTCTTATAGATGGATTACCAATTTTATTATTTCTAGAGACATTATCATAAGCAAAGTTGGTGTTACTGACTTATTACCATTTAGGCATGGTCATTGAAATCTTTTTCAGGATTTGTCATGGCAAAATACATATGACATGGCAAAATGCAGCATTTTAATCATTTTAGTGTCCAAAATTCAGTATATTTAGAACATTCATAATGTTGTCCAATCATCATCACTCTAGTCCCAGAATGTTTTCATCACCCTAAAAGGAAACCCATACCCATTAAACAGTCACTCCCCTTTCTCGTCTTTCCACAAACTCTGGTGATCACTAACCTGCTATCTCTATAGATTTGCCTATTCTGGATTTTTCATGTAAATGGAACCATACAACATGTGGCCTTTTGTGTCTGACTTCTTTCAGACACAAAATAGAACAAATACTTTCAAGGTTCATTCACGTTGTAGTATGTATCATACTTTATTCTTTCTTATGGCTGAATAATATTGTGTTGTATGGCTATATAATATTTGGTGTATCCATTCATCTTTGATGGATATTTGGGTTGTTCCCATCTTTTTGGCTCTTCTGAATAGTACTCCTATGAACATTTGTTACAAGATTTATTTGAATGTCTCTTTTCAAATAATCTGGATATATATCTCGGAGTGGAATTGTGGGCTCATTTTTGTCTCTTTGTTGTTGAGCTGTAAAGAGTTCCTTAAATATTCTGGGTACTGGGTCATTATCAGATATATGAATTGCAAATATTTTCTCTCTTTCTTCTTGTTGCCTTTCATTCTGTTGATAGTATCCTTTCATGCACAAATGTTTTTTATTTTAATAAAGTCCAGTTTACCTATTTTTTCTTTTATTGCTTGAGTCTTTGGGTTAAAATGTAAGAACCCATTGCTAATCCAAAACCATGAAGATTTACCCCAATGTTTTCCTCCAAGAGTTTCATAGTTTTAAATCTTTGATCCAGTTTGAATAATATTTAGGTCTTTGATCCATTTTGAGTTAATTGTGTATTTAGTGATAGTGTGAGGTTAGATTCCAACTTCATTTTTTTGCTTGTAGATATCCAGCTTTCCAGCATCATTAGTTGAAGAACCTATTCTTTCCCATTGAATGGTCCCGAACCCTTGTCAAAAATTAGTTGACCATAGATATATTGGTTTATATATGGACACCTCAATTCAATCCCATTGCTGTGTATGTCTATCTTTATGCCTGTGCTACATGTTTTGATTACTGCTGCTTTGTTATTATTTTTGAAATCAGGAAACCTCACTTCATCAACTTTATTTTTCTTTTTCAAGATTGTTTGGGCTATTTGGGATTCCTTGCAATTCCATATGAATTTTAGGCTAACCTTTTTCTTTTCTGCAAAAATTGTTGGGATTTTGATAGGGATCACATTGAATTTATAGATCATTCTGGGGAGTATTGTCATCCATGAAAACAGAATGTCTTTTCTTATTTATTTAGGCATTCTCTAGTATCTTTCAGTAATAATGCCTATAGCGTTAAGTGTACAAGACTTGCACCTTCCTAGTTACTTTAATTCCTACATATTTTATGCTTTTTGCTGTTATTATAAATGGCAGTGTATCTTAATTTCCTATTTGGATTGTTTATTGCTAGTGTATAGAAATATAACTGATTTTTGAGTTTTTGAGTAGTGATAATTTAGCTAATTTTTGTGGTTCTATAGGATTTTCTATATACAATATCAGTTGACTTGCAAATAGAGATTGTTTTACTTCATTTTTCTTTTCTGGCTGGAATTCTAGTACAATGTTGACTAGCAGTGGTGAAAACATGTATCTTCATTCTTGATTGTAGTGGGAAAGCTTTCAGTCTTTCACCATTGAGTATAATGTTAATTGTAAGTTTCTCATAAATGCTTTTTATTTTGTGGAGGATGTTCCCTTCTATTCCTATTTTGCTGAGCATTTGTATCTTGAAAGGGTGTTGAGTTTTGACAAATGCTTTTTCTGAGTTGATTGAATTGATAATGTGCATTTTTCCCTTTGTTTTATTAGTATGGTTTATTACATTACTTGATTTGTTAATGGTGAACCACCATTGCATTACTGTGATAAATCCTAGTTGGCTATGGAATATAATCTTTAATGTGCTTCTGGGTTCAGTTTGCTAGTTTTTATTGAGGATTTTTGCATCTATGTTCATAAGTGATATTGCCTTGTAGTTTCCTTTCCTTATTATTATTTTTTTTTGTCTGGCTTTGGTAATGCTGGCCTCATAGAATGTACTAGGAACTGTTACCTCCTCTTCTGTGCTTTGAAATAATTTGAATAGTACTGGTATTAAGTCTTTAAATGTTTGTTAGAATTTTCCAGAGAAGCTATATGGTGCAAGCCTTTTCTTGTTTTGGAGATTTTTGATTACTGATTCAATTTGTTTACTTGATATATAGATTTCCTATTTCTTCTTGAGACAGTTTTGGTAGTGTGTATGTTTATAAGAATTTGCCCATTTCCTCTAGGATATCTAACTTGTTGATACACAATTTTACATGCAATTCTTGCATAATCCTTTTAATTTCTGTAATTCTGTATTAAATTCCACACTTTCATTTCTGATTTTGGTGGATTGTGTCTTCTGTCTTTTTTTCTTAGCCTACCTAATGGTTTGACCATTTTGTTGATCTTTTATAAGGGCCAACTTTTGGTTTCATTTATTCTTTCTATTGTTTTTTTAGTCTCCATTTCTTTTATCTCTACTCTGATCTTTGTATTTCCTTCCTTTTGCTGGTTTGAAATTAAGTTTGCTTTATTTTGATCTTCTAGTTCCTTCACTTGTAAAGTTACATTGTTTATTTGAGATCTTCTATTTTAAATGTAGGCACTTATAGCTATAATAATCCTTTTGGGATTCAAGATGGTGGCATGAGAGGTGAGACAGAGAACTCCTCCCAAAACCACAGATAGTGTGAAAATATAGTTAATACAACTAACTCTAAAAAAGCAACAGGAAAAAAGGCTGCACTAGACTGTATACAGACCTCAAGAACAGAGCAGACCTCACAAAACAGGGTAATGTATGAAAGCCTTTATCCAGTGGGACCCGAGCCCTTCTCCCACCCCAGCTCACCGGTGGGAGGAGGAGAAACAGAGTGGGGGAGGAGGTGGAAGCCTGGGACTGCTGAACACCTGGCCCTGGAGATCTGCTTTGTGAGCAGAAACCTATATTGTGTGGTGCTCTGGAGGTTGGAGACTGGGACAGGCAGAGTGCTTGAGAGACAGATTCCAGCCGTTTGCGGAGGGTGGGATTCACACCCGGCCACTCTCAGACAAGGGAAAGGCAAGCTGTCTGAGAGGCTTCCTAGCAGGGAGAGGGTGGCTGAAAGGGCGGGGTTTGCATGGAACTTGCTGTGCTGGAGAAGGGATGGGGGACAAGGTTGTCTGGGTGTGCTCTGACCAGCAGATTGGGAACTTTGAGGAGCTTCAGGTGCTCAACCCCCCTGGCTGGCTACTTAGCTCCAGGGCCCCCCACTGTGATATGCAGCTGGCCGAGCCTTCTTCCTGGCCTGATGGCACTGGCTCACAAACCAGCAGTCACTGCACTGGCATCAGGCCAGTCAGAGGGAGGCCCAGCCTACAGCAGCTAGAGACGCAAAGCACAAAGGCTTACACCTGTGTGCTTGGCCCACTGGCTCTGATATGGGAGACAGGCACGGCAGATGGGAATCAGGAAAAAGATCTTTCCTCCTGCCAGGCACCAGCTCTGCTCCCCTACAATCCCCAACCTCACTATAGAGGCTGGAGCTTCTGGGCAATAGAGGGCACCACACAGAAATATGAAACGTCAAAAGAACATGGTTCAGACTAAAATCTCACAAACCCCAGAAAAAGGGCCAAATGAAACTGAACTCACAAATCTTCCTGAAAGAGAGTTCAAAATAAAAATCATAAACATGCTTATGGAGGTACAGAAAAAATATTCAAGAACTCAGGAATGAATTCAAGACGGAGATTCAATCATTAAGAAGTTCCATATCTGAAATGAAACATACAATGGAGGGATTTAAAAGCAGATAAGATGTACTAGAAGAGACGGTAAATGGAATAGAAATTAGAGAAGAGGAATACAAAGAAGCTGAGGCACAGAGAGAAAAAAGAATATCTAAGAATGAAAGAATATTGACAGAACTGTGTGAACAATCCAAACGGAACAATATTCGCATAATAGGGGTACCAGAAGAAGAAGAGGGAGAAACAGGGATAGAAAATGTCATTGAGGAGGTAATTGCTGAAAACTTCCCCGATTTGCAGAAGGAGATAGTCTCTCAAGCCATAGAGATGCACAGATCTCCCAACACAAGGGACCCAAGGAAGACAACACCAAGACATGTAATAATTAAAATGGCAAAGATCAAGGATAAAGACAGACTTTTAAAAACAGCTAGAGAGAGAGAAAAGATCACATACAAAGGAAAACCCATCAGGCTGTCATTAGATTTCTCAACACAAACCTTACAGGCCAGAAGGGAGTGGCATGATATATTTCTTGCAATGAATCAGAAGGGCCTCGAACCAAGAATACTCTACCCAGCAAGGTTATCATTTAAGTTTGGAGGAGTGTTTAAACAATTTTCAGATAAGCAAAAGCTGAGAGAATTTACCTCCCACAAACCACCTCTACAGTGCATTTTGGATGGACTCCCATAGATGGAAGTATTCCTAAGACTAAATAGATGTCACCCAAGGGATAGACAAAGAGTACAGAATATGATCCATAACATACAAAGAATGGAGGAGGAAGAAAAAGGAGGAAAAGAAAAAGAATATTTAGGTTGTGTTTGTAATAGCATATGAAGTGAGTTAAATTGGACTGTTAGATAGTAAGGGAATTACCCTTGAACCTTTGGTAGCCACGAACTTAAAGCCTGCAATGGCAATAAGTACATACCTATTGATAATCACCCTAAATGTAAATGGTCTGAATGCACCAATTAAGAGACATAGAGTCACTGAATGGATAAAAAAACAAGACCCATCTATATGCTGCCTACAAGAGACTCACTTCAAACCCAAAGACATACACAGACTGAAAGTGAATGGATGGAAAAGATATTTCATGCAACTAATAGGGAGAAAAAAGCAGGAGTTGCAGTACTTGTATCAGACAAAATAGACTTCAAAACAAAAAAAGTAACAAGAAACAAAGAAGGACATAACATAATGATAAAAGGGTCAATCCAACAAGAAAATGTAACAATTATAAATATCTATGTGCCCAACACAGGAGCACCCACATATGTGAAACAAATACTAACAGAATTAAAAGGGGAAATAGCATGCAATGCATTCATTTTGGGAGACTTCAACACACCACTCACTCCAAAGAACAGACCAACCAGACAGAAAATAAATAAAGAGACAGGGGCATTGAACAATGTATTAGAACAGATGGATCTAACGGACATCTACAGAACACTTGATGCAAAAGCAACAGCATACACATTCTTCTCAAGTGCACATGGAACATTTTCAAGAATACATCATACTAGGCCACAAAAAGAACCTCAGTAAATTCAAAAAGATTGAAATTGTACCAACCAGCTTCTCAGATCACAAAGGTATGAAACTAGAAATAAATTACTCAAGGAAAATGAAAAAGCCCAAACACATTGAGGCTAAATAACATGCTCCTAAATAATCAATGACCAAATAAAAATGGAGATCAAGCAATATATGAAGACAAATGACAACAATAATTCAACACCACAAAATCTGTGGGACCAGAGAAGGCCGTGCTAAAAGGGAAATATATTGCAATACAAGCCTACCTCAGGAAAGAAGAACAATCCCAAATGAACAGTCTAAACTCACTATTAATGAAACTAGCAAAGGAAGAACAAATGAGGCCCAATGTCAGTACAACAAGGGACATAATAAGGATTAAAGCAGAAATAAATAAAATCAAGAAGAATAAAACAATAGAAAGAATCAATGGAAGCAGGAGCTGGTGCTTTGAGAAAATAAACAAAATAGATAAACCCCTAGCCAGACTTATCAAGAAAAAAAAGAGAGTCTACACATAATAACAGAATTAGAAATGAGAGAGGAAAATTACTGCGGACACTACAGAAATACAAAGAATTATGAAAGAATACTATGAAAGATTATATGCTAACAAACTGGATAACCCAGAGGAAATGGACAACTTTCTAGAAAAATACAATCTTCCAAGGCTGACTGAGGAAGAAACAGAAAATCTGAATAGACCAATTACTAGCAAAGAACTTGGATTGGTAATCAAAAAAACTACCAAAGAACAAAAAACCTGGACCAGATGGTTTCACTGCTGAATTTTATCAAACATTTAGTGAAGACCTAATACCAATCCTCCTTAAGAATTTCCAAAAAGTAGAAGAGGAGAGAATACTCCCAAACTCATTCCACAAGACCACCATCACTCTAATACAAAACCAGGCAAAGACACCACAAAAAAAGAAAATTACAGACCAATATTCCTGATGAACAGAGATGCAGAAATACTCAACAAAATATTAGCAAACTGAATTCAAAAATACATCAAAAAGATCATCCATCATGATCAAGTGGGATTCATCCCAGGGATGCACGGATGGTACAACATTCAAAAATCCATCAACATCATCCACTACATCAACAAAAACAAGGACAAAAACCACATGATTATCTCCATAGATGAGGTAAAAGCATTTGACAAAATTCAACATCCATTCATGATAAAAGCTCTCAACAAAATGGGTATAGAGGGTAAGTACCTTAACATAATAAAGGCCATATATGACAAACCCACAGCCAACATTATACTTAACAGCAAGAAGTTGAAAGCTTTTCCTTTAAGATGGGGAACAAGACAAGGATGTCCCCTCTCCCCACTTTTATTCAACATAGTTCTAGAGTTCCTAGCCACAGCAATCAGAAAACACACAGAAATAAAAAGCATCCAGACTGGTAAGGAAGAAGTCAAGCTGTCCCTGTTTGCAGATGAAATGATATTGTACATAAAAAGACCCCTAAAGATTCCACTCCAAAACCACTGGATGTAATATCTGAATTCATTAAAGTTGCAGGATACAAAATTAATACACAGATATCTGTTGCATTCCTATACACTAATGATGAACTAGCAGAAAGAGAAATCATGAAAACAATTCCATTCACAATTGCATCCAAAAGAATAAAATACCTAGGAATAAACCTAACCAAGGAAGTGAAAGACCTATACTCTGAAAACTACAAGACACTCATGAGAGAAATTAAAGAAGATTCCAATAAATGGAAACACATCCTGTGCTCATGGGTAGGTAGAATTAATATCGTCAAATGGCCATCCTGCCTAAAGCAATCTACAGATTCAATGCAATTCCTATCAAAATACCAACAGCATTCTTCGATGAACTAGAGCAAATAGTTCTAAAATTCATATGGAACCACAAAAGACCACAAATAGCCAAAGCAATCCTGAGAAGGATGAATAAAGCTGGGGGACTTATGCTCCCTGACTTCAAGATCTACTACAAAGCCACAGTAATCAAGACAATTTGGTACTGGCACAAGAACAGACCTATAGACCAATGGAACAAACTAGAGAACCCAGATATAAACCCAATGTATATGGTTAATTAATACATGATAAAGGAGCCATGGATATACAATGGGGAAATGACAGCCTCTTCAACTGCTGGTGTTGGCAAAACTGGACAGCTACATGTAAGAGAATGAAACTGGATTATTGCCTAACCCATATACAAAAGTAAACTCAAAATGGATTAAAGACCTGAATGTAAGACATGAAACCTTAAAACTCTTAGAAAAAAACGTAGGCAAAAATCTCTTGGACATAAATATGCGTGACTTCTTCATGAACATATCTTCTCGGGCAAGGGAAACAAATGCCAAAATGAACAAGTGGGGCTATATCAAACTAAAAAGCTTCTGTACTGCAAAGGACACCATCGATAAGACAGAAAAACATTCTACAGTATGGGAGAATATATTCATAAATGACGTATCTGATAAGGGGTTGACATCCAAATTACGTAAATAGGTCCCACACCTCGACAAACAAAAAGCGAATAACCCAATTAAAAAATGGGCAGAGGAGCTGAACAGACGGTTCTGCAAAGAAGAAATTCAAATGGCCAACAGGCACATGAAAAGATGCTCCACATCGCTAATCATCATAGAAATGCAAATTAAAACCACAGTGAGGTGTCACCTCACACCAGTAGCGATCGCCGCCATCCAAAAGACAAACAACAACAAATGTTGGCGAGGATGTGGAGAAAGGGGAACCCTCCTTCACTGCTGGTGGAAATGTAAATTAGTACAACCATTGTGGAAAGCCGTATGGAGGTTCCTCAAAAAGCTCAAAATAGAAACACCATTTGACCCAGGAATTCCACTCCTAGGAATTTACCCTAAGAATTCAGCAGCCCAGTTTGAAAAAGACATATGCACCCCTATGTTTTTTGTAGCACTATTTACAGTAACCAAGAAATGGAAGCAACGTAAGTGTCCATCAGTAGATGAATGGATAAAGAAGAAGTGGTGCATATACACAATGGAATATTATTCAGCCATAAGAAGAAAACAAATCCTACCATTTTCAACAACATGGATGGAGCTAGAGGGTATTATGCTCAATGAAATAAGCCATGTGGAGAAAGACAAGTATCAAATGATTTCACTCATATGTGGAGTATAGGAACAAAGAAAAAACTGAAGGAACAAAACAGCAGCAGACTCACAGAACCCAAGAATGGTCTTACAGTTACCAAAGAGAAAGGGACTGGGGAAATGGGTGGGAGGGGAGGGATAAGGGGGACAAAGGGGTATTACGATTAGCATACATAATATAGTGTATGTGGGGGGATACAGGGAAGGCAGTATAACACAGAGAAGACAAGTAGTTATTCTACAGCATCTTACTATGCTGATGGACAGTGACTGTAATGGTGTATGTGGTGGGGACTTATAATAGGGGAGTCTGGTAACCATAATGTTGCTCATGTAATTGTACATTAATAATAGCAAAAAATATATATTTATATATTAATAAATGTATTTAATTAAAAAATAATCCTTTTGGCCACTGCTTTTGCTGCATCCTGTAATTTTTGTTATGTTAAGTATTGGTTTTCTTTCATATCAAAGTATTTTTAAATTTCCCTAATGAGTTATTTTTTAAGTCAGTGGTTGTGTAAGAGTGTTCTGTTTTCTTTGTGTATATCTGAAGATTTTTCAGTTTCATTCTGTTCTTATTTCTAACTTCATTTCATTATGGTTGGAGAAGACACTTTGTATGATTTCAGAAATTTGTTGAGTTCTTTTTAATGTCCTGTTAACACATTGTCTATCCTGGAGAGTTTTCTAAGTGCACTTGAGAAGAATGTGTATTATGCTGTTGTTGGGAGGAAGGTTCTGTATATGTTTATTAGTTTTGGCTTATTGTGTTGTTCGAGTTCTCTATTTTCATTTGGTCTTCTGCCTAGGTATTATGTACACTATTAAAATTGGGTATTGAAGTCTTCAACTATTATTGTAGAACTATCGATTTTTCCCTTCAGTTATTGCTTCATATATTTGGGGCTTTGCTTTTAGTTGTGTATATATTTATAATTGTTATGTATTCTTTATGGATTGATCCTTTTTACAATATATAGCGCTTTTGTCTTAAAATCTGTTTTCTCTGATACTAGTACAGCCACTTCAGCTCACTTTTGGTGCTATTTGAATGGAAAACATGTTTTGTTCCATTCATTTTTAAAACCTCTTTGTGTTGAATTTGGATTAAAATGAATCTCTTTTAAGTAGCAAAGAATTGGATTATGGTTTAAAAATCTGTTCTGCCAACTTCTGCCTTTTAATTAGAGTTTAATCCATTTATGTTTAATGTAATCACTGATAATGAGGGACTGCTGATATTTTGTTATTTATTTCCATATGTCATATTTTTGACTCTTAATTGTTCCATAACTGCATTCTATTATGCTTAATTGATTTTGTTTAGTATACTGTTTTGACTCCCTTCTCATTTCTTTTCTTTTCTGTATTGTTTAGTCATTTTCTTAGTGGTTACCATGGAGATTCAAATTTGTAACAATATAGTTTGAATTAATGCCAACATTTTCCATAGTATACAAAAAACTGCTATTAAATGGTTCCATCCCCTTCAAGTTTGCATTGTCATAGTTTGCATCTTTATATAGCTTGTGCCTATTAATATGGATTTATAATGAATTATTATTTTATGCATTTGTCTTTTAAATTATGTAGGAAATGAAGAGTTAGAAACCAAAAATATAGCAATGCTGGCTCTTATATTTACCCTTTGTAGCTACTGTTGCCAATGTTCTTTATTTCTTTATATGGTTTTTAATTACTATTTAGTATTCTTTCGATTGAAACTGACTCCCTTTACCATTTCCAGGGCAGATCTAGTATTGACAGGTTCCCTTAGATCTTGTTTGTTTGGTAATGTCTTAATTTCTCCTTTATTTTTGAAGGAGGGTTTTGTTGGACAAATAATTTTGCTTAACAGTTTTTTTTTTGCTTTCACTTTTTAAAATAAGTCATCTCACTGCCTTCTGGCTTCCATGCGTCTTGATGAAGAAATTGGCTGTTAATCTTACTGTGTCTCCCTTATGTACGACAAGTTGCTTCTGTCTTGATGCTGTCAAGATACTTTCTTTGTCACTGCCCAGTGACAGTTTGATCATAATGTGTCTTTGTGTGGATGTCTTTGAATTTATTTTATTTGAAGTGTGTTGAACTTCTTGGAAATGTAAATTTATGTTTTTCACTAAATTTTTGAAGTTTTAAGCCATTATTTCTTAAAATATTCTTAATTCCTCTCCTTCTGACACTCCCATTTTGTGTATGTTGGTATGCTTGATGGTAGCTCAGATGTCCTTTAGAGTGTGTTCATTTTTCTTCATTCTTTTTAATCTGCTCGGCAGATTAAATCATCCCATCTTCAACCTCATTGAGTCTTCCTTCTGCTTGCTGAAATTTGCTGTTGAATTCCTCTTGTGTTCAATACTGGAGAAGCTATTGTACTTTCCAGTACAATATTATATATATTGTTTATTGTATTTTTTAGCTCTAACACTTATACTTGATTCCTTTTATAATTTTTATCACTTTATCGATATTCACTACTCAATCATACATCCCTCTCCTGATTTCCTTTAGATTTTGTCTAGAGTTTCCTTTGGCTGTTTAGCGTATGTAGCATAGTTATTTCGAAGTTAAGACCAATATCTATGTTTCCTCAGGGATAGTTTCTTTCAATTTCTTTTTTACTGTGAGTGGACCATACTTTCCTATTTATTTGTGTGCTTTTAATCCTAGACATTGTGAATACTGTGATGCAGTGATTCTGGAAATCAGAATCTTCCCCCTCCCTTGACATTGCTATTGTGGCTTTATGAAAGCTGCAGTCATATGTTTAATGACTTTCCCAAACTATTTTTATGAAATAAAATATCATGTAGGATCTTGTCACACACAATCAGGAAGTCTCTGTTTTGTTATCTCCATAGTTAGCCAGTGATCTGCCAGAAATTTCCTTCAATGGCTGGATCTATTAAGAAAATAAAAATAAAAATGTGTTCTCACCTTAAATTCTTTTGATGGAGGCTTCTTGGGATGTTGCTTTAGTATGATGGGTTGAAACAACACGGAGCTTCTGTGTCAGTCCCCTCGCCATATACAAGCGGGCAGATAAAAGCATATACCATGGTTTTGGGAGGACAGGGTCCCTGTTGCCCACCTTGGCAACATCCAGCTGCACGAAGAACATGGGCTGCTATCCCTATGGCTGTCTGATGTATGGTAGGGGCATAAGTGATAGTATGTGCTACACAAAACACTGAAATTCACAAAAATTTACCAGCTTCTTTCTTCATCAAGCACTCCCCTGAATGCTGCAAGTATTTGACTAGATTCTAAAGTTCTCAAATAGTCGGTAGTGACAGCTTTGCCAGCTCAGTAGTTGTCTTCACGGAGGGACAAATTTTTAGTGCGACTTACTTGACCATCTTCTGTTAACATCACTCTAGGCCATATTTTAAAATTCATTATGCTTATTTTCTCTTAATTGGTATATTTAGATCACTTACACTTAAGAACTTATTGATATGATCTGCTGTTTTATTGCTGGTTCTTCCTGCTTTTCATTCCTCTGTGTCACTTTTCTTGCTTTCATGTTTGTTACTTGAACTTATTTAGAATTCGATTTGACTTATCTTCAGAAATTTTAAGTATTCCTTTGTATATATATTTTAATGGTTCTAGGCATTACATTATATATGTATAATTTATTGCAGCCTTTACTAGTGTCAACATTTACTTCCATTTAGGCTTCTTTATACTCTCCCTTTATATTGGTCTTAAATATTTCCCTCTATATACATTTAGAACTGCATCAAACAATGTTATAATTTTTGCCTTAACTGTCTAACATAATTTTAAAAACTCTAGGAAAAGCGTAGTCTATTATGTTTACCTATATTTTTGCTCTTTTGGTCATTCTTTCTTAATTCATGATGTTCAAATTTTCCTTTTTATCATTTCCATTCTGTTTGAGGATCTTTTAGCCATTCTTTGAGTGGGTCTGCTGATGACAAATTCTCTTGCTTTCTTTTATCTGAGAATGTCTTGATTTTCTCTTTGTTCCTGAAGGATATTCTGAGTACACAATCTTGGGTTGACACTTTCCGTATAAAACTAAAGCTCCTCTAAAAATATCTATTTAAAAAAAGGACACATGAGATTGTTATTAAGCCAAAGAATTTCTTTGAAAATTATTAACTGGAGGGAAGGACTTAGGCATTTGTCCTACCTTTCTAGTAGGAGCTACAGTTAGGTAACCAACTGAAAAGGGAAAGCTATTTTTACAAATAATGCCCAGTTAGAAGAGAGAGCTCTGTTTTTACAAAATAATGGCATAACTTTAGATTAAAAAAATAGAGTCAGAAAATCGCCATTTCACAATCCCTAATGGAACTATTGTTTCAGGCAATGAATAATGAGTATTAATTGGTGTTAAAATTATTAGATGCATGGTTGAAAATGAGCTGGATATTTGAGTGATGCTAAAATAATAACAATACACAGATTCTCCTTTGAAAAATGTAATGGGTCAGTGTCACTGTCATCACTCTAGAGCAGTGGTCATTTGTGGGGAATCAGACATTATATGTCTCCAGTTATGATGCAATATGTACA
Organism: Smutsia gigantea; assembly: GCA_032199065.1. Lineage (NCBI taxonomy): Eukaryota > Metazoa > Chordata > Mammalia > Pholidota > Manidae > Smutsia > Smutsia gigantea. The sequence goes on from JAVSCE010007213.1 coordinate 158,975, forward strand.
CAGGGTCTCATTTATAATGTATTTTAGCCAAAAAGTTTAATATGAATCCAGACAAATTTTTATATCTAACTTCCAGTTGATTTTTCTCCAGGGATTTCAGAGATGAGATAAATAAATAATACCACAGGAAGAAATCAGATAAATATAGATGAAACATTCTGTGGGAAAATGTCCCAATTACTTCTGCAAGTTGAGGGTCTGGTTTATGGGATGGGTATTAGATGATACTAAGAAATTTCTGTTATACTTGTGAAAATGTCATCTTGGCCATATAACTAAGATAGTGTGGCACACAGATAGATAAATTGACTGATAGAATAGGTGAGAGAATCCAGAAACAAATAGAGGCATATGTGGAAACTTGATGCAGGACTAATATGGCATTGCAGATAATTAGGAAAACATGGTCTACCCAATTAATGGCCCTGAAACAATAATTAACCATACAAAAAAATGAAATTGGATCTCTGTCTCATACCATATATAAAAAGCAATTCCAAGTGCACAAAAGACAAATGTGAAAGGCAAAAGTTAAAACAAAATATAAGATAATGTCTTTATGACTTTGGTATAGGGAAGAATTTCTTAAACATAACTAAAAAAATGTTAACCATATCTAAAGTAAAGAATTAATACATTTGATTAATAAAAATAAGAACATAAGAGGAAACTGAAAAGACAAACCATATTCTGCGAGAAGATATTCATAAGACCCAAAATTGGCGTGGTGTTAGTAAACAGTATATGCAAATAATTTTTATAATTAAGTAAGAAAAGATGAACTATTTGAAAAAATAGATGAAATGTAAACATTTCAGAAGAGATATGAATGGCAAGTAAACCTATGGAAAAGATGCTAAATCTCATTAGATATCATTGTAATATATTATATTTCATAACAATGTGTCATGCTTACAATGAGTTGTTATTTTACATCAACTAGTTTGGTAAAATCAAGTCTGGAAATCCAAAACGTTAAGTATACAGAGGAATAAGAACTTTTGTATACAGCTGGTGGGAGTGTAAATTGGTACACTCCATTTGGAAAAAAGTTTTAAATTCAAAATTGAACACATCCATATCCTACTATTAATGTATTCTGTCTAGCTATTGGTTTTAGATAAACTCTTGTACAAGAAAACCAGCATACATGAAGAAAAATATTTATGTAACATTGTAATATCAAAAAAACTGAAAACAAGATAATTGTTATTTCACAGGAGTGTGGTTTAAGAAATTGTCATAGTCACAACAATGAATGTAATACAGCTTCACATAATAATATGGATCAATCTTAGAGACATGATGTTGAGTGAAAAGGTCAAGTCATAGAAGACTACATACAGTATGAAACTATTTAAAATAATACTTAAAAAAGACAAAACTAAATATTTTGTTTTTAAGGCAAAAAATATATATATAATTTTTAAGGCAAAAGAATGATATTCACAGTAGTAATACTCTGAGGGAGGCAGAGGAATAGGATCAGAGAGGATCACAGAGTTTAATGCTATTGATAATGTTCTCATTTTCATAATATATGGTGGGTTCATATATTTTGTATGTATCATGTATCAGATATTTCACAGAAAAGATTCAGAGTCTTTATAAAATATTTCTAGTCAACACTAGATTGCATTCTTCTGTATGAATATTTGTACACTAATGAGAATGAAAAATAATATTCTAACCTTTAAATTGCTTTTATTTGATGTTGAAAGTAGATTAATAGCTAAATAGCTGAGATGGTGCTATTTTTAATAGGTCTTCCATTGGGGAAAAAAAGGTTTCTGTTTCACCATCTAGATAGCCTAATGTGCATTTCCTAATTTCTTTTCCCCAAGCCATCTAAAATGACATGGTCTCTGAGATGACATACCTGATTTAAATCTTTTAATGGTCACTGAAATGAGCTTTAGTAAAGATTTTATTTCATTTCATATAGTTCCTTAGAATTCATCATATAGTACCTTATATGGAATTTATGTAGGAGGTAACAGTGAGAAGATATTTTTTAGTCTTTTATTACTATTTCAATAAGAATCTTTACATTTGTATTTTGGACATGTGTAGTTCTATAAATTGTATGAATATAATCCTAAGATAACAATGTGAATGTGAAGTTTGTTTCTTTTTTTCCCCTTATAGTATGCAGACCCAGCATTGTTACAAAAATCTTCAGAACGGACCTAGGCACTACATAAAAACTATGTAAATTCTGTCTGTTGATTTGCAAGGCACAGCTCAGAAAAGCAGTCACTAAATTCTTGTATGGTGTGAGTTCTTTGATTCATAAATGGATATGAATAATGCATTATTACAAAATATGAACCAAACTTGTTTCTAAGGATCCCTAAAAGAGAAAGTTGAGACTTTCAGGTAGCCCTCAATTTCTAATTGTGTCATTGTATGCTATTACTGCATAATATTAGTTTGGAAAATAAAAGGAGATTCTTTGTGTGTGTGTGTGTGTGCATGTGTGTGCTGTCTCCACAAAATTGTGAAGCAGGCAAAACTTGTTTAGAGTGTTAAATGATTCTCTTCCTCCCCAATCCATTTTTTTTTTTACAAATTGAAGTATGGTTGATATAAAATCTTTTTTCTTTTTACTGAAGTATTATTGATGTATAACCTTATATTGATTTCAGGTATACAACACAGTAGTTCAACAGTTACCCACATTATTAAATCCTCACCCCAACTAGTGCAGTTACTATGTGTCAACATAAGAAGATGTTAACAGAGCCATTGGCTGTATTCTCCATGCTGTACTACTATCCCCATGACCAACTTACATTATGATTGAGAATGTTTGTGGCTCTTTAACCCCATCACCTTCCCTACCCCCACACAATGAAGTGTGTTGTCAAACTTTTGTATTTTTGCCAATCTGATAGGTTAAAAAATGGATCTCAGTGTAGTTTAATTTGCATTTCTCTTATAAGATAGGTAGAGCATATTTTAATTTGCTTGAGGGTTTTAACATTTCTTTTTGTGTCAACTACTTTCCTATTTTTCTGTGAAATTTTTGGTCATTTTATTTGTTTTGGGCTCTCTTTGTATATATCCATATCTAGAGGCTCACATGCATATGTATATTTTTTGTCATGCAAATTTATTTTGTATATTTATAAAATCAAATTTGTAAATCTTCTATTTATTTTATGGCTTCTGGATTTTAAGTCATAGTTGAAAGTCTTTCCCATTCCCAGGTTATAAAGGTATGCAACCATAATTTTGCAGTACTTACATCGTTTCAATTTTTATATTTAGACTTCTAAACCATTTGGAGTTTATTCTGTACTGATCCAATTTTATCTTCTTCCAAATGGTTATCCAATTGTCCCAGCCTCATTTATTAAAAGGTTCTTTTTCCCAGTCATTTGAGATGTCATTTTAATGATATAAAAGATTTGATATGTACATGGGTCTATTTCTAGACTTTCTAGTCTGTTCCACTGGTCTATTTATGTGTCAGTAAATTATAGAGGCTTTGTAGTGTTTGTAAGATTTGATAGGACTAGCCACCTCCACTCACATTACTCTTTTATATATATATAAACGTTAGAATCAACATATTTAGACCTAAAAACTTCTTGGGTTTTTTTTTTTGGGAGATTGTGTTAAACTTTAGGAGAATTGGTAATCTCAAGAGCATGATATATCTGGTGTTTACATCTACTTTAATGTGTATAAAGAGAGTCTAGTAGCTTTCCACATGTAGGTTTGCACATTTCCTTTTCAGTTTAGGGGTTTTGTGTTATCTTCTAACTGGTTATCATTTGTATATGAAAGCTATTGATTTATGGGCTAATTTTCTATCCTGTTACTTTACTGAATTATCTTATTGTAATTTTTCCATTGATTTTGTTGTTTTTCCAGTTCCGGTTATATCACCATGTCACTGGAAAATAATTTTCCTTCCTAATGTTTATTTATTTATTATTTGATTGAGTTGGCTAAAATTTCCAATACAATTTAAATAGTAACAAGGCTTTGTTTCTGACTTTAATTAGAGTATATTCATCTTTTTTTTTTTTTTTTTTAGCTTCTCCAAGGCTCCTTCTATGCCCCACCAGTCCCAGAGATCATCTTTGCTTCTACCAGGTCTGTTTTACCCATCTTCTAAGGCTTCATCCAATCAAAATATGCTTTCTTGTGGCACACTTATTTAGGGACCTGTTCTCACTTCTAATATGCAATTTTGTAAATGAGAAACATTCTTTCTTGTATTCAGTTTTAGTCCTTTATCAGGCAGCTTACACCTAATTATTTTTATTAGCCTTTTAATAGAACTGGACAAAGGAATAGTCCTTTAAGTATGAAGAGCTTTTTAACTGCTTTTAAAATATCACTCTATTCCTTCCAGATAGCAAGATAATATATGTTTTCTACGGGCAATTAAGATACAGTTAGTCAAGCGTGATTACTATCCGTTATGGCTCTTGGCTGAGCTTTTCTTCCTCTTCCATTTTGTTCTAAGCTTTATGCCAGCTGACTATGTGCCTTTAAGCTCTGAAGTAGCCATACTGTGTCACTGGTGTGAACTTCCTTAGGATATAGAAGATGGAATAGAATGCACAACTATGGGAAAATCTTATGAAGGTTGAACAAAAATGCAAAGATGAGTCTTATTATCAAAAAAGTCAAATAATTTAAGATAAAAATTTAATTTACATTTTAAAATGTTTAACTTCAAACCTAATGTGAAGAACACAATTTTTCTGAAAGTTTTTTTACCCTGAAATTTTATTACAATACACTATGCCCCCATATGTTTGACTGAAAATTCATAAAAGTTATTTATGTATTTTTATTGAGGTATAGTTGATACACGATATTATATTGGTTTCAAGTATGTAATACAGTGGTTCAACAGTTACACACATTATTAAATCCTTATCCCGAATAATGCAGTTACTATCTACCAACAAAGAAAAATGAAACAGAACCACTGGCTATATTTTCTATGCTGCACTTCTATCCCTGTGATTAACTTATTTTATGATCAAAATGACGCTTTTGACATAAGAAAAGAATGTAAAATATCAATCACAAACAATCTATTCCAACTCTATAGCAGAGATGGAAAACAGGTCTCAACTCATGCCAATTTTTTTCAATCACTTATTCTTTTATTAGCTTCTCCTTAGTATTCTTTTTTTTATAATTTATTTTGGATCAATCTACAATTACATGTGCAATATTATGATTATTAAACTATCCCCTTCATTAAGTCCCCCTCACCAACCCCATTACAGTCACTGTCCATCAGTGTAGTGAGATGCTATAGAGTCACTACTTGTCTTCTCTGAGTTGTACAGCCCTCCCCATGCCCCCCCAACATTACATCTGCAATCATAATGCCCCTTTTTCCCTCTTATCCCTCCCTTCCCACCCATCTTCCCCAGTGCCTTTCCCTTTGGTAACTATTAGTCCATTCTTGGGTTCTGTGAGTCTGCTGCTGTTTTGTTCCTTCAGTTTTTTTCTCAGTTCTTATACTCCACATATGAGTGAAATCATTTGATACTTGTCTTTTTCTGCTTGGCTTATTTGACTGAGCATAATACCCTCTAGCTCCATCCATGTTGTTGCAAAAGGTAGGATTTGTTTTCTTCTTATGGCTGAATAATATTCCATTGTGTATATGTACCACATCTTCTTTATCCATTCATCTACTGATGGACACTTAGGTTGCTTCCATTTCTTGGCTATTGTAAATAGTGTTGTGATAAACATAGGGGTGCATCTATCTTTTTCAAACTGGGCGGCTGTATTCTTAGGGTAAATTCCTAGGAGTGGAATTCCTGGGTCAAATGGTATTTCTATTTTGAGTTTTTTGAGGAACCTCCATACTGCTTTCCACAATGGTTGAACTAATTTGCATTCCCACCAGTAGTGTAGGAGGGTTCCCTTTTCTCCACATCCTCGCCAACATTTGTTGTTCTTTGTGTTTTGGATGTTGGCCATCCTCACTGGTGTGAGGTGATAGATATCTCATTGTGGTTTTAATCTGCATTTCTCTGATGATTAGCGATGTGGAGCATCTTTTCATGTGCCTGTTGGCCATCTGAGTTTCTTCTTTGGAGAAGTGTCTATTCATGTCCTGTGCCCATTTCTTAATTGGATTATTTGCTTTTTGTTTGTTACGGTGCATGAGTTCTTTATATATTTTGGATGTCAACCCCTTATCAGATACGTCATTTATGAATATATTCTCCCATACTGTAGGATGTCTTGTTCTACTGATGGTGTCCTTTGCTGTACAGAAGCTTTTCAGCTTGATATAGTCCCACTTGTTCATTTTTGCTTTTGTTTCCCTTGCCTGGGGAGATATGTTCATGAAGAAGTCACTCATGTTTATGTCCAAGAGATTTTTGCCTATGTTTTTTTCTAAGAGTTTTATGGTTTCATGACTTACATTCAGGTCTTTGATCCACCTTGAGTTTACCTTTGTGCATGGGGTTAGACTGTAGTCCAGTTTCATTCTCTTACATGTAGCTGTCCAGTTTTTCCAACACCAGCTGCTGAAGAGCTGTCATCTCCCCATTGCATATCCAAGGCTCCTTTATCAAATATTAATTGACTGTATATGTTTGGGTTAATGTTTGGATTTTCTATTCTGTTCCACTGGTCTGTGGGTCTGTTTTTGTGCCAATACCAAATTGTCTTGATTACTGTGGCTTTGTAGTAGAGCTTGAAGTCAGGGAGCGTAATTCCCCCTGTTTTATTCCTCCTTCTCAGGATTGCTTTGGCTATTCGGGGTCTGTTGTGGTTCCATATGAATTTTAGAATTATTTGTTCCAGTTCATTGAAGAAAGCTGTTGGTAGTTTGATAGGGATTGCATTGAATCTGTAGATTGCTTTAGGTAGTATAGCCATTTTGACAATATTTATTCTTCCTAGCCAAGAGCATGGGATGCATTTCCATTTGTTAGTGTCCTCTTTAATTTCTCTTAGGAGTGTCTTGTAGTTTTCAGAGTATAGGTCTTTCACTTCCTTCGTTAGGTTTATTCCTAGGGATTTTATTCTTTTTGATGCAATTGTGAATGGAATTGTTTTTCTGATTTCTCTTTCTGTTAGTTCAGCATTAGTGTATAGGAAAGCAACTGATTTCTGTGTGTTAATTTTGTATCCTGCAACTTTGCTGAATTCAGATATTAGTTCTAGTAGTTTTGGAGTGGAGTCTTTAGGGTTTTTTATGTACAATATCATGTCATCCGCAAATAGGGACAATTTGACTTCTTCTTTACCAATCTGGATGCCTTGTATGTCTTTGTTTTGTCTGATTGCTGTGGCTAGGACCTCCAGTACTATGTTGAATAACAGTGGAGAGAGTGGGCATCCTTGTCTTGCTCCGGATCTTAGATGAAAAGCTTTCAGCGTCTCGCTGTTAAGTATGATGTTAGCTGTGGGTTTGTCATATATAGCCTTTATGATGTTGAGGTACTTGCCGTCTATACCCATTTTGTTGAGAGTTTTAATCATGAATGGATGCTGAATTTTGTCAAATGCTTTTTCAGCATGTATGGAGATGATCATGTGGTTTTTGTTCTTCTTTTTGTTGATGTGGTGAATGATGTTGATGGATTTTCGAATGTTGTACCATCCTTGCATCCCTGGGATGAATCCCACTTGATCATGGTGTATGATCCTCTTGATGTATTTTTGAATTCGGTTTGCTATTATTTTGCTGAGTATTTTTGCATCTACGTTCATCACGGATAATGGTCTGTAATTTTCTTTTTTGGTGAGGTCTTTGCCCAGTTTGGTATTAGAGTGATGCTGGCTTCATAGAATGAGTTTGGAAGTATTCCCTCCTCTTCTATTTTTGGGAAAACTTTAAGGAGAATGGGTGTTATTTCTTCTCTGTATGTCTGGTAGAATTCAGAGGTGAATCCATCTGGTCTGGGGGTTTTGTTCTTGTGTATTTTTTGATTACTGATTCAGTTTCTTTGCTGGTGATTGGTCTGTTTAGTTTTTCTGTTTCTTGCTTGGTCAATCTTGGAAGGTTGTATTTTTCTAAGAAGTTGTCCATTTCTTCTATGTTTTCGAGCTTGTTAGCATGTAGATTCTCATAATATTCTCTTATAATTCTTTGTATTTCTGTGGGGTCTGTCGTTATTTTTCCTTTCTCATTTCTGATTGTGTTTATGTGTGTAGATTCTCTTTTTCTCTTAATGAGTCTGGCTAGGGGTTTATCTATTTTGTTTATTTTTTCAAAGAACTAGCTCTTGGTTTCATTGATTTTTTTGTATTGTTTTATTCTTCTCAATTTTATTTATTTCTTCTCTGATGTTTATTATGTCCCTCCTTCTGGTGACTTTGGGCCTCATTTGTTCTTCTTTTTCCAATTTCTGTAATTGTGTCTTTAGACTATTCATTTGGAAATGTTCTTCCTTCTTTAAATAGGCCTTGCTTGCAATATACTTTCCTCTTAGAACTGCCTTTGCTGCGTCCCACGGAAGTTGTGGCTTTGTGTTGTTGTTATCATTAGTCTCCATATATTCTTTCATTTCTGTTTTGATTTGGTCATTAACCCATTGATTAGTTAGGAGAATGTTGTTAAGTCTCCATGTATTTGTGAGCTTTTTTGATTTCTTTCTAAAATTTATTTCTAGTTTTATACCTTTGTGATCTGAGAAGTTGGCTGGTAGAATGTCAATATTTTTGACTTTACTGAGGTTCTTTTTGTGGCCCAGTATGTGGTCTATTCTGGAAAATGTTCCATGTGCACCTGAGAAAAATGTGTATCCTGCTGCTTTTGGGTGCAGAGTTCTGTAGATATCTGTTAGGTCCATCTGTTCTAGTGTGTTGTTCAGTGCCTCTGTGTCTTTACTTATTCTCTGTCTGGTTGATCTGTCCTTTGGAGTGAGTGGTGTTTTTAAGTCTCCGAAAATAAATGCATTGCTGTCTATTTCCTCCTTTAATTCTGTTAGTATTTGTTTCACATATGCTTGCGCTCCTGTGTTGGGTGCATAGATATTTATAATGGTTATATCTTCTTGTTGGAGTGACCCCTTTATCATTATGTAATGTCCTTCTTTATCTCTTGTTACTTTTTTTCGTTTTGAAGTCTATTTTGTCTGATACAAGTACTGCAACACCTGCTTTTTTCTCCTTGTTGTTTGCATGAAACATCTTTTTCCATCCCTTCACTTTTAGTCTGTGTATGTTTCTGGGTTTAAAGTGAGTCTCTTGAATGCAGCGTATAGATGGGTCTTGTTTTCTTATCCATTCCGTGACTCTATGTCTTTTGACTGGTGCATTCAGTCCATTTACGTTTAGGGTGATTATGGATAAGTATGTACTTATTGGCATTGCAGGCTTCAGATTCGTGGTTACCAAAAGTTCAAGGTTAACTTCCCTACTATCTAAAAGTCTAACAACTAACTTAATATGCTATTACAAACACAATCTAAAGGTTCTTTGTTTGTTTCTTTGTTTTCTCCTTTTTTTTTCTATTCCATTCTTTATATATTAGGTATCATATTCTGTACTGTTTGTCTATCCCTTGATTGACTTTGGGAATAGTTAATTTAATTTTGCATTTTCTTAGTAATTACCTTTTCTATTTTCTTTACTGTGGTTTTATTACCTCTAGTGACAGCTTTTAATCTGTAGGAACACTTCCATCTAAAGCAGTCCCTCCAAAATGCACTGTAGAGATGGTTTGTGGGAGGTAAATTGTCTCAGCTTTGGCTTATCTGGGAATTGTTTAATCCCTCCTTCAAATTTAAATGATAATCTTGCGGGATAAAGTTATCTTGGTTCAAGGCCCTTCTGCTTCATTGCATTAAATACATCATACCACTCCCTTCTGGCCTGTAAGGTTTCTGCTGAGAAGTCTGATGATAGCCTGATGGGTTTTCCTTTGTATGTGATCCTATTTCTCTCTCTGGCTGCTTTTAATAGTCTGTCCTTATCCTTGATCTTTGCCATTTTAATTACTATATGTCTTGCTGTTGTCTTTCTAGGGTCCCTTGTGTTGGGAGATCTGCGCACCTCCATGGCCTGAGAGACTATCTCCTTCCCCAGATTGGGGAAGTTTTCAGCAATCACCTCCTCAAAGACGCTTTCTATCCCTTTTTCTCCCTTTTCTTCCTCTGGTGCCCCTATAATGCGTATATTGTTCCGTTTGGATTGGTCACACAGTTCTCTCAATATTCTTTCATTCTTAGAGATCCTTTTTTCTCTCTGTGCCTCAGCTTCTTTATATTCCTCTTGTCTAGTTCCTATTTCATTTATTGTCTCCTCCACCATATCCAATCTGCTTTTAATACCTTCCATTGTGTTCTTCAATGATTCAATCTCTGACCAGAATTAATTCCTGAGTTCTTGAATATCTTTCTGTACTTCCATGAGCATGTTAATGATTTTTATTTTGAACTCCCTTTCAGGGAGAGTCATAAGGTCCATATCATTTAAATCTTTCTCAGGAGTTGTGTTCATAATTTTACTCTGGACCAGGTTCCTTTGGTGTTTCATATTTGTGTGTGGCGCCCTCTAGTGCCCAGAAGCTCTACTCTCTGGAGCTGCTCAGCCCCTGAAGCAATGCGGGGATTGTAGGGAGTGGTATTGGTGCCTCCTGGAAGGAAAGGGCTGTTTGCTAGTTCCTCGCTGCCATGCCTGTCTCCACTGCCTGAACCAGTGGGCTGAGCACACAGGTATAAGCCTCTGTGCTTTGCATTCTTAGTTGCTATAGACAGATCTTCCCTCTGGCTGGCCTAACACCAGGGAAGGATTTCCTGGTTTGCAAGCCCGGTGGGGCTGGCCAGAAGAAAGGCGCACAAGTCTGCCTGTCACAGAAGGGGTTCTTGGAGCTGTGTAGGCAGCCAGGGAGCTGGAGCACCTGAAGATCGTGAAAGCTCCCAACCTGCTGGGCAGAGTGCACCCGGACAATTTTGTCTGCCTGTCCTTTCTCCTGAGCAGTAAGCTCCATGCAATCCTTGCCCCTTTAGCAGCTCTCTTGCTAAGGGCTTCTTTGTTAGGAAGTCTCTCAGACTGCCCGCCCTTCTTTTGTCCCCGAGCAGCTGGGTATGGATCCCTACTTTCACAAGCAGCTGGATTCTTAGTCTCTCCAGGAATTCTGCCTATCTTAGCTTTCCAACCCCCTAAATACAAGAGTATCATGCAAGCACCATGTAATGTAGGTTTGTGCTCCCAGAGCAGATCTCCTGAGTTAGGTATTCAGCAGTCCCACATCTCCACTCCCTCCGTGCTCCGTTCCTGTTCCTCCCGCTGGTGAGCTGGGTGGGGGAAGGGCTTGTATCCCGCAGGACCACAGCTTTAGTAAGTTACCCTTTTGTGAGGGCTGCTCTTGTCTCCAGGTGTATACAGTTTGTTGCCGTCCTCTTTCCCATTGCTCTTTCAAGATTAGTTGATGTAGCTTTATTTTCATATTGTATGAGGTTTTAGGAGGAAGCCTCTGTCTCACCTCTCACGCTGCCATCTTTAATCCAATCCCACTCATGCCAATTTTTATTTGTACATCACACGAAAGATTTTTAAAAATTGAGGTATCGTTGATAATACAATCTTACACTGGTTTCAAATGTCCGGCACAGTGGTTCAACAGTTACCCATATTATTAAATTGTCAACACTACTATTGAGGTTACCATCTATCAACATAGAAAAATGTTATAGAATCATTGATTATATTCTCCATGCTATACTACTGTCCCTGTGACCAAATTATATTGTGATAGTGAATTATTGTGTCTCTTTATCCCCTCACCCTTCCCTGCCACCTGCCCCAACTCCTCCCCTTAGTAACCATGAGTCACTTCTCAGTGTCTTTGAGTCTACTGCTATTTTGTTTCTTCTGTTTTGCTTTGTTTTTATACTCCATAATTAAGTGAAATCATATGATATTTGTCTTTCTCCACCTGGCTTATTTCACTGAGCATAATACCCTCTAGATCCATCCATGCTGTTGCAAATTGCAGGATTTCTTTTCCTTTTTTGGCTGAATAATATTCCACTGTGTATATTTACCACATCTTCTATATCCATTCATCTGCTGATGTAGGTTGCTTCCACATCTTGACCCTTACAAATATGCAGCAATAAACATAGGGATGCATGTATCTTTTCAAATCAGGGACTTTGTTTTCTTTGGGTAAATTCCTAGAAGTGGAATTACTGGGTCGAATGGTATTTTTATTTTTAGTTTTTTGAGGAACCCTTACACTGCTTTCCATAGTGGTTGTACCAATTTACATTCCCACTAACAGTGTAGGAGGGTTTCTATTTCTCCACACCCTCACCAGCATTTGTTATTTCTTGTCTTTTGAATAATGGCCATTCTAGCTGGTGTGAGGTGATACCTCATTGTGGTTTTGATTTGAATTTCCCTGATGATTAGTGATGTGGAGCATCTTTTCATGTGCCTGGTGGCCATTTGTATTTCTTTAGAGAAATGTCTGTTCAGGTCCTCTACCCATTTTTTGATGGGATTATTTGTTTCTTGGGTGTTGAGATATATGAGTTCCTTATATATTTTGGCTGTTAATCTCTTATCAGATGAGTTATTTACAAATATATTCTCCCATATTGTAGGTTGCCTTTTTGTTCTCCTGATGGTGTCCTTTGCTGTACAGAAGATGTTTAATTTGATGCAGTTCCACTTGTTCATTTCTTATTTTGTTTCCCTTGCCTGAGGAGATGTGACCAGGAAAAAATTGCTCATGCTCATATTGAAGAGATTTTTTTCCTATGTATTCTTCTAAGAGTTTTAGGGTGTCATGTCTTACATTCAGGTCTTTGTTCCATTTTGAGTTTACTTTTGTGCATGGAGTTAGACAATAATCCAGTTTCATTCTCTTATATGTAGCTGTCCAGTTTTCTCAACACCAATTATCGAAGAGGCTTTTTCCTATTGAATATTGATGGCTCCTTTATCATATACTAATTGACTATATATATGTGTGGGTTTATATCTGGGCTCTCTATTCTGTTCCATTGATCTATGGGTCTGTCCTTGTGCCAGTACTAGACTGTTTTGATTACTGTTGCTTTGTAGTAGAGCTTGACGTCAGGGAGCATAATCCTCCCAGCTTTGTTCTTCTTTCTCAGGATTGCTTTGGCTATTAGGGGTCTTTTGTGGTTCCACATGAGTTTTAGAACTATTTGTTTTAGTTCAATGAAAAATGCTGCTGGCATTTTGATAGGGATTGCATTGAATCTGTAAGTTGGTTTTGGCAGGATGACCATTTTCACAATAATAATTCTTCCTATCCATGAGCACGGGTTAGGTTTCCATTTACTGGTGTCCTTTTCAGTTTCTTTCATCAGTGTCCTGTAGTTTTCAGAGTATATGTCTTTCACCTCCTGGGCTAGGTTTATTCGTAGGTATCTTATTCTTTTTGATGCAATTGTAAATGGAGTTGTTTTCTTGATTTCTCTTTCTGCTAGTTCATTGTTAGTATATAGGAATGTGATAGATTTCTGTGTATTAATTTTGTATCCTGCAATGTTGCTGAATTGAGTTATTAGTTCTAATAGTTTGTTGGTGGAGTCTTTTGGGTTTTCTTTGTATAATATGATGTAATCTGCAAATAGGGACAGTTTAACATCTTCCTTACCAATTTGGTTGCCTTTCATCTCTTTATGGTGCCTGATTGCAATGGATAAGACCTTCAGTACTATGCTGAGTAAAAGTGGTGAGATTGGATATCCTTGTCTTGTTCCTGATCTTAGAGGATAAGCTCTCAGATTTTTGCCTTTGAGTGTGATGTTAGCTGTGGGTTTGTTGTATATAGACTTTATTATTTTGAGGTACATATTATACCCATTTTGTTGAGAGTTTTTATCATGAGTAGATGTTGAATTCTGTCAAATGCTTTTTCAGCATCTATAGAGATGATCATATGGTTTTTATACTTCTTTTTGTTAATGTGGCATATAACATTCATTGATTAACAAATATTTTACCATCCTTGCATCCCTGGAATAAATCCCACTTGGTCATGATGGATGTATTTTTTAATTTGGTTTGCTAATATACTTTGGGGGATTTTTGCATCTATGTTCATCAGGGATATTGTTCTATAATTTTCTTTTTTGTAGTGTCTGATTTTGCTATTACAGTGATGCTGGCCTCATAGAATGAGTTTGGAAGTACTCCCTTTTCTTCTACCTTTTGGAATACTTTAAGGAAGGATGGGCATTAGCTCTTCTTTAAATGTCTGGTAGAATTCAGCTGTGAAGCCATCTGGTCCTGGAAATTTGTTTGCTGGAATTTTTTTGATTACCAATTCAATTTCATTGCTGGCAGGTCTGTTCAGATTTTGTTTCTTCCTGGGTCAGTCTCAGAAGGTTGTATTTTTCTAGAAATTTGTCCAATTTATTGGAATATAATTTTTCATAGTATTTTCTAATAATTCTTTGTATTTCTGTGATATCTGCTGTGACTCTTCATTTTTCATTTCTGATTTTCTTTATGTGTATACTCGCTCTTTAGTTCTTGATAATTTTGGCTAGGGGTCCATCTATTTTGTTTATTTTCTCAAAGAACCATCTCCTTATTTTATTGATATTTTTCTCTGTTTTATTCTCTATTTATTTCTGCTCTAATTTTTATCATGTCCCTCCTTCTACTAACCTTGGGGTTCATTTGTTGTTCTTTTCCTAGTTTCTTTAATTGTGAGTTTAGACTGTTTTTTGGGGGGGGGGATTATTCTTGTGTCTTGAGGTAAGCCTGTATTGCTATGTACTTCACTCTTAGAACTGCCATGCAGTGTCCCACAGATTTTGCCTGTTGAATTTTTGTTTTCATTTGTCTCCTTGTATTGTCTGATTTCTGTTTTAATTTGTTCATTGATCCATTGGTTATTTAGAAGCATATTGTTTAGCCTCCATGTGTTTGTAGGCTTTTTGTTTTCTTTGTGTAATTTATTTCTAGTTTTATACCATTGTGGTCTGAGAAGCTGCTTGATACAATTTCAATCTTTGAATTTATTGAGGCTCTTTTTGTGGCCTAGAATGTGATCTATTTTGGAGAACATTCCATGTACACTTGAGAAAAATGTGTACCATCCACATTTTATATATTCCCAAATCTGTTAAGTCCATTTGGTTTACTGTATAGTTCAATGCCTCTGTTTCTTTCTTTTTCTGCCTGGTTCCTCTGTCTACTGATATGAGTGGTGTTTTAAAGTCCCCCAATACAAATGAGTTACGGTCTCTTTCCCCCTTTAGTTCTGTTAGTATCTGTTTTACATATTTAGGTGCTCCTATGTTGGGTGCATAAATGTTAATAATGGTTATAGCCTCTTGTTGGACTGATCTCTTTATCATTATGTAATATCCTTCTTTGTCTCTTGTTACTGTCATTGTTTTGAAATCTATTTTGTCTGCTTTATGTACTGCTATTCCTGCTTTTTTCTCACTATTATTTGCATGAAATATCTTTTTCAATCCCTTCACTTTTATTCTGTGTATATCTTCAGGTCTGAAATGAGTCTCTTGTAGGCAGCATATAGATGGGTCTTGTTTCTTTATCCATTCTGCTACTCTGTGTATTTTTATTGGTGTATTCAGTCCATTTACATTTAAGGTCATCATTGATAGGTATGCACTTACTATTATTTCATTATATTTGTTTTCTGTTTGTTTTTATAGCTCCTTTCTGTTCTTTTCTTCCTCTCTCATACTTTTCTCTTGTTATTTGATGGTTTTCTTTGGTGTTGTGATTGGATTTCTTTTTAAAGTTTTTTGTTCATCTGCTATATGCTTTAGTTTTGTTGTTACCATAGGTTCAAGGATAGCTTCCTGACTATATAACAGTCTATATTAAGTTGCTGTCGCTCTATTTCAAACACAGTCTTTTTCCTCTTCTCCCTCCTCCACACTTTAGGTATTAAATATCATAATCTGCACATTTTGTGTATCTCTTGACTGATTTGGTGTATAACTGATTTTTCTTCTTTTGTTTTAATTTCGTACTTGCTTGGTAATTAATTGGTCTACCTTTACTATGTGTTTATTTTTTTTACTGGTGAAAAGCTATTTAGCATTAGGAACATTTCCATCTACAGCAGCCCCTTTAACATAATCTGTAATGTTGGTTTAGTTATAAATTCTTTGAGCCTCTGTTTATCTGGATATTGTTTAATCCCTTCTTCAAATTTAAATGGTAATTTTGCTGGAAGAGGATTCTTGGTTGGAGGTCCTTCTGTTTCATTACATTAAATACATCATGCCACTCTCTTCTGGCCTGTAAAGGATCTGCTGAGAAGTCTTCTGATAGCCTGATGGGGTTTCCTTTATAAGTAATCATTTTCCTGTCTCTGGCTGCTTTCAATATTCTCCTGTTATCCTTAATCTTCGCCATTTTAATTATTCTATCTTTTTGTTGTTTTCCTGGGGTTCCTTTTGTTAGGGGCTCTCTGTGCTTCCATGACATGAATGTCCATTTCCTTCTCCAGATTAGGGAAGTCTTCAAGAATTATTTCATCAATCTGCGTTTCTATCCTTTTGTCTCTCTCTTTTTCTGGTACCCCTATTATGTGAATATTGTTTCATTTGGAATTGTTCCAAATTCATTCATTCTTAGAGATCCTTTTTTCTCTCTGTTCCTCAGCTTTATCATGTTCCTGTTCTCTAATTTCCATATCACTGAGTGTCTCCTCTACTTGCAGTAATCTACCATTCATGCCTTCCATTGTTTCATTTCAGTTGCTGAATTCTTTAGTTCTGAGTGGCTTGTTTTCAGCTCTTCTTTCTTTTTATTGAAGTATTCTCTGAGATCTTGAAAGTTTATGTAAATCAGTGAGCACGTTTATGATTTCTACTTTGAAATATTTATCAAGAAGATTGGTAACCTCCATTTCAGTTAGCCCTCTTTCTGGTGTCTTGTCTCTTTTTGTAGCCCTCTTTCCGTAGTTTTTTTGGAACATATTCCTCTGCCTCCTCATTTTGTCAGGTTTTCTGTGTTTCTTCCTTTGTATTATATGGATCTGCTATGCTTTCTGGCCTTTAGAGTAATAGCTTTATGAAGAAGGCATCCTATGGTGCCCAAAAGCTCAAGGCTCTTTACTGTCAGAGCCTGGTTCTTCTCTACAGAAGCCCCAGTTGCTGTTGGCATGCCTTTCTGTCTGCCAGTAGTGGTCTGAGTATGCAGTGCCAGCAGTTTTTGATCAGAGCAGAAGCTTTTTCTGAGATCGCTGTGGGCTGGGCCTCCTTCTGCCTGCCCAGCAGTGACGCAGTGGCTGAAGTGTTAATGGGCAGGGCCATTGCATGACTCTGGCACAGGGAAGGATGCCCAGCCCTGGGCTTGGATACCCGATGGGAAGGAGATCTCAGGGCTGGCTCTTGCAGGCACTTCCCTGGTTGGGCTGAAACAGGGCTGCGAAAGCCGGGAGAGTCTCCCTCTGCCTGCCAGGTAGCACAGTCTGATGGTGCTGATAGGCTGAATGGGTTGGCCAGCAGTGAAGTTAGGTGCTCCAGGGCTGAGTTGCCAGTGTGGGGGATGGAGCATCTGGGGCTGCTGAAAGTTCCTGGCCTGTTGGGCTGAGGGAGGCCTGGGAAATTATCATCCACTTGCCCTTTCTCCATCCAACCCTTGCCCCTCTGGCACCCTCCCACTGCTGGCAAGTCTTTCAGACTGCTTCCTCTGCTTTGGGTCTCAGGACTGGTGGAGTGTGCCAGTCCTCCACGAGTGGCTGGAGTCCCAGCTCCCAGAGTGTTCCACCTGTTCCTGGTATCAGCTCCTCTAATCACCAGGATCTAGTATAATGTGGACTCATGCTCTGCAGGTCTCCAGGGCCAGATGTGCAGAATTCCTGGGCTCCTCCCCACTCTGTTTCTCTTTATCCTGCCTGTGGGCTGAGGGAGGGCTTGGGTCCTGCTCAGTCTTGGCTTTGTCACTTTACCCTTTTCTGTGTGGTCTTCCCTTCTTCCCAGGTGTAGGGGGTCTGTTCTTCAGGTTGTTTTCAGGTTTAGTTGTATTTGCTGTAGTTATCTTTCTTTATGTGTTTTTGGGGGGAGGTTTCTGCCTTGCCTTCTTACTCCACCATCATTTTCTCTGCCCCAGTGGCTTTTCATGCCAATTATAATTGACTGGCTGCTTAGAAGATTGTGTTAAGAATGAGGTTCAAAGGAAAGAGTGATGTGATGTTTGCCAAGGGTAGAGATGGAGAAATAGCACAAATGCCTATTTGAAATATCTCACCTATACTTCAAAACTTTAAATATATGGGATGGGCATTTATGAACAATGTTTAATAAAGTAGATTTTTATTTGTGGTTAAAAATAACATTATTGTCTACAGAGAAATTTAATGTGTCCAAGTCTGAATTTCTAAAGGCCATCTTTTTCTGTGGTTTAAAAATAAAAATCACTAAATAATTATGGGACACCTTGTAAATGTTCCAATAAGTCATTCATATGGATAATAGTGTACTTAATTTTGTCGTGTTGGAATGACAGCAAGCTATTACTCAAAGTATTTGCAAATTGCCCTCCCTATCTTGGGATCAAGTCTTTAACTCAGCCAACTTAGAAACTTAATTTTCTAATTAACTTCCATCCATCCATAAGTCATGGGCAATTCACAATAACCAAGCTCATAAGTATATTAGTTAGTTTGTGATGAGAACTTTAACTGGAACAGGTATGAAAAACTCTAGTCAGTCTGATTAGCTCATTAGATACTTGTAGGTAAGTTACTTGGGAAACCAAATTTTAATCCAAATATCAAATTATTGATTTATAATAAGAAATATAACTGCTGTTAGAACGAGAATACTCAAATCTATGTGATTGACCTATTTTCTTCTTGTAAGCATACCTACATGGGAAGTAAGTCATATTATTTTTTGAGCATTAATTTGTACAATGGGAGTTCAATTAATCAATGGTCTCTTCAGTGGGTTTTGTTTTGGCCCCAACAGATTCCCCCATGGACAAGTACTTGGCTGAGGGCTGCCAGAGTAGCTTTCTGAGGCTCCTTTATCTCCATGCATTTGATTAGCCAATTTCCCTTTGGATTGACATGTTTAATAAAGCATTGCCATACAATTAACCAAATAGCAGCCAAGACTTTCAGGCTATGCTTTCATTTGTCTATTAAGGTGACTGCATTTTTACTCTGGTTTAGTCAGCATTTAGAGTTTTACACTCACAGAACAATTTTATTTCTCTATTTCCAGGTTTTTGTGGGAAGACTTACAAGAATACATCTTACTGAAGAATTATTTTTGGCTTATTTTTAGTGAGAAACCTGAGAATTATTTAGTTACCTTAATTGTTTTTATACAGATAAAACAGAGTGGGAAGGGAGAGATGGATAAAGGTTATGAGTTGTGTGCAACACAAAGAAAGTTTTTAATGAGTGTTAATATTCCGTAAATTTTTTCAGAAGTGCACTGCTTTTTTTGCTGAATGCTCTAGCTCTAGCTCTCAGACCTCCCATGCAGACAGCACAAATGTTCTATGGGGTTGTGCTGTTAAAGTTAGTATCTAATGATGTGTGCTATTAGTCTGTGGTAATGGTCTTAAGGAAACTGAATTGAGCTCAGGATGTTATCCAAAGAGTACTGCAGTGCTTACTAAAAATGTATTTTTGTTTGTTTTTCCTGTTTTATTTGATACTGTTTCTAAGATTTTTCTTCCTATAAACCTCCATATTTCTCAAATTCTATTCTACTCAACCCTGAAAAACAAAGGGTGACCACAATTTCACAGCAAATGCATACTGTTAAGCTTTACAGCAACACTTGGTCTTCTGTAACAATTTCTAGTTGAGGAGCTCTAAATATTTCTTAAATAGAGCTTTCTGGCCTTTCCTTTAATTGGAATTTAGGGTTAGGGGGGAGGGAAAATGGCCGGTTTAAAATTTTCTTTAATTCTGTAGTCCCTATTTAGCTTATGGGGCACATCATAGAATTGTAATTGGTTATGGTGATTTTTCCAAAAGAAAAGGCTTGTTTGTGAAACTGTTATCATTGGGATGAACTCACAGATATGGCTTAGGAACTTACTGCTTTTTCTACAGAGAACTGGAGAGATTTACAAATACTTTTTATTTTGACTAGAAAAAGATCTTATGATTATATAGTAAGATAAGACAATACAAAACAAAACCAAAAAACGTTGTTATTAATTAGCTATTTCTGAGTTTTGTGGTTGGAGGTGACCAAAGGAAGACTGTATTTAGAAGATTGTATTGCACTTGGAACACATTTATTATGCACCTTTAGATCACTGTTAGTGTTTCAAGGTAGAGATGAGCAAAAGAGATCCCAAAATTATTGCCTGTGATTTAATGTTAGGGAAATCTTTCAGGGATGGGCAAGTAGTCTCTGACTAGGGCAGGTTAGAGAGGGAAATGGGACTGTTGGACAGAGTCAGACAGAAGTGTGAGTAGTTGGGAAAATGTGAAACACTTTAATGCCTATAACTGATCTGGGTCAGGGTGTTCTGCATTCTGGACCTGCCTAGCCCTGTCTTCTCCATGAAAGCCACTGGTCCATAAAAACAAAACCCTTCTTGATTCATGCCCATGAGTTGATTATCAACAGAACCTGTCCCATCTTTACCTGTAGCCTGAGGGCAGGAATGAAAGGAATTGTAATCTAGCAGGCCTTGTTCAACTTGACTGGGCACACCCTTCCTTGACTAGAATAATGAAACTGAGATTCTGGAAGAAGAATTACTACCATTAGTTCAAGGTGTTGCCCCAGCACCCATGCTTGTTACAGAAGCGGGAGCCCTTGCTTTAGATTCTGGTTTCAGTCTCTGCCTGCCAAGGCCAGCTTTTTACCCAGCAATAATATCCCTCTGTCACAGCCAGTATAGTGATGGGCTGGATCTCCTAGATGCTTTTCGTAAAAGAATTGGGGACCTCTAGGTACACAAGAACTTTTACAGACTGGGTGGGCGGGTAGACTTTATTCTCAACTTCCTTACTAATAATATCTTAGGCAAGCATACATAGCATTCTGGGGATGTGTTTTGCATTCCTAATTGTAGGTTAAGTGATATTCTATGTATATACCATAATTTTTTCATCTTTTCCATGTAATTTACATAGTATTCATAACTATAAACTACTACATAATATTATTCAAGACTGTGTTATTCTTTCCCCAATTTTGGGCAATGAGGTATTTTTCTCCTATTAGAAATGTTGCTATAATTTTTGTGTACCTTTTATTTTCCTTATGTGGGTTTTTAATTTTAAAAAATTATGTGGATTATTTCTTCAGAAGAATAATTTATTGGACATAAATGTTTAGACATTTTTAAGAATCTTGAAATATATTTGAAGTACATATACTTAAATATTAAAAAATATTTTAAATTTGTCATTTGCTGCCTCCAAACTTTCCACATCCCTGTCCAATTACTCTTTTAAACACACTATTTTAAAAATATCATTCTTGTGTTCAAAACTCAGTGGTTCACATTGTCCCTTAGTTTTTATGAATTAAAACTTAATGACTTCATGTTTTGTATTCCAGTCTGTTTCCAAAAGTCCTTTTAATCCTTGTCACCTATTATGTAAAATCCTTACTCTTTCCTGATTGTCTGCTTGCTTTCTTCTAAACACATTGCTTCAACAACTTTGTGCACAGAATTATATCTAGATGAATGCTCTCTCTTCACTTGTAGGTCTAAGGATATTTTAACCATACATTAATGTGTACTTTTAAGGAATGTCATATTTTTGTAAGTTTAACTTGCCCAGTCCTACTTTTCCACATTTACTTTTCTCAGCTCTGAACTTTTAAAGTTAGTTTTATGTGTTAGTTTTCTTACCATCATTAATTTTTCTAACTTGTATTAAGTATAAAAGATTGCTCAGGATGAAATCCTCAAGACTGAACAACCAAAGTCAAAACCAAACCAAACCAAGTGAGCAAGCACCCCCCACCTCCCAAACCCAACTTGTGCACCTTGATAGGCCTAGCAGAAGATGGAAAGATTATTTCAAAATGGAAGCCATCTATCTTGCAAGAAGAAATAAAGATTTGAATAATGCTGAGCATTTATTTGGAGGAGAAACATTTGAAGAAATCCTGTAATTGCAATGAAATTATAGCAACAACACATATTTTTATTCTGTAATGGTACAGTGGCATAACCAGAAAAATATGTAATAATATTTCTGTCTTAGATGACAAGAGTATTACATATGATAAGTGGTATGACTGAAAATCTTGTTCTTTTAAACTCTGCATATATAGCTGTTGAATTATTTAGAAAACATCTATAAAGGGCAGAGGATTATGTTACTGTCTAAAATGTATGCATATTGAGAAAATGGGATCTATAACTTGTGAGCATTGGGGGATTTCTAATATTAACTTAAATCTTTGTGTACAGGGTAAGGGGAAGTCTGCCTTACCTCTTCCCTCAAGTGCTCAAGCCTGAATGGAACCTCTCTGGCACTGGCTTTTCATACAGTATCAGCTCAGCTTGAAACAATGAAAGTAGCATATCTGATCACAAGCAGTTGATCCCCAGACATGTTTATTGATGGCACTATCAAGGAAAACAGCATACTGACATACAATACAAAGAAACTTGGCAGACTTTATAGTGGCAATTCAGTTTTGGCATTTATATTGGTAAAAACAGATTACAAGGCTTAGTGCAGCTCAAACATTATTTAAGCTTGCAAAATGTCTGATTTGATCAGTTGGCATTCTGCTGAGAGCAACACCTCTGACTCCAGGAGTTCCTCTTAGGCAGTTTACACTGGTATAGAGCCTGTGCTTTGCTTTGAGTGTGTTATCTAATCTAATCTAATCTAATCTAAACTAATCTAATCTTTTTTTTCCCCCTGATTGACCCCCATTCAAAAGATTCTGCAGTCACCATACCCCTGGCAATGTAGTTTAAAAAATTTTTAACTGAACAGTGACACTTAGTGGCTAGAAATATTCATTGCAGTGCATTTTGTAGGACCCCTCCATTTACACATCCCATGGTAATAAAGTAAATGATACCAAAATTTTGTCTTCTTGGCAAAGTAATATAAAGTATTTGAACTGTTGTTGCTCTTGCAGCAGCTGTCATTCCATACCAATCCATTTAGTTAACAAGCAAACAGGTGGCTCACACATATTGTTTGTGCTACATACATTTTAAAATTTTCTTTAGTCCTACTGAAATAAATGGGGGCATTTTTGCTGTTGATCTCAATTCACCGGAAGAATATGTAACAATGCAGAGAAGATATTATTAATTAGGAGCACTGTTCAAAGTGCTGCTTTCTTCTAAGCAGATATCGGTTGACCTGAAATACGAACAAGTATCTTAAGCTAGGCAACTAATTTACACTTAAACCTGTGAGACTAAAAAAAAACAGATAAAAGATTACCGTGTCCTTAATTAACCCTTCTGTTTTGGTGCTATGGCACAGAAAAAGTTGAATTATAGTGAGGTTTTAAAATGTTTACCCCAAGATCAAGAGTTTATTTCTTTAGGGTCTAGGTTAAGTTTTCATTCAATTTTATTGCATTTATGGGTTTATTTTTGACCTTTAAGGAAGGCTTTGGGACAATAATTAGTGTTTTATTTTCCTGCAAAATGAAAGCATGTTATCTTGCCTGAGGTTAATGTGTTTTTAAGTCTCTTGAGGTGCTGTGATTGGAAAACAATTTAGAATATTGTCTTCTGCCAGCTTCACATGCAAGAGAGAAATGAGGGGAAAATATATGATTAGTGGGTATGACAAAATATAGCATGACAGTCTTGGAAAAAATTGTAAACCGTGTCATTTGACTTACACATTGGTGTTTTAAGTATCAATGCAAATACAGTGAAGAAAATTCTTTTGACAGAACTGATTTAGGGGGAGGAGAGGGAAGGTAATACTGTAGTCTGTCACAAGTACAGTGAAAAAATTTTAAAAGAATATCTATTATGTAAAAAGCTGACTTTACAAACATATAAATTAGGATGTGATTATGAGGTTTATAGAAACATTTACCAAAGCCTCAAAGTAAACTGTGTATTATGCAAAACAATTGCTTTATTTAGATACTTTCTTAGTTGCGTAAACTAAGCAAACAATTCTTCATTCTCTGGTTATTTTAACTCTTACCCTTCCACCTCCACTTGTATCCCCTTTCCCTGCCCAACAGGAGATGGTGCTCCTGTGTTCTCAGAGTACTATGAATGTGCTCTTAACCTTTAACATACTGTGCTGTAATTGCCTGTAATTGTCTGTTTCTCACAGATGGCAAACTCCTTAAACTTTGGGATTGTGTGTCTGATTCACTGTCTTTAGCACCTAGCACAGTGCCTGGTATGTAATAAGTACTCATGGAATACTTAATGTTTGTAGGTGTTAGAATGCTGAACTATAGCTAAAGGGAAGAGGCAAAGTGAAATTCCTTCGTGGTGCCTAAGGGGCAAGGGGACCCCTTTCTTGTGGGCTCTCTCGTTCTTGTCCAGGAGGGACAATGAACTTTTAGGCTATTGATGTTTCTCTTTGTTGACAGTTTTGAGATAATGGGTTTGGGGATCAGCCATCCTACAAAAAGAGGCCATTTTATTCTAGAGAGTGTGCAGTTGGAGTTCAGTTTCAGATGATGTACAACAGATTCTTTAAATAATTCTCCATATGGATCCATCAAAGAGATTGTCTTCATTCTTGAGGATGTGTAAGTCAAAGTACTATGATGGGAATAATGTTGTATTGCTGAATGGGAGCTTAGGCCTAGTTCTATTACTAGCTCTTTAACCTTGACCTCATAATTTTATGTCTTTGATCCTCAATTTCTTCTTTTACAAAATGAAAGAATTGGATTGGATGACTTGTAAGGCTCCTTCTGACCTTATATACCAAGCTTGCACAGTTCATCAGGACACAAAACAAGATGTTGAGTTTGGTTTTAATTACTTAGAAGGTCAAGAGAGGGCTATCGATCAGATGAAGCATAGGCCAGTAGGAAATGCCCAGTCATTCATCTTTGATTTAATACAGGTGTTCAGCATATGTATTTTGTTGAAAAATGAGATAATTCTATTTCCTTCTTTTAGTTGTTTAAGCAAATATGATGTGTTAAAAAAATCTTTTATATGTCTTCCCATGCAAGAGAAACAGAAGCAAAACTAAATAAGTAGAACTGTATCAGAAGCTCCTTCACAGCAAAGGAAACTATAAACAAAACAGAAAGGTAATCTACTGAAAGGGAGACTATATTTGCAAACAATATATCTGATAAGGGACTAATATCCAAAATATATAAAGAACTCATACAACCCAACACCAAAAAAATGATCTGATTAAAAAATGAGCAGAGGACCTGAATAGAAATTTGTCCAAAGAGGACTTACAGATGGCCAACAGATACACGAAAAATGCTCAACCTCATTAATCATCAAGGAAATACAAATCAAAGCTACAAGGAGGTATCACTCACACCAGTTAGAATGGCTGCTATTCAAAACACAAAAAATAGCAATTGTTGATGAGGATATGGAGAAAAGGGAACCCTTGTACACTGCTGGTGGGATTGCAGTTTGGTGCAGCCACTATGGAAAGCAGTATGGGGGTTCTTCAAAAAACAAAAAATGAAAATACCACATGACCCAGCAATCCCAATTCTGGGAATCTACCCAAAGGAAAAAAAATCATTAATTCAAAAACATATATGTATCCCTGTTTATGGCAAAATTATTTACAATAGCCAAGATTTGGAAGCAACCAAAGTGTCCATCAATAAATAAAATGTGGTACATAGATACAATGGAATATTATTCAGCCATAAAAAGAAAGAAATGTTGTCATTTGTGAAAACATGTATAGACCTGGAGGGTTTTTATGCTAAGTGAAATAAGTCAGTCAGAGAAAGATGAATATCATATGATTTCAGTTATCTGTGGAATCTGAAAAACAAAACAAAAGAACAAAAATCCAAAATAAAAATAGACTCATAAACACAGAAAACAGATGATTGGTTACCATGGGAGTGGATGGGTAGGTGAAATAGGTAAAGGAATAGATGAAGAGATACACACTTCAAATTATAAAATAATTTAGTCACAGGGATGGAAGTATAGCATAAGGAATATGGCTCATAATGTAATATCTTTGTAGGGTGACAGAGGGTAACTACATTTATCCTGATGTATATAATTGGTGAATCACTAAGTTGTTCATCTGAAACCAATATAATACTGTATTTAAACTACATTTTGATAAAATAATTTTTAAAATCTTTTAATTTTGATATAATTGTAGATTTACATGCAGTTGTAGGAAATAATACAGAGAGATTCCATTCACCTTTTACTCAATCGTAACATTTTGCAAAACTGTAGTGTAATATTACAATCAGGATATTGACATGGATGCAATCAAGATACATTACATTTCCATCACCAAAAGGATCCCTCATGGTGACCTTTTATACCCATACTCAGTTAACTCCTGCTTCCACTCCTAAGCCTGATAACCCCAATATGTTCTCTGTTTTTACAGTTTGTCCTTCAAGAATGTTGAATGACAATAAATGGAATCATGCAGTATATAACCTTTTGGGACTGACTTTTTAACATACTATAATCCTTTGGAGATTTATCCAGGTCATTGAATGTATCAATAATTCATTTCATTTTATTGCTGAGTAATATTCTACATAATGTATGTACTACAGTTTGTTTAATTATTCACCCATAAAAGGACAACTGGATTGTTTCCAGTTTTTGGCTATTGTAAATAAAGGTACTATAAGCATTTTAATTCAGGTTTTTGTGACCATATAATTGAGCTAAATACCCAGGAGTGCAATTGCTGTGTCATATGGTAGTTGCATGTTTATTTATTTTAAGAAGCTGCCAAAGTGTCTGTAGCATTTTACATTCTTACCAGCAATATATGAGTGATCCAGTTTCTCTTCATCCTCACCAGTATATGGTTTTGTCACTATTTTTTATTTTAACCATTCTGATGGGTATGTAGTGATATCTCATTGTTCATTTAATTTGCATTTCATTAATTGCTACTGATGTTGAACATCTTTTCATGTGCTGATCAACTTTGTATCCTCTTTGGTGAAATGTCTCTTTATGTCTTTTGCCCATTTTCTAATGGATTTTTAAAAAACTGTTGAGTTTTGGGACCTTTTTGTATATTCTAAACACTAGTTTTCTGTTGGATATGGGGTTGCAAAAATTTTCTCACAGTCTATAGCTTGTTTTATCACACTCTTAACAAGGTTTTAAACAGAGCAAAATGTTTAAGTATTGAGTAAGTTTATCAGTTTTCCTTTTATGGATTGTTCTCTTGGTGTCAAATTTTAGAACTCTTTGGCAAGTCCTAAATGATCATTTTCTCCAATTTTTTCTAAAAGTTTTAATGTTTTACATTTTATATTTAAGTCTGTGATCCAGTTTGAGTTACTTTTTGTATAACATGTGAGACTTAGGTTGAAGTCCATATTATTGGCTATTAGTATCCAATTGCTGTAGTTCCACTGAGTTGCTTTTGTACCTTTGGCAGACATGTATGTATCTATTTCTGTGTTCTCTGTTCTATTTCACTGATATGTGTTTACCACCTGCCAGTACCACAGTCTTAATTATTGTAGCTGTATAAATCTGAAATCAAGTAGACTGATTCTTCTCACTTCATTCTTTTTTCAAAATTGTTTTAGCTATTCTATTCCTTTGTCTTTCCATATAAATTTTAGAATAAGCTATATACATATGTTTAAAATTTTTTACTGGGATTTTGATAGGAATCACATTAAAACTGTATACCAATTTGGAGAGAATTGATATCTTTAATATATTGTATCTACCAATACATGAACATGGTATATCTCTCCATTTATTTATATCTATTTGATTTATTTAATCAGCTTTGTGTAGTTTTCGGTAACCAAATCATGGACATGTTTTGTTAGAAGTGCATTTAAGTATTTCATTTTGAGCAGTTGTAGATAGTATTGTAATTAAATTTCTGTATTTATGTATTCATTGGTACTATACAGAAATGCAATTGATTTTGGTTTGTTAATTCTGTTTCCTAGGATCTTGCTGACATCATTTAAGAGTTCTAGGAGGTTGGTTTTATATGTGCAAAATGTGTGTGTGTGTGTATTTGTGTGTAGTAGATTCTTTTGGATTTTCTATGTAGATAATTATGCAATATGGAAATAGGGACAATTTTATTTCTTCTTTTCCAGTCTGTATGTCTTTTGTTTCCCTTTCCTGTTTTATTGCAGTAACTAGAGCTTCTAGCCCTATGTTACATGAAGAGTGGTCAAAGCAATCTAAGGGGGAATGTCACCATTAAGTATAATGCTAGCTAGGTTTTAGTGTTTTGTAGATGCTCTTTGCCAAGTTGAGAGAGTTCCCTCTATTCCTGTTTTTTGGAGAGTTTTTATCATGATTAAGTGTTAATTTTGTCAGATGCTTCTGCATTGATTGATATGTTCACGTGATTTTTATTCTTTAGTTTGTTAATATGGTGGACTACTTTGATTGCTTTAAAATAATGAACCAGCTTTTCATTCCTAGAGGAAGCTCCAGTTGGTCATGGTGTATAATTCTTTTTAATATATTGTTGAATCATATTTGTTAATATTTTGGTAAGGATTTTTACATCAAATTCATGAGGGATATTTGTAGTTTTTATTTTTTGTAGTATGGTCTTTCTCTGGTTTTGGTATCAGTGTAATATTAGCTTCATAATATGAATTGGGAAATGTTCCCTCCTTTTCAATTTCTGGAAGAGACTGTGTAGAATTGGTATACAAGTTCCTCAAACATTTGGTAGAATTCTCCAGTGAACTGTCTGGTCCTATAGTTTTTTTTTTAAGTTAAAAATACAGTTTCCTTTATCATTACAGAGATATTCAAATTATGTATTTTATATTGTATGAATTGTGGTAGTTTTTGTTTTTTGGGGGGAAGCTGCTTCATTTCATCTAAGTTGTCAAATTTGTGTGTATAGACTTGTTTTTAGTACTTCTCTATTTTCCTTTTGGTGTCTGAAGGATCCATAGTGATATCTCTTATTTCATTCCTGATATTGGATATTGGCATTAGTGCCTTCTTTCTTTTGTTCATTGTTAGTCTTTCTTGAGGACTGCTAAGTATATTCATCTTTTCAAAGAATCAGCTCTTTAAGTCATTGATTTTTCTCTCTTGTTTTTCTGTTTAATTTCATTGATTTCTGCTTGTATCTTTATTACTTCCTTCTGCTTGGCATGGGTTTATTTTGCTGTTTTTTTCCTAGATTCTTGAGGTAGGACCTTAGATTATTGATTTGGGACTTTTCCTGTTTTCTAATTGTTGTGTTTTGTGCTATAATTATTACTTTCACCACTGCTTCAGCTGGGTCCAACAAAATTTTTTTTTTTGGTTTGAATGGGTTTACATTTTTCTATATTAAGGTATTATTGATATACACTCTTATGAAGGTTTCACATGTAAAAACAATGTGGTTACTACATTTACCCATATTATTAAGTCCCCACCCATACCCGAATGCAGTCACTGTCCTTGGGTGTAGTAAGATGCCACAGATTCACTATTTGCCTTCACTGTGCTACACTGTTTTACCCGTGTTCCCCACACCATGTTTACTAAACATAATACCCCTCAATCCCCTTCTCCCTCCCTCCCCACCTGCCCTCCCACACCCTCCCCTTTGGTAACCACTAGTTCCTTCTTGGAGTCTCTGAGTCCGCTGCTATTTTGTTCCTTCAGTTTTGCTTCGTTCTTATACTCTAAAAATGAGGGAAATCATTTGGCACTTGTCTTTCTCTGCCTGGCTTATTTCACTGAGCATAATACTCCAGCTCCATCCATGTTGTTGCAAATGGTAGGATTTGTTTCTTTCTTATGGCTGAACAGTATTCCATTGTGTACATGTACCACCTCTTCTTTATCCATTCATCTACTGATGGACACTTAGGTTGCTTCCATATCTTAGCTTTGGTACAAAGTGCTGTGATAAACATAGGGGTGCATGTGTCTTTTTGAATCTGAGAAGTTGTATTCTTTGGGTAAATTCCAAGGAGTAGGATTCCCGGGTCAAATGGTATTTCTATTTTTAGTTTCTTGAGGAACCTCCATATTGCTGTCCACAATGGTTGTACTAATTTACATTCCCACCAGCAGTGTAGGAGGGTTCCCCTTTCTCCGCATCCTCACCAGCATTTGTTGTTCTTAGTCTTTTGGATGGTGGCTATCCTTACTGGTGTGAGGTGATATCTCAAAATTGTGGTTTTAATTTGCATTTCCCTGATGATTAGTGATGTGGAGCATCTTTTCATGTGTCTGTTGGCCATCTGAATTTCTTCTTTGGAGAACTGTCTCTTTATATCCTCTGCCCATTTTTTAATCGGGTTATTTGTTTCTTGGGTGTTGAGGCATGTCAGTTCTTTATATATATTGGATGTTAACCCCTTGTTGGATATGTCATTTACAAATATATTCTCCCATACTGTAGGATGCCTTTTTATTCTGTTGATGGTGTCCCTTGCCATACAGAAACTTTTTAGTTTGATGTAGTCCCATGAGTTCATTTTTGCTTTTGTTCCCTTGCTCGAGGAGGTCCGTTCAGGAAGAAGTTGCTCATGCTTATATTCAGGAGATTTTTGCCTATGTTGTCTTCTAAGAGTTTTATGGTTTCATGACTTACATTCAGGTCCTTGATCCATTTCGAGCTTACTTTTGTGTATGGGGTTAAACAATAATCCAGTTTCATTCTCTTGCATGTAGCTGTCCAGTTTTGCCAACACCAGCTGTTGAAGAGGCTGTCATTTCCCCACTGTATATCCATGGCTCCTTTATCATATATTAATTGACCATATATGGTTGGGTTTATATCAGGGCTCTCTAGTCTGTTCCATTGGTCTATGGGTCTGTTCTTGTGCCAGTACCAAATTGTCTTGATTACTGTGGCTTTGAAGTAGAGCTTGAAGTTGGGGAGCATAACCCCCCCTGCTTTATTCCTTCTTCTCAGGATTGCTTTGGCTATTTGGGGTGTTTTGTGGTTCCATATGAATTTTAGAACGATATTCTCTAGTTTGTTGAAGAATGCTGTTGGTATTTTGATAGAAATTGCAATGAATCTGTAGATTGCTTTAGGCAGGATGGCCATTTTGACAATATTAATTCTTCCTATCCATGAGCACGGGATGTGTTTCCATTTATTGGTATCTTCTTCAATTTCTCTCATGAGTGTCTTGTAGTTTCAGAGTATAGGTCTTTCACTTCCTTGGTTAGGTTTATTCCTAGGTATTTTATTATTTTTGATACAACTGTGAATGGAATTGTTTTCCTGATTTTTCTTTCTGCTAGTTCATTGTTAGTGTATAGGAATGCAACGGATTTCTGTGTATTAATTTTGTATCCTGCAACTTTGCTGAATTCAGATATTAGATCTAGTAGTTTTGGAGTGGATTCCTTAGGGTTTTTTAAGTACAATAGCTTGTCATCTGCAAACAGGGACAGTTTAACATCTTTCTTGCCAATCTGGATGCCTTTTATTTCTTTGTGTTGTCTGATTGCCATAGCTAGGACCTCCAGTACTATGTTGAATAGACGTGGGGAAAGTGCGTATCCTTGTCTTGTTCCCAATCTTAAAGGAAAAGCTTTCAGCTTCTAGCTGTTAAGTATAATGTTGGCTGTGGATTTGTCATATATGGCCTTTATTATTTTGAGATACTTGCCCTCTATACCCATTTTGTTGAGAGTTTTTATCATGAATAAATGTTGAATTTTGTCAAGTGCTTTTTCAGCATCTTTGGAGATGATCATGTGGTTTTTGTCTTTCTTTTTGTTGATGTGGTGGATGATGTTGATGGATTTTCGAATGTTGTACCATACTTGCATCCCTGGAATAAATCCTACTTGATCATGATGGATGATCCTTTTGGTGTATTTTTGAATTTAGTTTGCTAATATTTTGTTGAGTATTTTTGCCTCTATGTTTATCAGGGATATTTGTCTGTAATTTTCTTTTTTTGTGGTGTCTTTGCCTGGTTTTGGTATTAGAGTGATGCTGGCCTCACAGACAGTGTTTGGAAGTATTCCCTCTTCTTTTACTCTTTGGAGAACTTTAAGGAGGATGGGTATAAGGTCTTCACAAAATGTTTGATAAAATTCAGCGGTGAAGGCATCTGCTCCAGATGTTTGGTTTGTAGGTAGGTTTTTGATTACCAGTTCAATTTCATTGCTGGTAATTGGTCTGTTCAAATTTTCTGTTTCTTTCTGGGTCAGCCTTGGAATGTTGTATTTTTCTAGAAAGTTGTCCATTTCTTCTAGGTTATCCAGTTTGTTATCATATAATCTTTCATAGTATTCTCTAAAAATTCTTTGTATTTCTGTGGTGTCCGTAGTGATTTTTCCTTTTTCATTTGTGATTCTGTTTATGTGAGCAGACTCTTTTTTTTTATTGATAAGTCTGGCTAGGGGTTGATCTATTTTGTTTATTTTCTCAAAAACCAGCTCTTGCTTTCATTGATTCTTTCTATTGTTTTATTCTTCTCAATTTTATTTATTTCTGCTCTAATCTTTATTATGTCCCTCCTTCTACTGACTTTGGGCCTTATTTGTTCTTCTTTTTCTAGTTTTGTTAGTTGTGGGTTTAGAGTGCTCATATGGGATTGTTCTTCTTTTGTGAGGTAGGCCTGTATTGCAATATACTTTTAGCATGGCCTTCGCTGCGCCTGACAGATTTTGCCGTGTTGAATTATTGTTGTCATTTGTCTCCATACATTGCTTAATCTTTGTTTTTATTTGGTCATTGATCCACTGGTTATTTAGGAGCGTGTTGTGAAGCCTCCATGTGTTTGTGGCCTTTTTCACTTTCTTTGAGTAATTTATTTCTAGTTTCATACCTTTGTGGTCTGAGAAGCTGGTTGGTACAATTTCAATCTTTTTGAATTTACCAAGGCTCTTTTTGTAGCCTAGTATGAATCTATTCTTGAAAATATTCCATGTGCACTTGAGAAGAACATGTATTCTGCTGCTTTTGGGTGTAGAGTTCTGTGTATGTCCGTTAGGTCAATCTGTTCTATTGTGTTGTCCAGTGCCTCTCTCTTCTTACTTATTTTCTCTCTAGGTCATCTGTCCTTCAGAGTGAGTGGAGTGTTGAAGTCTCCTAGAATGAATGCATTGAATTCTATTTCTCCTTTTAATTCATTAGTATTTGTTTCATATATGTACGCGCTCCTGTGTTGGGCGCATACATATTTATAGTGGTTATATCTTCTTGTTTTATTGACCTTTTTATCATTATGTAATGTCCTTCTTTGTCTCTTCTGACTTTCTTTGTTTTGAAGTCTATTTTGTCTGATACAAGTACTGCAACTCCTGCTTTTTTCTCCCAATTAGTTGCATGAAATATCTTTTTCCATCCCTTCACTTTTAGTCTGTGTATGTCTCTGGGTTTAAAGTGAGTCTCTTGTAGGCAGCATATAGATGGGTCTTGTTTTTTATCCGTTCAGTGACTCTCTGTCTTTTTTTATTGGTGCCTTCAGTCCATTTACATTTAAGGTGATTATGGGTAGGTATGTACTTATTGGCATTGCAGGCTTTAGATTCGTGGTTACCAAAGGTTTAAGGTTAACTTCCTTACTAAGAGTCTAACTTAACTCAGTTAATGTGCTATTACAAACACAATCTAAAGGTTCTCTTTTTTTCTTCCTCCTCCATTCTTTATATATTAGGTATCATATTCTGTACTCTTTGTCTATCCCTTGATTTACTTTGGAGATAGTTATTTTAATTTTTCCATTTTCTTAGTAATTAGCTATTCTACTTTGTTTACTGTGGTTTTATTACCTCTGGTGACAGCTATTAAACCTTAGGAACACTTCCATCTATAGCAATCCCTCCAAAATACACTGTAGAGATGGTTTGTGGGAGGTAAATTGTCTCAGCTTTGGCTTATCTGGAAATTGTTCAATCCCTCCTTCAAATTTAAATGATAACTTTGCTGGATAAAGTATTCTTGGTTTGAGGCCCTTCTGCTTCCTTGCATTAAATATATCATGCCACTCCCTTCTGGCCTGTAAGGTTTCTGTTGAGAAGTCTGATGATAGCCTGATGGGCTTTCCTTTGTATGTGATATTATTTCTCTCTTTGGCTGCTTTTGCTAGTCTGTCCTTATCCTTGATCTTTGCCATTTTAATTACTATGTCTTGGTGTTGTCTTCCTTGGGTCCCTTGTGTTGGGAGATTTGTGCAACTCTGTGGCCTGAGAGACTATCTCCTCCCCAAATTGGGGAAGTTTTCAGCAATTACCTCCTCAAAGACATTTTCTATCCCTTTTTTTCTCTATTCTTCTTCTTGTACCCCTATAATGCGAATATTGTTCCTTTGGATTGGTCACACAGTTCTCTCAATAGTCTTTCATTTTTAGAGATCCTTTTTTCTTTCTGTTCCTCAGCTTCTTTGTATTCCTCGTCTCTAGTTTCTATTTATCATCTCCTCAACCATATCCAATCTGCTTTTAATACCCTCCCATTGTGCTCTTCAATGATTGGCTCTCTGACCAGAATTAATTCCTGAGTTCTTGAATATCTTTCCGTACCTCCATGAGCATGTTAATGATTTTTATTTTGAGCTCTCTTTCAGGAAGATTTATGAGGTTGATGTCATTTAAATTTTTCTCAGGAGTATATTAATAATTTTACTCTGAAGCAGATTCCTTTGGCATTTCATATTCGTATATGGTGCCCTCTAGTGCCCAGAGGATCTACTCACTGGAGTTGCTCAGCCCCTGAAGCAATGTCGGGGGTTGCGGGGGAGGGGTATTGGTGCCTGGGGGGAGAAAAGAGGTATTTCCTGTTTCACAGCTGCTATGCCTGTCTCCATTGCCTGAACCAGTGGGCTGAGCACACAGGTATAAGCCTCTATGCTTTGCTTTTGTAGTTGCTGTAGACAGATCTTCCCTCTGACTTGGCTAACACCAGGGTAGGGTTTGCCAGTTTGCGAGCCAGGTGGAGCTGGCCAGGAGAAAGGCGCAGTAGGCTGCATATCATGGAGGGGGTCCTTGGAGCTGTGTAGCCAGCCAGGGAGCTGGAACACCTGAAGATCATCTAAGAGGGAAGATTTCTTTTTCCTCCTTAAATATGAAAGTCTATATGGCAAAGCTCCCAACCTGCTGGGCAGAGTGCACCTGGACAATTTTGTCTCCCTGTCCTTTCTCCTGAGCTGTAAGTTCTGTGCAATCCTTGCGCCTTTAGCAGTCCTCTTGCTAAGGGCTTTCTTGTTAGGAAGTATCTCAGACTGCCCACCTTTCTTTTGTCCCAGAGCAGCCGGATATGGATCCCTGCTTTCCACAAGTGGTTGGAATCTCAGTTTCTCCAGGAATTCTGTCTGTTTTAGCTTTCCATCCCCATAATCATGAGAGTATCATGCAAGCACCATGAAATGTAGGTTTGTGCTCCCAGAGCAGATCTCCAGAGTTAGATATTCAGCAATCCCAGGCCTCCACTCCCTCCCTGCTTGGTTTCTCTTCCTCCTGCCAGTGAGCTGGGGCTGGGGAAGGGCTTGGGTCCTGCCGGGCCATGACTTTGGTACATTACTCAGTTCTGTGAGGTCTGCTCTTTTTTCCAGGTGTATGCAGTCTGGCACAGTCCTCTTTCCTGTTGCTCCTTCAGGATTAGTTGTATTAATTATATTTTTGTATTATATGCGGTTTTGGGAGGAAGCCTGTGTCTCTCACCTCATGCAGCCATCTTTAATCCAATGACAACAAATTTTGATATGTTGTATTTTCATTTTCATTCATTTCCATGTATTTTAAAACATTTTCGTTTTGACTTACTCTCAAGGAGAACTGTGTTGTCTAGTTTCCAACGTTTTGGAGATTTCCTTTTATCTTTCTTTTCTTGATTTCTAATGTGATCCCATTGTGCTTATAGAACACACTTTGCACACTTTAAATTCTTTAAAATTTTCTGAGGTTTGTTTCATGGCCCAGAATACAGTCTCTCTTGGTATAGGTTCCTTGGGCATTTGAAAATAATGTGTGTTTTGTTTTTATTGGATGGACTGTTATACAAGTGTTGATTAGATTCTATTGGTTGATGGTAGTATTGAATTCTATACTTAGTAATTTATTCTGTAAATGTTCAGTGGAGTGCTGAAGTCCCTACCTATAACTGTGAATTTCTTTATTTCTCCTTTCTGCTCTATTTTTTAGTGCATAAACTTTAGGATTTCTGACTTACTGATGGAGTGGCCCTTTTGTATGTTTTCTTAACAATGTCAGTCTTTTTTTCTGTTTCTGGTAATTTTCTTTTTTCTGAAATATATTACTTCACCTGATATTAATATTAATTAATTTTAGTTAATGTTTGCATAATATATCTTTTTCCACCTTTTACTTTCAATATGCCTATATTGTTCTATTTCAAAAGAGTTTCTTGTAGACAGCATATAGTTGGGTCATGTTTTAAAATATACTCCACAATTCTCTGTCTTTGGTGTATTTAGACCATTTACACTTTGTGTAATTATGCAAATGTTAGGACTTAAATCTTCCCTTTATATTTTGGTTTATGTTTGTTCTTTCTGTTTTCTTTTCCTGCTTTCTGGGGGCTTACTTGGACATTTTTATAATTTCATTTTGGTTTATTTGTAGTATTTTTGAGTGTGTCTTTTTGTATAGCTTTTTTAAGTGGTTGCTCTAGGTATTGCAATATATATATATCTTATCAGAATCATTGGTGTCATTATTTTACCAGTTTGTATGAAATATAGAACCTGTACCTCCCTTTATATTCATTTACCCTCCTCTCTTTACAATTGTCAGAAATATTACCTCTATATACACTTATTACCATATGGAATAGCATTATAATTTTCATTTAAACTAACATAATCTAGAAAACTGAAGGGAGGGAAAGCCTATTACCAATAATTTTGCTTATTGTATTTTTTTTTTAATTTCTGATGTTCCAAGGTTTTTTCTTTTATGATTTCTTCTGTTTAGGGAACCTTCTTTAGCTATTTTGTAGGGTTAAATTCTCTTAGCTTTCCTTCAACTGAGAATGTCTTTGTGTTCTCTTAATTCATGAAGGATAATTTCATTGCGTATTGGGTTCTGGATTCTTGGTTGATAATTATTTTATTTCAGCACTCAAAAAATATTGTTCTACTTCCTTCTGGGTTCCAAGAATTCTGAGGAGAAATTGTGTCTGTCATTCAAAGGTTCCCGCTATAGGTAAGGTGTCATAGCTGCTTTTAAGACTTTTTTTCATTGTGTTTAGCTTTCAGAATTTTAACCATGAAATGTTTTGGTATATATTTCTCTGGGATTATTTTGTCTGGAATTCAGTCAGCTTTGTGAATCTATTGACTTATGTCCCTTGCTAAATTTGGGAAGTTTTCAGTCATTATTTCACTCTTTCATCCAGTCCTCTTCTCTTCTTCTAGGACTCTAATGACACAAGGGTAAATCTTTTGTTAGAGTCCTACAGGTCCCTGAAGTATATATTTTTTAAGTCTATTTTCTCCAAGTTCAGATTGGATAATTTGTATTGTTTTATCTTCCAGTTTACTGTTTCTTTTGTTTATCTCTGTCATTTGGCTGTCGAGTTCATCCACTGAACTTTTTAATTTTGGTTATTATATTTTTCAGTTTTAAAATTTCCATTTGACTCTTCTTTATATCATTTCTTTCTTTGCTAAGGCTTTCTGTTTTTTCATTTGCTTCAGATATGTTTGTAATTGCTCACTGGAGAATTTTTATAATGGCTTTAAAAAATATTTGTTAGATAATTGTAGGACTTCCATTATCTCTTGTTGGCATCTATTGATTGCCTTTTTTTTTCATTCAGTGTGAGGCCTTCCTGTTAGTTTTGCAAGTGATTTTTGATTAAAAACTGGACATTTTCATATTATATTATGAGACTTTTAATTTTATTTAAACCTTCCCTTTTAGTTGATTTCTCTGACACCACTCTGATAGTGGAAGGAGTGGGGAATGCCACCATATTAATATCCAGTGGGGTAGAAGTCTAGGTTGTTGACACTTGAATGAGAGGGGATCCTCATTATTGATGGGTAGGGCTAGGGATTCTGGATCTCCACATGGTCTTCCTCTGACGCTGGGGTAAAGTTGGCTTCATTAATCACTGGGTGCTGGTAAAAGTCCTATTTTGTATTACACTCCCCCAGTGGGGTGGGAAGGGTATCTCATTACATCTGGGTTGAGGTGGAGGTCCTGGCTCCTCATGTGGTCTCCACTGATACTGCAGGGAGGGGAAGATCATATTACTGTATAGTCGGAATAAAATTCCCGAGTTCCTAGTTGGCTTTCTTTGACATCATTCTGGTGAGAGTGTTGGAGCACGTCATTACTGTTTTGTGAGGGTAGAAGTCTAGGATCCCCACTTGGACTTTGCTGGTATGGGTGGGATTGGAGCCAGTTTTTCTGTGGTGTTTGACTGGAGTAGAACAGTTATTGTCTAGAAGTTTTCTATCTCACCAAGCTGACCTTTTTTTGATCCTTTAGGTAGAAAGAATAACATTTTGTTGGGGCTATTTTATCTATGCCTGCTGGTGTTTCCTAGCTTTTTCTCAGCTACAAGTCTGGAATGTATGAGGCAAAAAGAAATCCCAAGGAATTTGCTACCATGTTGGTGTTTGGGTTTTGATGTCCCTACCTGGTCTGCCTTCTTCTCTTCACTTTTCAGTCTTCTTATGTTTATTTTATATATAGTGTCCAGGATTTTTAGTTGTGTCTAGTGGGAAGAACACAGAAAAGTACCTCTACTCCATCTTCCTGGAATGATGTGTCTTTTAATATATCAAAATAGAAAAACTCTTTTATTTGCTGCTGAGGTTAGTAGTTGTGAACAAGAATGGGGTAATTTTGGAGAAAGGAAGGGAATTTCATTTTTATTTATTTTGAGTGTTTGAGGAGAGGGAAGAGAAACAGATTCTGCCACTTCTAAAAAAGGTATGAGTCCTAATTGAATATTTGTTCATTCATTCATTATTTAGCAAACATGTATAAATCCACACTGTTTGCCTGACTGTGTGATTGGTGCTAGGAAAACAAGGATAATTAAGATTAATTTTGTCTATTAAGAGCTCAAAATCTAGTCATTAGAGCCTGACGCCCTAATAAGCAAATAATTATAACATCTTATAGTAAGTGAACTGAATCCTGAAGGATGAGTAGAAGTTCTTTAGGTGAACTAGAAGACAATCTAGGCAGAAGAAATGGCTTGTTTAAAGGCACAAAAGCATAAAATTTTGTGATCTTAGGAGAATGGCAAGCACTAACATGAAGAATAAAGGGTTCCTATCAGTGAATGGTGTGAGATTAAGCTGGCAATACAGGTTGGTTCAGGTTGTGGAGGGCCGTAGTATCTCATGCTAAGGATGTTTTATACTTTTGGCAGGCAATGCAGAGTGATCTTTAAGCTATTTGAGTGAGATTCAAAAATATGATTTTTAATATGTTTATATCTATGTGCATATGTATCCTTTAATATCCTTTTACTTGCCATTCTGTCCTCATCTCTTTCTTCCCTTCTGCCTTTCCATATATAATCATCTCTGGCTAGAAATGGAGGAGAGAAATGTTCACTTAAACATCTAGAGTTACTAGATAGAAATGTGCAAATGGAACAGATGCACAAGTGCAGCTCAGGATGAAGTTATTGTTTCAAACCTATTCTCACAGATAGCTCCATTTTTACTAGGTTTGAGTGTGAATGTGTATGTTTAAATATAATAGCACCTGGTTAATCATAATAGTCACTTCACAATCCCTTTACCCACTCACAGTCATTTCTGACTACTTATTAATAGTGTTTTTCATAAAATCTAGCAGAATTATTCACTGATGTGGCTATATTAACTTTAGGACATGAAAAAATCCATATTTTCTCCAAGAAATGGAAATGTATGATTCTAGCCTATTATATTAAAATAGATAAAATACTCCTTATCATGCTATTACATTAATTTTTCATTATTTTCTTCTTGTTTATCTACATTTATGGTCACCTTGTCTTCAGGTATATCCTGTCAGTATCTACAAATTCCTCTTCTGTAATAGCATATATTCAAACCTTATGGTATCACTAATGTATTGGTATATTTTTTAAAATCCCATATACAATAACACTTTATTTTTATGCTGTCTAAATCTTTTATTTAAAGACATCTGGTATGTTTGGCTCAGAAGAGAAAATATGACAGTGCTGAAAAGTAGTATTAGCAATTCTTATGACTTCTTACATATTTTAAGATGTTTATGGCAGAAATTTCATACTGTGGTGGAGAGAGTAGCAGACTAAGAAAAATTTATCACTGATATGCAATTGCCTACTTATCTGTGACCTTGGGAAAGACCAGCAGCCTTTTCTATTATTCTGATTTTTAAACCACAATTCTATACAATTAAAGAGGCTAAAATTGCCCCCAAATCTGCATAAAAGGAATACTGAGATTTTAAACACGGCTCTTCAGGGTGTTTTAAAATAGCATAATATATTGCTACTGTTAATGCTCCCAAATTGGCTCACATTAATTCAGTTTTTTGTGATGATTAGAACTGTGCCCTTTATATGGCCAGTGATAACTTTTTGAACTTGTATATGAATTCCAGTGAAAGTATAATATTAAACAGTACTTTCATTTGATAGAATTTCTTTAGAGATTCAAATATTTTAGGTATTAAAACTGAATTCGTGTTTATATTTGAAAAATTATTGCAAGATTTCAATTATGTTTTGCTGCTTACAGTTTTATTTAAAAGATATTAATCAGTGAAGTATCTCTGTATTGAGACCATGATAAATAATGGTATTTTGTTAGACATGTGTAGGAACCAGTTCATAATTTGGTATTTCAGCTTGTGTGTACTGTCCTCTGCTGGATGGAAAACATCATCCTGGTTTAAGTAAACAGCACCTTGTTCTTTACTAGTGATTTATTTTGCTTAAACTTTAGAAGTATTTGCCTTAGATTTGGTGAAGATAGGATAAAGAAACTTTCACTCACAATCCATATTTCCTCAAGTATGAGTGATTTGGGAAGTTCTTTGATTTGTGGAAAAATTAATTATATTATAAATTTTTCATAATCACCTGGGAAGTTGGTTAAAAAGAGGATCTTAATTTAATTTACTATGATATGTCTATATTTATGCATATTTATATACTTGTTCTTGAAGCCAAAGATCAAGATTTAGCCAAATCAGGGAGTTAGACAGGACATAATAATCTTTGGTAGTTTTGTGTATGGTGACTGACAGTGATTTTTGTGCATTTCTTTTTCAGATTGAAGTTACTTAAAAATTGTGCATGTTTAGTAGAGGTGCATGAGAAGAATGCTGGATTTTGTTCTGATTCACAATATACATGCCAGATATATTTTGCTTTCCTGAAAAAGTTGTACTATCTTTACTCCTTCTCTAAATCTGTTGCCTTTCTAAGCATGATACCAAAGGCAAATATCCTGAAGAAGAGAATGATAGATTTTACTACAAAAAAAATTTAAAGCTTCTGTCTGCCAAAACTCACTATAAACAAGATTGAAAGGCAACTGACAACTGAGAACAATGGATGCAACACATATGGTGAACAAAGGGTGAAAAATCTTTCTTATAAAGAGTTCTTAAAGTATAAAAGAGCATGAGGTACATGCCACACCATTTCATCTAGAAAGCTAGGTATTGTTATTCTCTTTATTTTATAGATGAAGAAATTAAGGCTGGGAGAGGTCTTACTGTTAGTGAGGGAGTAAAGCTTCAAATCCAGGTGGTCTGACCCCAGAGCCTGTGCTCTTAACCACTATACTTATTACACTGCCCTTTATTCCTATAGATGGCCAGAGGCATAACAGGTAATTCACAAAGAAAAGACATTCAGTAGATTGTAAACATATAAAATGTATTTACCTTTTCTAGAAATCAGATAAATACAGATGAAAATAATGAGAAAACATTTTTGTCTATCAAACTGAGAGATTTTTAAAAAAGGTGGTCATACTCACTTTTGGCAAGATATAGACAACTGATAAATCCTTTCCTTGGAAAATTTATCTACAAAATCCCTTAAAATTGTGTATGGCTTTAGTCTTGCAATTCAATTTTTAGTTTTCTATGCTGAGAAAATGTGTATATGTGAGATTTAGTTACAAGGATGTGAACTCAGTATTTGTTTATAAATAGTTAAAAACTGGAGTCAGCCAAAATGTTCAACAATAGGGGATTAGTTTAAAAAATTACTGTATATTTATAAAATGGACTATCAGTAGTTTTTTAAAATGATATTTTAAAGGACCGGGTAGTGATATATTGTATTAAGGCAATAGATCAGGTCAATAAATCATTTGGATTCCATTTAGAATATGTAAATTTTTGTATTGGTAAAAGACTGGAAAGTTTATAGCAAAATATTAACAGGATTATCTATGAGTACTGGGACTATAAATTGTTTTTTTTTAGAATTTTCTAAATATTCTACAATACTTTTATTTTTTTAAGAATAAAAATGTTACTGTGAACATCTTACTATGTTGATAGATAGTAACTGCACTAGAGGGGGTGAGGACTTAATAATATGGGTAACTGTTAAACCACTGTGTTGTATATTTGAAACCAACATAAGACTGTTTATCAATGATACTTTAATAATGAAAAAAAAAGTTAATATGAAAATTCCCTTAAATTACTTCTTGTTGCATGTTAAGATTTTTTAAAGCATAGCCACAGTCTTGCAAAAGGAAAATTTTGATCCCTTCATCCTTTAATTTCTAGTGAATAGTACATCTGGATGTTTATTTTGATCTTAAATGGATAGTTATCAGTAATGCTATTCCCAGATAAACTTGGATATTATTTTATTCATAATTTCCATGTGAATTTTTCCCAGTCTTATTTGCTGACCAAATTTTATATTTTCTTTAACCTCTCCACATTCATATTTTCCTTCCTATTTCTTATTTTTCTAATATAGTTTTTACTTAAAAAAGTGCCTGTTTGTTTTATATTCTTTCTTTTGTAATGCAATCTTCCAGTCTTTATCCTTCATATCATTCTCTTTTCCTCACAGTGAAAATTTTGAAAAATTGGTGTGGACTTTGTTGTGAGAAATAGAAGATAGAAGATACTTACTTGATTATTTTATCTTCTATTATTTAAGAGAGTTAAGATTATATAACCTTGTTCTCAAAAATTTGTGGTTTAATTTCAGCATTTGTTTATAAATTTCCATCAGTGTTTTTATTTTATGTGAATGTGGGATGTATTAGTTAGGTCTTGCTCCTGAGTGGATGGACTTGTTTTTTTTCCTCCTGAGCAAATTATCTCTCTCCCCTCTGCTTTCAGCAAGTCAGTTTATATTTGGAGACATGGCACAGTACTAGGTGATTCAAACAGAGAAAGCTAAAAAAAAAAGATCTCTGGCACTCATTCTCCACTTTCTCCTGATCAAAGTTCCAACTAGTATCTAGTATATGCTGAGTTTTTCTTCTTGCTCATATGTATCAGAGTAAAGCAGGCAGTGATTAGAGACCTTGAGTTGATGTCTTTTAATACAGAGGAAATATTTTGAGGTTGCTATGATGGATTTGGTGGTTTGATTTGCTGCAATTCTATCATTTGAACACTGAGTGGCACTAAAGCCTAGGTCACAGATAAAATATTGTCAATTCAAATTCTAAGATTCAGGGGTCTATTGATGGGTATGGCTTTGGGAAAGTGCAAAAAGGATCAGTAAAAGGTACTATGAGCTAAAAATAAAAAAGAAGAAAAGTTAATTTGACAGTTTTTTTTGAGAACTGGAAGTTTAACCAAACTGTTGCTGTTATTTGTAGAGTATTTGAAAAGAAGATGTTAATTGCTGTTAAAGTGAACAAATATGATTACCCTCACTGCAACCTATTCTTGAATATTTTCCTTTTTTCTTTGTAGACAGGGGGAATCTATACATAGGAGAAGGTTTGCAAACAGAATATACATATGCGTACGTTGTTAAGCTTCTGTGCAGTCACAGTTGACAATACACATAGTAAACACTACTTCTGAACGCAAGCATCTTTAGAAATTAAGTTATACCTGTAAATGTGTATTCATATGTTTGACTGAATTTGGGAGAAATCAGGGTCATTCCGGCTTAAAAATTAGAATTTGGTTATTTTGGGGGAGGAAGAAAATCATTCTTATGTTTTGTTTCTTCTCTAAACTTTAAATTCATTTTTTTCTCCTAATATTCCATTGGTATAAATATTCTAAAGACATATTCTTATATATTGTGTTTTTTTTTCTAGCATCTGTTGGATTTTTAGCTATACCTCTCTACATTATTTTAAAATTATTTTTCTTTTAAATTATGTTCCGTAGGACTGAAACATACATCCTTAACATCACAGTCTGTTTAGGTTTAATATTATACTACTTCACTTAAAACATAAGAATTTTGCAACCATAATGGGGCACTCACCTCATTCTATCATTATTGCTATCGTTGCCATTTATCTGTATTATCATTTCTCATTATTAAAATGAAAGAGTAATCTTTATATTTACTCAGATATTTATTATTTCTAATGTTCTTTAATTGCTTTCCAAATATCTGAGTTTCTCTCTGGCATCCTTTCCCTTCAGCCTGAAGACTTTCTTGT
Source organism: Smutsia gigantea (assembly GCA_032199065.1). Taxonomy (NCBI): domain Eukaryota; kingdom Metazoa; phylum Chordata; class Mammalia; order Pholidota; family Manidae; genus Smutsia; species Smutsia gigantea. The sequence goes on from JAVSCE010007213.1 coordinate 203,554, forward strand.
ATCATTTCTTATAGTCTAGGCATCTTGACAACAAACTCTTTTAGTTTTCTTTTATTTGAAAATGTCTTTATTTTGCCTTCATTCTTGAAGAATATTTTCACTGGGTATAGAATTTTGGGTTGACATTTTTTCCTTCTAGACTTTCCTGTATTATCCTGTCTTCTGATCACCATAAATCCTGATGAGAAGGCCATGTCCATCTGAGTCCTTGTTCCTTTGTAAGTACTTTGTCATTTTTTCTGATTACTTTTAAGACTCTTCTCTTTATATTTGGTTTAGAATTTTGACCATTATGTGCTTAGATTTATGTTATTTGGAGTTTGATAATTATTGAAACTGTAAATTTATATCTTTCATCATATATGGGAGATTTTTGGCTATTACTTCTTCCAATTTTTTTTCCTGCTCCATTCTTTATCTTTGGATTCCAATTATATATGTTAACTTCTTTTTATATTTTCCCACAGGTCTCTAAGACTGTTTTGTTTTGTTTTTTAAATCTGTCTATTCATGAGATTGGGTAACTTCCACTGTCAATCTGCAGTTTCACTGACTTTTTCCTCTGTTATCACCATTCTGCCATTAAGGCCATGCAATTAGCTTTTGTGTCATGAACTGTAATTTTTATTTCTGAAACTTGCATTTTTTAATAATCTATAAGTTTTAAATGAGATTTCTCATTTTTGCATTCATTGTGAGCATATTTCCTCTTACCTCTTTGAGTATAACTATGATAACTGCATCAAAATCCTCCTGTGCTTATTCTAATATCTCTGTCATCTTGGAGTTAGGCTCTACTATTACACTGAAGAGAAGGGAGCACTTCCAAAATCGTTTTATGAGGCCAGCATTACTCTGATACCAATGTTAGACAAAATAATTTCAGTCACTACTGGCCAGTGTAGGTTAAAAATATATGTTTTTTCAAAGTTGGTCTTGCATACTTGGCATTTATAGAGAGTATAATGTTAACCATGGCTGTTGCAAAACATTTATGAAGTGAGGAAGCAAATTTAATACAAAGTATTATGTTCCCCCTTTGTGTCCATGATAGTTACTAACATATTATGTGAAGAAAGAAAATTATCTACTCATGCACTGGCCAGGGCTGGGGGTAAGACTGGAAGGAATTACTTAAAAATACTGAGAATGAATATCTTTGGGTAGTGGAATCACAGGTTATTTCTATTTTCTATATCATGCTTTTATTTCCCATATTATATAAAACAAATATTTATTTATTTATTTTACTTTTACATGCCACCCACTGACAAACACTACCCAAAGAGGCAAAATACAGCTTAATTACTGGAACTACTTAAGGAAATATGTCTGTTTAGAATTTGTACTTATTATAGAATGTGTGAAAACAAAAATAAAAGACTAAGAAAATGCAACTAATGTTACTGTTTCTAAGAAGTGGAATACATGGTGCTTTTAAATTTTTTCCAAAGATTCAATAATGAATATACTTTATTTTTCAATTTAAAAACTTTTGTAAATGCATAGCTACAGGCTCCTCCTGAGAACCTTATTATAAGAAGGAGTTCACAGATGTTTTAGGGAGTCTATAAACATTTTGAAATAGTGTGAAAAATTGTGCATGTATGTGCAAATGTGCTTTTATAACAAATTAAGCTATATATTTTAAAAATCATTTACAACCGTCACTTTGTATATGAAGCATTACTAAGTAGGCAGGTAGACTTAGTACTATCTCATTGATGACTCAAAACTTCAGAATATAAGACATTTCAAATAATTTCCATGGATTTTCCCTTATATTTCTCACATTAAAATCACCTGGGGTGCTTTTTAAACTCCTCGTGTATAGGTCGTAGCCCTTACTATTTAAATAAAAATATAAAGAGATGATGGGAAAGGATGAAGGAAGCAGCTACATCTAGTAGAGCTAACTCTGAAAACTACCTGAAGACCACAGAACAGCCATCTATACCTGGTGAAGAAAAGAGCACATTGAGAAGGGAAAAGGGGCAGAGCCATTATCCATGGGATCCAAGCTCTTCCCCAATTCCAGCCTGCAAGTTGGAGGGAGAGGACTGGAGTGGGTAGGGTATGAATGCTCAGAAACCTGTCACATTTGGCTCTAGGGATCCTCTCTGGGAAGATGAGCCCCCATTACATTGGGCTTTAAAGATTAACAGGCTGGACACCAGGAAGAATTGGAACATTGTGGGGGCAGAATCTCTGGTGGCTCATGGAGGACTGGTGTGCTCTGTTTATTCCTCTGAGACCCAACACAGGAGCAGCAGTTTGAAAGTTCTGATAGCTTGGAAAGTGTACCAGAAGAGTTGGGGGGGTCTTAGAGAGCTTTCTCCAAAGGAGAAAGAAAGGGCAAGGAGATATTTTTTCCATCTCTCCCTAATGCCAAATGGCTAGACACATACGGGAGCTCTGAAACTCTCTACCTACTCCTCTGGCTCAGCCCCAGAATTCCCCTACAGAGAATATGAGAAGGTAGTGAAATATGTCCCAAATGAAAATACAAGGAAAAACACAAGAAAAACTGCTAAGTGAAACAGATAAGCAATCTTCCTGATAAATAATTCAAAATAATGGCCATAAAGATGCTCACTGAACCAGGGAATAGAATTGACAATCTCAGGGAGGACTTCAACAAAGAGATAGAAAATATAAAAAAAGAAGCAGTCAGAGCTGCAGAGTGCAATAAACAAAATGAAAAATACAATAGAGTGAATGAAGAGTAGACTAGAGGATGCAGAGGAATTGGTCATTGAGCTGGAAGACAGAATTATGGAGAGTAACAAAGCCAAGGAACAGAGAGAAAAAAGAATTTCAAAAAATCAGGAGATGCTAAGAGAGCTCTGTGACAAATCCAAATGTAACAATATTCTCACAGTAGGGCTCCTAGGAGGAGAAAAGAGAGAAACAGAGGTGTAGAAAGTCTACCTGAAGAAATAATACCTGAATAATCCCCCAACCTGGGGAAGGAAACAGACATCCAGCTCCTGGAAACACAGAGGGCCCCTACCAAGATTAACCCAAGAAAGTCCACACCAAAACACATAGTAATTAAAATGGCAAAGATTAAAGATAAAGAAAATCATAAAAGCAGTACGAGAAAGGCAGACATTTACATACAAGGGAAACTCCATAAGGCCATCAGCAGATTTTCCAGCAGGAACTTTATTGTATAGGATCGAAGGGAGTGACATGAAATATTCAAAATACTGAAAGGAAAAAATATACAACCAAGAATATTCTACCCAGCACAAGGTTGTCATTCATAATTGAAGGAAAGATTAAAAGTTTTTCAGATGAATGAAGGTTAAAAGTATTCATCAACACTAAAGTGACCTTACATGGTATGTTAAAGAGGCTTCTTTATGTGGAAATGTTTTTAAATTTAAATGTTTTTCATCAGTAAAAGCACCTATAGTAAAGGTAGTAGACTAATCACTTACAAAGCGAATAAGAATTTTAAAAAACCAAAGTAGTAAAATCAACTATATACAAAATTAGTCAAGGGATACACAAAATAAGATATAAATCATGACATCATATACATAAAATATGTAGGAAGAATAAGAGTAAAAAAGTAGTACTTTAGAATCTGTTAAGAATTAAGTGACCATTAACCTAATATAGATTGTTATATATAGGAAGGTATAAGTGAACCTTATGGTAACCACAAATGTAAAGCCTATAATAGATACACAAAAAATAAAGGGAAAGGAATTCAAGCATAGCACTAAAGAAAATCATCAAATCCCAAGGGAAAAGAACAAGAGAAGAAGAAAGGAAGAGAGAGCAACTACAAAAACAACCAGAAAACAAAGAACAAGATGGCAATAAGTATATACCTACCAGTAATTCTTTAAATGTAAATGGACTAAATGTGCCAATCAAGACATGGAGCAGTTGAATGGATAAAGAAACAAGACCTATCTATATGCTGCCTGCAAGACTCATTTCAGAACTAAAGACACATATAGACTGAAAGTGAAGGGATGGAAAAAGATGTTCTATGCAAAGAGAAAAGAGAAAAAAAAGAGTAGCAATACTTTTATTAGCCACTCCTGTGAATTTATCTGATGGAAACAAAATCACTGATTTGGAAAGATATGCACTCCTATGTTAATTGCTACATTATTTACAGTAGTCAACATATGGAAGCAACCTAACTGTCCATCAATAGATGAATAGATAAAGAGGATGTTGTATGTGTGCACAATGGAATATTATTCAGTCATAAAAAAGAAATAAATCTTGCCATTTGCAATAACAATACTAGCAGGTATTATGCCAGGTGAAATAAGCCTGGCAAAGGGAGACAAATACCGGGATTTCACTTTATGTGGAATGTAAAAAAACAAAACAAATGGACAAAACAGAAACAGACTCATAGACAAAGAGGTTGGTGGTTACCATGGGGAATAAGTGGGGGATATGAAATAGGTGAAAGGGATAAAGAGGCACAAAAATCTCAATTATAATATAAGTTAGTTATGGGGATGAAAATACAACATAGAGAATGTAGTCAGTAGTTCTGTAATATATATATTGACATAATAACTACTTATTTGGGTGAGCATTTAATAATGTAGACAACTGTTAAATCACTACATTGTATATATGAAATGAATATAATATTGCTTATCAATACTTCAATAAAAATATATTAAAAAGATATAAAGGGAGGACTTCCGGGAAGATGGTGATGTGAGCAGGGGGGCAGAAATCTCCTCCTAAAACTATATAAATCTACGAAAATATAGCAAATACAACTATTCCTTAAAGAGAAATCAGAGCATACAGGAAAGTGCACAGCATGCAGCCACACCCGGGAGGACTCAGCACCCCGTGGGGCGGGTAAGATATGGAGCCGTGACCTGGCGGCACCCGAGCACTCACCCAGCCCAGCGCGCTGGTGGGAGGAGAGGATACGGAGCCGGCAGGAAGTGGAAGAGCAGGTCCGCGAAAAAACCAGCCCCGGTGGTCTGCGCTGGGAGCGATGACACACATCACACGGTGCATTGGACATTGGAGAGGCAGAAGGTGCAGGTTTTGAGCCGGGAACACACCGGGACCGTGCAGCCAGTGCCCCGGGACAAGAGAAAAGTGTGCGGTGTTTGTAGCAGTCTTGGAGAGGCGGGGGGCCCAGCAAGGGAACACCATCGCCCGGGCGGGCTCAGCCCTGCAGGCTGGAAGTCCTGGGGAACTTCGGTCTCCTTTGCTGGTGATGGAGAGAAGGGAGCAGACACGCTGGAACTTTATACAGAAAACAATAGCCTCCCATTTGTTCCAGCCCTGGCCAAAAAGTGGCATGGCCGCGACTGTGCATTAGTGGAGCAACAGCGACACCGACAGCACGCTTAGAGAATCTACTCCAGGTGGGCTTTTTTTTTTTGCTCGTTTGTTTTATTTCCTGCTTTTTTTTTTTGCTCGTTTGTTTTATTTCTTGCCCCCCCCCTTTTTTTGATCGTTTGTTTTATTTCTTGCCCTTTAAAAAAAATTTATTCACCTTCCTTTTCTTTAATTTCTTTCTTCTTTCTCTTCTTTTTTTTATTTGGCTTGCATGGGTTTTTTTTGGTGGTTTTTTTCTTTTTTTTTTTAAACCTTAAAGAGCCCAGGTGACATACTTGGCACCTACCAGCGACCACTCCTATCAAATGATGAGACAGAAGAACATGATACAGACAAAAATCACCAAGATCCAGACACTGTCTGAGAAGGAATCTGAAGGGATGGAAATGCAGCATCTTCCTGAAAAGGAATTCAGAATAAAAGTCATAACCATGCTGATGGATCTACAGAAAATATGCAAGAGCTAAGGGAGGAAGTGAGGAAAGTCAGGAAAGATAATGCAGAAATGAGACAAGCCATCGACGGGCTCAGCAGCAGACTGGACGAGATGCAAGAGACTGTTAATGCAATAGAAATCAGAGAAGAAGAACACAGAGCAGCTGAAGCAGAGAGAGATAAAAGGATCTCTAGGAATGAAAGAATATTAAGAGAACTGTGTGACCAATCCAAACGGAACAATATTCGCATTATAGCAGTACCAGAAGAAGGAGAAAAAGGGATAGAAAGTGTCTTTGAAGAAATAATTGCTGAAAACTTCCCCATGCTGGGGAAGGAAATAGTCTCGCAGTCCATGGAAGCCCACAGATCTCCTAACACAAAGGACCCCAGAAAGACAACACCAAGACACATAATAATTAAAATGGCAAAGATCAAGGATAAGGGCAGAGTATTAAAGGCAGCTAGAGAAAGAAAAAAGATCACCTTCAAAGGAAAACCCATCAGACTAACATCAGACTTCTCAACAGAAACCTTATAGGCTAGAAGAGAATGGCATGATATATTTAATGCAATGAAACAGAAGGGCCTCGAACCAAGAATACTGTATCCAGCACAATTATCATTTAAATATGACGGAGGGATTAAACAATTTCCAGACAAGCAAAAGCTGAGAGAATTTGCCTCCCAAAAACCACCTCTACAGGACATCTTAAAGGAACTGCTCTAGAGGGAAACATTCCTAAGGCTAAAAAGCTGTCACCAGAGAAAATAAAATCATAGCAAATAAAGCAGACCATCCAAACACTATCTAAAGGCAAAGAATAAAACCCCTAATATATAAAGAATGGAGGAGGAAGAATAAGAAGGGAGAGAAATAAAGAAACACCAGACTGTGTTTACAATAACTCAACAAGAAAGTTAAGTTAGATTGTTAGATAGTTAAAGAGCAACCCCTGAACCTTTGGTAACCACGAATCTAAAGCCAGCAACGGCAATAAGTACATATCTTTCGATAATCACCCTAAACGTAAATGGACTGAATGCACCAATCAAAAGACACAGAGTAACAGAATGGATAAAAAGCAAGACCCATCTATATGCTGCCTACAAGAAACTCACCTCAAATGCAAAGATATCCCCAGATTATTAAAAGTGAAGGGATGGAAAAAGATATTTCATGCAAACAACAAGGAGAAAAAAGCAGGTGTTGCAGTACTTGTATCAGACAAAATAGACTTCAAAACGAAGAAAGTAGCAAGAGATAAAGAAGGACATTACATAATGATAAAGGGGTCAATCCAACAAGAGGATATAACCATTTTAAATATATATGCACCCAACGCAGGAGCGCTGGCATATGTGAAACAAATACTAACAGAATTAAAGGAGGAAATAGACAGCAATGCATTCATCTTAGGTGACTTCAACACACCACTCACTCCAAAGGACAGATCAACCAGACAGAAAGTAAGTAAAGACACAGAGGCACTGAACAACACACTAGAACAGATGGACCTAGCAGACATCTACAGAACTCTACACCCAAAAGCAACAGGATACACATTCTTTTCAAGTGCACATGGAATATTTTCCAGAATAGACCACATACTAGGCCTCAGTAAAATCGAAAATATTGAAATTCTACCAACCAACTTCTCAGATCATAAAGGTGTTAAACTAGAATTAAACTTTAGAAAGAAAACAAAAAGGCTCACAAATACATGGAGACTTAACAACATTCTCCTAATTAATCAATGGGTTAATGACCAAATCAAAACAGAAATCAAAGAGTATATGGAGACAAACGACAACAACAACACAAAGCTACAGCTTCTATGGGACGCAGCAAAGGCAGTTCTAAGAGGAAAGTATATTGCAATCCAGGCCTATCTAAAGAAAGGAGAACATTCCCAAATGAATAGTCTAAAGACACAATTACTGAAGTTGGAAAAAGAAGAACAAATGAGACCCAATGTCACCAGGAGAGACATAATAAAGATCAGAGAAGAAATAAATAAAATAGAGAAGAACAAAACAATAGAAAAAATCAATGAAACCAAGAGCTGGTTCTTTGAAAAAATAAACAAAATGGATAAACCTCTAGCCAGACTCATTAAGAGAAAAAGAGAATCTACAGAAACAGAATCAGAAATGGGAAAGGAAAAATCACAACGGATCCCACAGAAATACAAAGAATTATGAGAGAGTACTATGAGAATCTATATGCTAGCAAGCTGGAAAACCTAGAAGAAATGGACAACTTTTTAGAAAAATACAACCTTCCAAAACTGACCAAACAAGAAAAAGAAAAACTAAAAGGCCAATCACCAGCAATGAAATTGAAGCGGTAATCAAAAAATTACCCAAGAACAAAACCCCGGACCAGATGGATTCACCTCTGAATTCTACAAGACATATAGAGAAGAAATGACACCCATTCTCCTTAAAGTTTTCCCAAAAATAGAAGAGGAGGGAATACTTCCAAACTCATTCTATGAAGCCAGCATCACTCTAAGACCAAAACCGGGCAAAGACCTCACCAAAAAACAAAACTACAGACCAATATCCCTGATGAACGTGGATGCAAATATACTCAACAAAATATTAGCAAACTGAATTCAAAAATACATCAAGAGGATCATACACCATGATCAAGTGGGATTCATCCCAGGGATGCAAGGATGGTACAACATTCGAAAATCCATCAACATCATCCACCACATCAACAAAAAGAAGAACAAAAACCACATGATCATCTCCATAGATGCTGAAAAAGCATTTGACAAAATTCAGCATCCATTCCTGATTAAAACTCTCAACAAAATGGGTATAGAGGTCAAGTAACTCAACATCATAAAGGCCATATATGACAAACCCACAGCTAACATCATACGTAATGGTGAGAAGCTGAAAAATTTTCATGTAAAATCGGGAACAAGACAGGGATGCCCACTCTCTCCACTGTTATTCAACATAGTACTGGAGGTCCTAGCCACGGCAACCAGACAAAACAAAGACATACAAGGCATCCAGATTGGTAAAGAAGAAGTCAAATTGTCACTATTTGCAGATGACATGATACTGTACATAAAAAACCCTAAAGACTCCACTCCAAAACTACTAGAACTAATATCTGAATTCGGCAAAGTTGCAGGATACAAAATTAACACACAGAAATCTGTTGCTTTCCTATACACTAATGATGAACTAACAGAAAGAGAAATCAGAAAAACAATTCCATTCACATTTGCATCAAAAAGAATAAAATCCCTAGGAATAAACCTAACAAAGGAAGTGAAAGACCTGTACCCTGAAAACTACAAGACACTCCTAAGAGAAATTAAAGAGGACACTAACAAATGGAAATGCATCCCATGCTCTTGGCTAGGAAGAATAAATATTGTCAAAATGGCTATATTACCCAAAGCAATCTACAAATTCAATGCAATCCCTATCAAACTACCAACAGCTTTCTTCAATGAACTCGAACAAAAAATTCTAAAATTCATATGGCACCACAAAACACCCCAAATAGCCAAAGCAGTCCTGAGAAAGAGGAATAAAACAGGGGGAATTATGCTCCCTGACTTCAAGCTCTCCTACAAAGCCACAGTAATGAAGACAATTTGGTATTGGTACAAAAACAGACCCACAGATCAGTGGAACAGAACAGAAAATCCAAACATCAACCCAAACACATACAGTCAATTAATATTTGATAAGGGAGCCTTGGATATACATTGGGGAGATGACGGCCTCTTCAGCAGTTGGTGTTGGAAAAACTGGACAGCTACATGTAAGAGAATGAAATTGGACTACTGTCTAACCCCATGCACAAAGGTAAGCTCAAGGTGGATCAAAGACCTGAATGTAAGTCATGAAATCATAAAACTTTTAGAGAAATATATAGGCAAAAAGCTCTTGGACATAAACATGAGCGACTTCTTCATGATCATATCTCCCCAGCAAGGGAAACAAAAGCAAAAATGAACAAGTGGAACTATATCAAGCTGAAAAGCTTCTGTACAGCAAAGGACACCATCAGTAGAACAAAAAGACTTACTACAGTATGGGAGAATATATTCATAAATGACGTATCTGATAAGGGGTAGACATCTGAAATATATAAAGAACTCACGCACCTCAACAAACAAAAAGCAAATAATCCAATTAAGAAATGGGCAGAGGACATGAATAGACACTACTCCAAAGAAGAAATTCAGATGGCCAACAGGCACATGAAAAGATGCTCCACATCACTAATCATCAGAGAAATGCAGATTAAAACCACAATGAGATATCACCTCACACCAGTGAGGATGGCCAACATCCAAAACACAAACAACAACAAATGTTGGCGAGGATGTGGAGAAAAGGGAACCCTCCTACACTGCTGGTGGGACTGCAAATTAGTTCAACCATTGTGGAAAGCAGTATGGAGGTTCCTCAAAAAACTCAAAATAGAAATACCATTTGACCCAGGAATTCCACTCCTAGGAATTTACCCTAAGAATGCAGCAGCCCAATTTGAAAAGGACAGATGCACCCCTATGTTTATTGCAGCACTATTTACAATAGCCAAGAAATGGAAGCAACCTAAGTGTCCATCAGTAGATGAATGGATAAAGAAGAAGTGGTACATATACACAATGAAATATTATTCAGCCATAAGAAGAAAACAAATCCTACCATTTGCAACAACATGGATGGAGCTAGAGGGCATTATGCTCAGTGAAATAAGCCAAGCTGAAAAAGACATCTATCAAATGATTTCACTCATATGTGGAGTATAAGAACTAAGAAAAAAAAAAAGTGAAGGAACAAAACAGCAGCAGACTCACAGAACCCAAGAACGGACTAATAGTTAACAAAGGGAAAGGGACTGGAGAGGATGGGTGGGAAGGGAGGCACAAGGGGAAGAAGGGACATTGCGATTAGCAGATGTAATGTTAGGGGGGCACGGGGAGGGCTGTACTACCCAGAGAGGACAAGTAGTGACTCTATGGCATCTCCCTACGCTGATGAACAGTGACTGTATAATGGGGTTGGGGGGGGGAACCTGATGAAGGGGGTAGTGTAATCACCATAATATTACCCATTTAATTGTAGATTAATGATATCAAAATAAACTTACAAAAAGATATAAAGGGGTGAAAACTAGGCATAAATATTTTTCAGAACCCTGCTGATTCCAAAGTGCAGAGAAGTTTGGGAACCACTAGATTAATCAATAATAGATTAAAATTGTTTGCAGGATGTTCAAATATGCTTTCCTCACCTTCCATCTTGTGAACATAAGGTAGCTATTTAGGCCATTTTCACTGTGATAAAGCCAACTGAAGTGGGGCAGGAGGAGAAAGACATAGCTCCTGACATTTGTATAAGAGGTGGAGAGAGAGCCAAATCAAACTGAGGAAGATGATTCTAAACCATCATGTGGTTTTGGGAGGACCCATTCAACTCAGAAAATGCTTCATCTCCAGGAAAAAGATTGCTTTACTAATATTTCTTTACTTACTCTCCATCCATGTGTATAGCCTCAATTAATCCTCAAGAAAATATTTGCAACACATTACTGACAAAAATAATATGCAAAGAATATAATGAACTCCTAAAATATGAAAAACCCAATTAAGAAAAATAGGCAAAAGACACAAATAGGAATTTCTTTAAAGGTGGGACACAGTGGCCTATAAATGTAGAAAACCTGCTCAACCTAGTTAGTAATTAAGTAAATGCAAATCAAAATGACAAGATAACAATTTCACACCTGGTTTTGATTTGCATTTCCCTGATGATTAGCAGTGTGGAGCATCTTTTCATATGCCTTATTTCTTTCTCGGAAAAATGTCTTTTCAGGTCCTTTACCCATTTTTTAATGTTTGTTCATTTTTCTGTGGTTGAGGTGTATGAGTTTTTAATATATTTTTTATGTTAATCCTTTTAGGGGTGAATCATTTATGAATATATTCTTCCATACTGTAGATTGCCTTTTTGTTTTTCTAATGGTGTTCTTTGTTGTAGAGAAGCTTTTTAGTTTAGTGTATTCCCACTTCTTCATTTTTTATTTTGTTTCCTGTGCCCAAGGACATTTGTCCGGGAAAAAAGTGCTCATGCTGTGTTTAAGAGATTTTTGCCTCTGTTTTCTTCTAAGAGTTTTATGGTTTCATGTCTTACATTCAGGTTTTTGATCCATTTTGAGTTTACTTTTGTGTATGGAGGTAAACAGTAATCCAATTTCATTCTCCTTCATGCAGCTGTCCAGTTTTCCCAACACCAGTTATTGAAGAGACTCTCTTTTCCCCATTGTATACTCATGGTTCCTTTATTGTATATTAATTGGCCATATATGCATGGGTTTATTGTGGGCTCTCTATTCTGTTCAACTGATCTATGGATCTGTTCTTGTGCCAGTACCATACTGTATTGATTACTGTAGCTTTGTAGTATAGATTCAAGTCAGGGAGCGTAATCCCCCCAGCTTTGTTCTTCTTTTTCAGGATTGCTTCGGCTATTCAGGATCTTTTGTGGTTCCATACTAATTTTAGAACTATTTTTTCTAGTTCATTGAAAAATGTTTTTGGCATTTTGATAGGGATTGCACTGAATCTGTAAATTGCCTTGGGCAGGATGGCCATTTTGACAATAGTAATTCTTCTTATCCATGAGCATAGGATTGGTTTCCATTTATATATGCCTTTAATTTTTCTCATGAATGTCTCATAGTTTTCAGAGTACAGATCTTTCACCTCCTTGGTTAGGTTTATTCCTAGGTATTTTATTCTTTTTGATTCAATTGTAAATCGAATTGTTTTCCTGATTTCTTTTTCTGCTAGTTTGTTATTAGTATATAGGAAAACAACAGATATCTGTGTATTGATTTTGTATTCTGCAACTTTGCTGAATCCAGTTATTCTAACAGTTTTTGGTGGAGCCTTTAAGATTTTTTATATATAGTATCATATCATTTGCAAAGAGTGACAGTCTAACTTCTTCCTTACTAGTTTGGGTGCTTTTCATCTCTTTATCTTATTGATTGCCCTGGATAAGACCTCCAGTACTATGTTGAATAGAAGTGGCAAGAGTGGACATCCTTGTCTTTTCCTGATTTTAGAGGAAAAGCTTTCAGGTTTTTGCCATTGTTACAGTGTTAGCTGTGGGTTTGTCATATATAGTCTTTATCATGTTGAGACACATATATATCCTCTATACACATTTTATTGGGAGTTTTTGTCATGAATGGATGTTGAAATTTGTTAAGTAGATTCTTTTTTAGCATCTATTAAGATCATCATATGGCTTTTACCCTTTTTGTTAATGTGGTGTATGATATTGATTTATAAATATTGTACCCTCCTTGCATCCTGGAATAAATCCTACTGGGTGTTGATGGATGATCCATCCTTTTGATGTATTTTTGAATTTGGTTTGCTAGTGTACTGTTGAGGATTTTTGCATCTATGTTCATCAGGGATATAGGTCTATTAGTTTCTTTTTTAGTAGTGTCTTTGTCTGGTTTTGGTATTACAGTGATGCTGGCCTCATAGAATGAGCTTGCTAGAGTATTCCCTGCTCTTCTACTTTTTGGAATATTTTAAGAAGGTTGGGTATTAGCTCTTCTTTAAATGTTTGGTAGATTTCAGCTGTGAGGCCATTTAGTCATGGACTTTTGTTTGATGGGAATTTTTTTGATTACCAATTCAATTTCATTACTGGTAATTGGTCTGTTCAGATTTTCTGTTTCTTCCTGGATCAGTCTTGGAAGGTTGTACTTTTCTAGGAATTTTTCCATTTCTTCTAGGCTGTTGGATTTATTGACATAATTTTTAATGAATTCTCTATTAGTTCTTTCTATTTCTGTGGTATCTGCTGTGACTGACTTTTTCATTTCTGATTTTACTTGTGTACCCTCTTTGTTTCTTGATAATTCTGCCTAGGGCTTTGTCTATTTTGTTTTTTTTTTCCTCAAAGAACTGGCTCTTGGTTTCACTGCTTTTTTCTATTGTTTTATTCTTCTCTGTTTTATTTATTTCTGCTCTGATCTTTATTATGACACTCCTTCTACTAACTTTGGATTTCATTTGCTCTTCTTTTTCTAGTTTCTTTAATTGTGCATTTAGACTGCTTATTTGACATTGTTCTTCTTCCTTGGATAGGCCTGTATTGCTGTGTACTTCCTTATAAAACCACTTTTGCTGTGTCCCACAAATTTTGGACTGTTGTTTTTCGTTTTCACTTGTTTGCATGTATTACTTGGTTTCTGTTTTGATTTGTTCATTGATTGATTATTTAGAAGAATGTTGTTTAGCCTCCATGTGTGTGTTTTTTTTTGTTTCCTTTGTGTAATTTATTTCTAGTTTCATACCATTGTGGTCTGAGAAGCTGGTTGATACAATTTCAATCTTTTTGAGATTGTTGAGGCTCTTTTTGTGGCCTAGCATGTAATCTATTTTGAGAATTTTCTGTGTACACTTGAGAAAAATACGTATCCTGCTGCTTTTGGGTGGAATGTTCTGGACATATCTGTTAAGTCCATCTGATCTAATATTTTGTTCAGTGCCTCTGTTTCATTATTTATTTTCTGTCTGGTTGATCTGTCTATAGATGTAAGTGGTGTGTTAAAGTCCCCTAATATGAATTATTTGCTGTCTATTTCCCCCTGTAATTCTGTTAGTATTTGTTTCACATATTTAGGTGCTCCTATATTGGGTTCCTAGATATTTATAATGGTTATATCCTCTTGTTGGACTGATCTCTATGATTATGTAACATCCTTTGTCTCTTGTTACTTTCTTTGTTTTGAAGTCTATTTTGTCTGATATAAATAGTGCTACTCCTTCTTTTTCTCCCTATTATTTGCATGGAATGTCTTTTTCCATCCCTTCACTTTTAGTCTGTATATGTCTTTGGGACTGAAATGAGTCTTTTGTATGCAGCATATAGATAGATCTTCTTTCTTTATTCATTCTGCCATCTATCCCTTTTGATTGGTGCATTGAGTCCATTTGTATTTAGGGTAATTATTGATATATATGCACTTACTGCCATTTTATTGTTTTCTGGTTGTTTTTATAGTTCTTTGTTCCTTCTTGTCTTATACTTTTCTCTTGTTATTTGATCATTTTCTTTAGTGTTGTGATTGGATTTCTATTTTTTAATTTTTTTGTGAATCTATTATAGGGTTTAGATTTGTGGTTACCGTAAGTTTCAAGAATAGCTTCTTGACTATATAACAGTCTATATTAAATTGATGATTGCTCTATTTCAAACGCATCTAAAAGTACTTCTTTTTTCTTCTTCTTTCTCCTCCATGCTTTATATATTAGATGCCATAATCTGCATTTTTTGTGTATCCTTTGATTTTGTGTATGCATTGTTTTAGTACTTCTGTTTTGATTTTATTTTGTACATTCTTGGTAATTAATTGGTCTACTAATTTTACTGTTGGTTTATTTTCACTTGCCATTTTAATTGTTAAATGTTTTGGTGTTGTCTTCCTGGGGTTCCTTCTGCTAAGAGCTCTCAGTGCTTCCATGAACTTAGTGTCTATTTCTTTCCCCAGAATGGGGAAGTTTTCAACAATTATTTCCTCAGAGACTTTCTATTCCTTTGTCTCTCTTTTCCTTCTGGTACCTCTATTATGTGAATATTTTTTCATTTGGAGTTGTAACACAGTTCTCTTATCATTCTTTTATTCCTAGAGATTCTTTTTTCTTTCTGTTCCTCAGCTTCATTGTGTTCCTGTTCTCTAATTTCCATCTCATTGATTGTATCATCTACTTTCTGCAATGCATTTTTCATTTTCTCCATTGTATATTTCATTTCAGTTACCATATTATTCAGTTCTGAGTGGCTCTTTTTCAACTCTTCTGTCTCTTTGTTGAAGCCCTCCCTGAGATCTTCAGTAATTTCTGCAGATCCATGTGCCTGTTTATGACTGTTACTTTGAAATCCTTATCAAGAAGATTGGTGATCTTTGTTTCATTTAGCCTGCTTTCTGGTGTCTTTTCTTGTAGTTTTGTTTGGAACCTATTCCTTTGCCTCCTCATTTTGTTTGGGTTTCTATGTTTCTTTCTTTGTATTAGATGGATTTGCTATGCTTCCTGGTCTCAAGAGTAATACCTTTATGAAAAAGGTGTCCTGTGGTACCCAGAAACTGAAGACTCTTTACTTTCCAGTGCTTGGTTCTCCTTTGTGGAGTAGCCCTAGTTGCTGTTGGTGGGCTGTGGGCAGGGCCACCTTTCTCTCTGGGTGCTGGCAGTAGCCTGGGGTGGCAGTTTGTTTAAGCTTGCCCTTTGTGAGCTGAATATGGGTGCTTCTGCTTAGATCGTTGTGGGTGGGGCCATCCTCTGCCTGCCTGCTTAGATGGCAGTGCTGCTGGGCTAAAGTGGTGGTGGGGTGGGTTTGCAGCACAGGGTAGCATGGCACTGGGCTAGGCTGCCAGTGAGAAGGAAGGAGTGCTCTGAGTTGGCTCTCACAGGTGCCAACCCACTTGAGCTGAGAGAGGGCCGTGAATGCTGGCAAAGTCTCCCTCTGCCTGTCAGGTAGCAAAGTCTGCCCCTTCCTGCCAGGTAGAAAATTCCAACCACTGCTGGGGGGAGCAGTCTGGGCAGGTGGTGCACAGGTGATTGCCTCAGGGCTGTGTCATGAGCGAGGGGTATATAGTGCCTGGGGCTCTCATGAGCGCCCAACTAGTTGGGTTGAGGGAGGGCTGGAGAAGTGTTTTCCACCTTCCCTTTCTCCTGCAAAGAGAGCTCTCTTCAGCCCTCACCCTGGCTTTCTTCCCACTGTTGGTATTGGTAAATCTTTCAAACTGCTTCCTTTGTTTTGGGTCTCAGTGGGACTGGTGGAACATGCTTGTCCTCCACAAGTGGCTGGAGTCTCAGCATCCCAGAGTGCTCCAACTCTCCCTAATGTCCAGCCGTTAATCACCAAAGCCTGATGTAATGTGTACTTGTGTTACCAGAGCAGATCTCCAGGGCCATGTATGCAAAGTTCCTCAGTGCTTATCTCCTCTCTGTTGCATTCTTATCCCTTTCTTGTGAACAGGATGGGGGAAGGGCTTGGGTCCCAATGGACTATGACTTTGCCACTTTACCCCTTTCTCCATGGTCCTCTGTTTTTTATCTGACATAGATAGTCTGTTCTGCAGTCCTCAACTAGTTTTTCAGGGTAGCTCTATTTGTTGTAGTTGATTACTTGGTATGTGGGTGGGAGGAAATTTCCACTTTGTCTTCCTACTCTGCCATCTTTTTTCTCCTCCTGGGCCACAAAGCAGCCTTTAAACTAGGGTTAATTTTGCCCCACACCTGAGACAATATGTTTTTAGTACTCTGTTCAATGCCCTGTGGATTACAAAGTTTTCTACTGTGGATGATGGGAAAATATAATATTTCTGGCTCTGTTTGACTTATGAGGATTATTCCTCTGCTCCTTTCAGGTGGTTTTCCCCACTTGCCTCAGGTAGTTTCTTCATATACCTGTACTAATTATTATCCAGCTGAAGACTGGAAGGGGCCTTCTTCAGACCTCCCTTTCTGTGCATCTCTTTTCTATTTGGTATTTGCCATGCCAGCTCTAGTATTTTGGCATTTCTTAAGGAGACCGTCAAGCTCTGCCTGGATCCCCTCTTCCTGGGCTACAGCCGTTCTCTGCACAGTAGGCAGGAGCATTTGGAGGGCTCACTTTATTTCTCTCTCTCAGGGATGACTTTCCACCAATGCCTGATGCTGAATGTCTGAGAACTATGATATCCCATATTTTGTCCAGGTTTTATGTAGTTTTGTACAGAAGAGTAAATCTGTTCAGTGTTATTCTAAAAGCTGAAAGTGAAAATGGAGTTTGTTTTAGTAGGAAAGACAGATAATAAATTAACAGGTAGATGATTAATATAAATTCAGATTTGGGTTCTTTAGAAAAAGTATTCAGGGAAAACTTCTCTGAGGATGGATTTTGGCTTGAGACCTGAATGATGAGAAGGAGCAAGCTATTTGATGATCTGAGGGAAAAGACTTCTGGCATAGGGTAAAAATAAGGCTAGTACAAATGCTCTCTAATTGGAACAAATGATATAACTCAATCCTACCTATTTTTACCTTATCACTTGTGATTGCCCTATTATTACACTATTATTTAGCTAGTTTGAGGTCTTTTCAATGGTTTATACTGGTTCTTTTCCTTGTCTGCTTATGCTAGCCTCTCAGCTTAAAATGACCTATTCTTCTATTTCCACCTCTGGAACTAGCAAGGAAATATTATCCCTTGCTAGTTGCCATCTCCTTCATGGAGTCTTCCCTGATAGCCTCAGTCAGTTATGACATTTTTTTTCTCCTGAATTTCTGTAGCACCTTTTTTTTTAATGTGTGTACCCAGTATTCTAAACCCTACAGTAAGTATTACAACTGGCACTTATGTAGTCTGACTTTTTTGTTTGTTTTCTTCTATGTTCTCAGTGCCTAGAACAGCTCCTAGCATAAAGTGGAAAATTAATAAATGTTTGTTGGATGAATGGTTATATTATACTTATTTGTGTATATGCCTTTCTTTGAAACAGGGGATTTTGATATAGCCAATTTGAGGTAGGCATTTTGATGTATG
Source organism: Smutsia gigantea (assembly GCA_032199065.1). Classification (NCBI taxonomy): domain Eukaryota; kingdom Metazoa; phylum Chordata; class Mammalia; order Pholidota; family Manidae; genus Smutsia; species Smutsia gigantea. Next base: position 221,938 of record JAVSCE010007213.1, read on the forward strand.
TAAATTGTAAAAATACTTTTTAGAATTTAATTGTGCAATAAGACTGATGTTTATCTATTCACAGACCTTACCCTGTTCCTTGCTTCCATCCAGTTCCTGACCCCTAACCAATCCTTATCTTGATATTAAACATTACTTCAAAATTAAATTTTGCTAGCCTCAGCAAGGGGCTAAAAATGTGTTGCATATATTCTTTGGTTGTTATAAAATTTTATTTTATACTAATATATCATTTAATAATATTTATTGCATTCTTCCTTAAAAGCTCTTAGAGGATGATTAATATGCATTAATTGTTTTATCTCCCAGTGTTTCTATCACTTTGCTATTGGTTTATAGACCAGTAGCATCAGCATCACAGAAATGCAGAATCTGGGGTTCCACTGTAGACTTACTGAACCAGAATTTGCATTTTAACAAGCTTCCTCAAGTGATTCAAATGCACAGAGCACTGGTTTAGTGTTTTTTTTTTTCTGTACATGGTTATCACACTAAAGTATTTGTTGTGTGAGTAAAAAGCTTCCAGGTCAAGTATTTGGTGTAACACAAGTCTTTTATTACATTATGTTGAATAGAAACTTAGTTATGTAAAATTGGCCCATTTGCTAGGTAATGTTCTGCAAACTCCTAACCCATCAGTTGTCAAATCTTTTGAGTATATTTTATAAATATTCCAGTCAATGTCAAGATGTCCACAGTATAGAAATATCAGCATATACTAGTGGTCAGTGAAGGGACTCTGGTTTTGAAATCATGAGACAGAAATCCAGTTTAAACTAGTTTTGGAAAAAGAGGGTTATTAGAGTTAGTAATGAAACCACAGGAAGTGCTGGACTGTATCTAGATCTCAGGGATAATTATTATTTGCCACTCATTACATATTTCCTTGTTAATTTTCTGTGATTTAGATTCATTCTCCCCCAGATGTTTTTCATATGGTGAAAGACATGGTCTTTATCAGTTCTAGAGCCTCATATTTCCTCCATTAGAGAGGCTTGGAGTCTAAGTCTGTCTCGTATCAGGTTTAAGAATCCAGGGGAAGGATACTGATATTGATTGGCTCATATTGGCTCAGATTTCATCCCTGGACCAATGAGGTTAAGTAGGACAGTTTCCAGATGGAGCAGAGTACCTTTCATGATAGGCAAAACAACAGATTCCCAATATAATATCTAAAACATGACTACAAACTTTCATCCCACAGATAGGGTAGTTAATTTTTTTCTAATAATTTCATTTACCCAATTAATATCTGGGACTACCAGAGGAATTTTTACTATGTTTTGCTTATCTGTCTTTGTGGTTCTTTATGGCCTCTATCAGTTGCTTACACTCTGAACTATTCTAGAGATGTGCTGATGAATAAAGACTATCCTGCAGTTCTCCAAGCTATTTTACTCCATATCAGTTTGCTCCCGTGTGGCATCATGTGGGGGGGCAAGCTCAGTGTCCACCAAAGAGAAATCTGTAGGAATCCTGAACCCAGATTTAATCTCAACTATTAGTTCAGAAAGGCTCCTTTTCATGTCCAGTCTAAGGCCTGTCCCAGGGTGATTGACAGAAAGAATCATCTGTTTCTTTCAGTGGAATGCTCACCTCCACCCATAGTCTAGTTTCTATTACCCAGACAAGAAAATCAAAATACTGAAATGTATATTTCTAACAGTTGGTAGTATTTAGTCACTGATGTGGAAGAAATCTTCCTCTTGTTCCAGAAAGGCACAGACAGGCTAAAGATTAATCTAATTTATATTTAAACAGCACACCTCTGAGTCTTCCATACCAGCATTCATATTTATGGTGACTTCAGAGATTTCTTCATGATTATTTTCTCAAAATAAAGGCAGTCTTACTTATATGAATAGTAGCATCTAGAAGTCCCCTAGTGCTTCTAAAACAAAGCCAAATTAAATTTTTCTTCAACTGGTACCCTGCTGAGGTTGGTTTGGATAATCAATATGGTAACATATATGCAGTCTTTAAGGTATTCTATATATGCAGTACAAGTAGAGTTAGGTGGTTATTTATTGCAGAAGCATTTTATTAGATGAAATTATACCTGTGATTTACTGTGTAATATCATTTCATGGGGTTAAGGTGTTGTTCATTCACTTATTATTTAAATAATTCTTGCATGCTTTTATTCATTCACTCATTCACTCAAAAATATATATTGAATTCCTGTTACATGTTCAACACCATAATAAGCAAGGGAAATAAGGTTTATTATGGGAACAAGACAGAATTAGTCCATACTCTTATGGAGCATAGACTCTAGAGGAATCTTTTGAATGAAGCCCCAAATAAGTATCCTTTTTTCACCTTTTTGTGGAAAAACACAAAAAACAAAAAACAAAAAACTTCCATGCTCTTATGAAGAAAGCCACATTGTTGTTAGCCCTGATGTCCTGACCTGACTCTGGAAATTATATTTAGCTTACCTTAATGATTCATTCATTCATTCAGCTGAATGACACTCTTTGTTTCCTGTCTCCAGCAGATCTATGTCTACCAGACAATAGGAATTAAAATTTCATGGTGAGAGACTGATACCATGATACACTTTAGAAATATCTGTGCACTTCTTATGTAATCAGAGATTTTAATAAAGGAAATTACTTACTGCTGATCAAACCACTAAGCTCTCTTCCCAGTGAATGTTTCACCTCCCATTTTGATAAAAAAAAAGATTTGTTGCTTATTTTAAATGTGTTCTTGCAGTTTGTTTAAGGCATTGTTGTTACACTGTTGTAATTTGACTTATGAGTGAGTCCAAGTACTTCATTATTTTACTAAGTTGCTGCTCATAAGGAAGGAGCAAAATAAACCTTACAAATGGGAGATGGTGAAATCATTTGAAAAGACAAGTATTTATTTTCATTTTGCTTCTGTAGTTTGCAAGGAAAACAACAACTGATTTCTTTTCTTGAGCCCACTTCTTCATTGAGCTCTTGCCCTTATTCTTTGCTCCTCTTTTCCAATCTTCTGGGTATCATTGTCGATACTCCAATTTCTCTCCTCCTATTATTTCTTAAATTGCCCCTTACCACTCCATGAACTGCTCTTGTGAAAGTCCCCAGTAACTTCGCTTTTGCTAAATGCAAGTGAAATTCTCAGTCCTTTATTGTGGATAGTGGAAATGCTGTCTTTTCACTTGCACAGGCCAAAAAACCTTGGCATCATCCTTGACTTCTCCTTTTCTCTTAGATCCATACTCCATCCTTCAGGAAATGCTGTGGACTCCACCACCTTCAGAAACATAGCAGAATCCCACCATTTCTCGTCTGGTCCAAATTACACCTCTTGCTTGATTTACTTTAACAGCTTTTTACTTGGTGTCTCCTCTTCCTCCATTTCTCACTTTGTTTACTCTTTGCACTCATTTTCTTTGCCTGGAAAACACATTCACCCAAACAAGCCTCATGGTTCTCTACATCACTTCCTTCAGGTCTTTGTTTAACTGTTACCTTCTCAGTGAGGTCTTCTCTGGCTGCCCTAATTAACTTTAAAACCCAGATACTCTTTATTCTGCTTTCTTGCTGTCTTCATTGCACTCCCATCATCTCCTGTACCGTTTACTCATATGCCTGTATATTCTTTGTCTTCTTCATTTACCTTATATCAACCAGTAGTTTTGAATGTTTTATTTTCTGCCATATGCCTAGTTTTTAGGACACAGAGTGTTAAGTATCTGGCTCATAAAAGTACTCAATTATTTGTTGAAAAGGAATAAATTCTGTTGTAAACAGGATAATTTTCCATTGGTTCAGTGATAGTCTGAATAGGTTGTTTTCCATAGACATAGTGTACTTAGAGGGGAAATCTTATGCTTTTATTCTCAACTGTAACTTAAAAATAAAAATTATTCATTAAAGCAATAAATTGTTCATCTTCCAAGTACTCTTTATTGCTTTGTGTGGTTTTAATTTACTTGGGTTTTCATAGCACAAGTTTCATTTTTAGATCTTTCTCTTTTTTAATGTGAGAATTGTTTTGGAATGACACAGGGCTTACAAATGTACCGGCCAGCATCAAAGCAGAGTAGAGCAGTGACATCGTGGGGTCTGATAACTACTCCCTTGTTAACCCAGCTGGTCCTCAGTCTTTTCTCATTATTCTCATTGTCTCATTTGTTGAATATACTGCATTATTATTATTTTTGAGGGCATGCATTCCTGTCCTTGCGATTGCCTGCTCCTCAGGTCTGAAAAGCATCCTTGTGTTTCCTGAGGAAGCTCTGGGATCCTCTCTTGTTATCCCTAAATTAGAAAAGAAATGTTAATATAGAGAAGTCCTTTTTGACAATTTAAGTTGATGAAAACTTTAAAGCCAAAAACTAGACTATCAGATTAGCACATAGAACTCTGACTGAGATTCTGTCAAGCCATGCCCCCAGACAGATGCCAAAGGACAAGGACTTCTTCAAAATCAGTGTTTGTGTCAGTTTTTTTTTCTGGATATAACCCTGTTCATGGGTCCCACCAGCTCTTAAAAAGGAGTCAAAAATACATGAACATAGAAATCATCAATAATGTTTCCACTCTATTTGGGTGTCATTTGTGTGTCAGTAAAAATTTTAGTCTATATGTAGTCCTATAGGGTCTTGTAGGATATTACACTTTTCTAGAGAAACTGAAATAGACAAATAGGACATCAACACAGATTTAAAAAAATTAAGGTATCATTGATATATAATCTTATGAAGGTTTCACATGAGCAACATTATGGTTCCAACATTCACCCATAATATCAAGTCCCCCCCTCCATGACCCATTGCAGTCACTGTGTTATCAGCGTAGTGAGCTGCTATAGAGTTATTACTTGTCTTCTCTATCAACACAGATTTATATAAGTAAAAATAATATTTTCAAGAATAGATTGACTATAAGGATACTTGTGAAGTGTTGGGCAATTGGTTTGATTTTTTGGAAAAGGAGTTGCTAAATTTATAAGCTGGGACTCAACAATAGTTGAAAAATATCCTTTGGATAGTGAGTGGACCAGTAAAAAACCTGGAAGACTTTTAAATGTTGGTGGTTCCTCAGAGATACAGTCATTGAATTCTTCTAACTTAACAAAAGCTTTTAAAGAGGCACAGTCCATACTCAGACTGTCTCCTGGTTTCAAACCTGTATTTTCAACTCTTATCTGCCTTTAGATATCCTCCAGCCACCTCAAACTCAGTGGAATAATGATAATTGCCACTATTTGTTGAGGAATTACCTTTTACTTGCCAGTATTCTAAGTGCTTCATATGGTTTGCTGATTTAATCCTCAGGACAGCTTTGAGTTGGTTCTTTCATTACCTTAGTTTTACAGATGAGGAAACTGAGACTTCAGGAGTTTAAGAAACTTGCCCAAGGTCACACAGATATTAAATGACACTCCTGAGTACAAAGCCTGTGCTCTTAACCACTGTTTTTACTTTCAGAATTCTTGAGGTGTTCTGTCAAACTGCTTCTCTTATTGTCTTACATATATTGTTGAATATTACCACTATCTATCAGCCAGAATCTTAGACATGTTTCTCTTCTTCATTTCTCACATCTGAAAAAGCAGTAAGTCAGATGTATTCTTTTTCTTATACATATCACTTGAAATTGTTTCCTTTTATCCATCATTACTGCAGCTATCAGTTTAGGCTCTCATCATCTCTTATCAACTTACTAAATGGCCTCTCCAGCACTAGTCTTGCCCCCAAATCTCCCATATTATAGCTGAAGTGATTTTTCTGTTTGTATTGTCATATCATTTTTCTTCTCAAGATCCTTAAAGAGCTTCCTATCATCTATACGATAAAATCCAATCTCTTGAGTATAGCAAATAAGGCCTTTCATAATCTGGTATTTGTCTTGACTTACATCCCTCTTTCCTTTTATACATCTCATCTTTCAGCCATATAGAACTTGGAGTTCTTGAACACATGCTATTCCCCCTTGTCTGGAATACTTTTATTCTATTCTCCTGTAGAACCCATTCCATATCTTTATTATAGTAGTCATTACATGAACTGTTAAATAAGTATTTGTCTTTCCCTACTTCCAAGTATATTGTATGCTCTGAGAACTTGATTTATGTCTTATTTTATATTCTCTGTATCTTTCCTATCTTTATATCGTCTTATTTATTTAGCACATAATATAATTTAAATTTATCACAGTACACCATGTACCAACTAATTAATAATCCCTGAATCAATGAATAAATGGATAGATACACAAATAAATACCACATCCGTAGGTTAGTATTTGGTTTTGCAAGTGAGGGAACACTCTTCAAAGAATGAGTAGTTGAGGACAGTAAGAGGGATGGCTGTCTGACTGGATCAGTTAACAGAGATGTGGAGTTTGGAAGTTTCCTTTTCAATATTGTTTGGAGATTTATGAGTGTATTGAGTATTTAGAAACCCCAGAATTTTATTTTTTAACTTTTTTTTGCTATTATTAATGTACAATTACATGAGCAATATTATGGTTACTAGACTCCCCCTATTATCAAGTCCCCACCACATACCCCATTATAGTCACTGACCATCAGCATATAACAGATGCTATAGAATCACTACTTGTCTTCTCTATGTTATACTGCCTTCCCTGTATGTCCCCACCTCGCTACATTATGTGTGCTAATTGTAATACCCCCTTTTCCCCATTATCCCTCCCTTCCCACCCATCTTCCCCCATTCCTTTCCCTTTGGTAACTGTTAGTCCATTTTTGCGTTCTGTGAGTCTGCTGCTGTTTTGTTCCTTCAGTTTTTTCTTTGTTCTTATACTCCCCAGATCAGTGAAATCATTTGATACTTTCTTTCTCTGCCTGGCTTATTTCACTGAGCATAATACCCTCTAGCTCCATCCATGTTGTTGCAAATGGTAGGGTTTGTTTTCTTCTTATGGCTGAATAATATTCCACTGTGTATATGTACCACATCTTCTTTATCCGTTCATCTACTGATGGACACTTAGGTGGCTTCCATTTCTTGGCTATTGTAAATAGCGCTGCGATAAACATAGGGGTGCATCTATCTTTTTCAAACTGGGCTGCTGTATTCTTAGGGTAAATTCCTAGGAGTGGAATTCCTGGGTCAAATGGTATTTCTATTCTGAGTTTTTTGAGGAACCTCCATACTGTTTTCCACAATGGTTGAACTAATTTGCAGTCCCACCAGCAGTGTAGGAGGGTTCCCTTTTCTCCACATCCTCGCCAACATTTGTTGTTGTTTGTGTTTTGGATGTTGGCCATCCTCACTGGTGTGAGGTGATATCTCATTGTGCTTTTAATCTGCATTTCTCTGATGATTAGCAATGTGGAGCATCTTTTCATGTGCCTGTTGGCCATCTGAATTTCTACTTTGGAGAAGTTTCTGTTCAGCTCCTCTGCCCATTTTTTAATTGGCTTATTTGCTTTTTGTTTGTTGAGGTGCGTGAGCTCTTTATATAATTTGGATGTCAACCCCTTATCAGATATGTCATCTATGAATATATTCTCCAATACTGTGGGATGTCTTTCTGTTCTGTTGATGGTGTCCTTTGCGGTACAGAAGCTTTTAAATTTGATATACTCCCACTTGTTCATTTTTGCTTTTGTTTCACTTGCCCACGGTGATATGTTCATGAAGAAGTCGCTCATGTTTATGTCCAAGAGATTTTTGCCTATGTTTTTTTCTAAGCTATTTATGGTTTCATGACTTACATTCAGGTCTTTGTTCCATTTCAAGTTTATTTTTGTGTATGGGGTTAGACAATGATCCAGTTTAATTCTCTTACATGTAGCTGTCCAGTTTTGCCAACACCAGCTGTTGAAGAGGCTGTCATTTTCCCATTGTATATCCATGGCTCCTTTATCGTATTTTAATTGACCATATATGCTTGGGTTTATATTTGGGCTCTCAAGTCTTTTCCACTGGTCTATGGGTCTGTTCTTGTGCTACTATGAAATTGTCTTGATTACTGTGACTTTGTAGTAGAGCTTGAATTTGGGGAGTTTTAGTCTTCCTTCTCGGGATTGCTTTGGCTATTCGGTGTCTTTTGTGGTTCCATATGAATTTTAGACCTATTTGCTCTGGTTCACTGAAGAATGCTGTTGGTATTTTGATAGAAATTGCATTGAAGCTGTAGATGCTTTAGGCAGGATGGCCATTTTGACAATATTAATTCTTCCTATCCATGAGTATGGGATGTGTTTCCATTTATTGGTATCTTCTTTAATTTCTCTCATGAGTGTCTTGTAGTTTTCAGAGTATAAGTCTTTCACTTCCTTGGTTAGGTTTATTCCTAGGTGTTTTACTCTTTTGGATGCAATTGTGAATGGAATTGTTTTCCTGATTTCTCTTTCTGCTAGTTCACCGTTCGTGTATAGAAATACAACAGATTTCTATGTATTAATTTTGTATCCCTCAGTTTTACTGAATTCAGATATTAGATCTAGTAGTTTTGGAGTGGATTCTTTAGGGATTTTTATGTACAATATCATGTCTTCTGCAAACAGGGACCGTTTGACTTCTTCTTTACCAATCTGGATGCCTTTTATTTCTTTGTGTTGTCTGATTGCCATGGCTAGGACTCTAGAACTATGTTGAATAAAAGTGGGGAGAGTGGGCATCCTCATCTTAAAGGAAAAGCTTTCAGCTTCTTGCTGTTAAGTATAATGTTGGCTGTGGATTTGTCATATATGGCCTTTATTATGTTGAGGTACTTGCCCTCTATACCCATTTTGTTGAGAGTTTTTATCATGAATGGACGTTGAATTTTGTCAGATGTTTTTCACATCTATGGAGATGATCATGTGGTTCTTGTCCTTCTTTATGTTGATGTAGCAGATGATGTTGATGGATTTTCGAATGTTGTGCCATCCTTGCATCCCTGGGATGAATCCCGTTTGATCATGATGGATGATCTTTTTGATGTATTTTTGAATTCGGTTTGCTAAGGTTTTGTTGAGTATCTTTGCATCTATGTTCATCAGGGCTAGTGGTCTGTAATTTTCTTTTTTTGTGGTGTCTTTGCCTGGTTTTGGTATTAGAGTGATGTTGGCCTCATAGAATGAGTTTGGGAGTATTCCCTCCTCTTCTACTTTTTGGAAAACTTTAGTGAGGATGGGTATTAGGTCTTCAACAAATGTTTGATAAAATTCAGCAGTGAAACAGTCTGGGTCAGGGGTTTTGTTCTTAGGTAGTTTTTTGATTACCAGTTCAATTTCTTTGCTGTTAATTTGTCTATTCAGATTTTCTGTTTCTTCCTGGGTCAACCTTGGAAGGGTGTATTTTTCTAGAAAGTTGTCCATTTCTTCCAGGTTATCCAGTTTGTTAGCATATAATTTTTCACAGTGTTCTCTCATAATTCTTTGTATTTCTGTAGTGATTTTTCCTTTTTTATTTCTGATTCTGTTTATGTGTGTAGATTCTTTTTTTCTTGATAAGTCTGGCTAGAGGTTTATCTATTTTCTTTGTTTTCTCAAAGAACCAACTTCTGCTTTCATTGATTCTTTCTATTGTTTTATTCTTCTCAATTTTATTTATTTCTGCTTTAATCTTTATTATGTCCCTCCTTCTACTGACTTTGGGCCTCATTTGTTCTTCATTTTCTAGTTTCATTAATTGTGAGTTTAGGCTGTTCATTTGGGATTGTTCTTCTTTCCTGAGGTAGGCTTGTTTGCAATATATTTCCCTCTTAGCAAGGCATTTGCTGCATCCCACAGATTTTGTGGTGTTGAATTATTATTGTCATTTGTCTTCATATATTGCTTGATCTCCGTTTTTATTTGGTCATGATCCATTGGTTATTTAAGAGCATGTTGTGAAGCCTCCATGTGTTTGAGGGCTTTTTTATTTTCTTTGAGTAATTTATTTCTACTTTCATACCTTTGTGATCTGAGAAGCTGGTTGGTACAATTTCAATCCTTTGTATTTACTGAGGCTCTTTTTGTGGCCTAATATATGATGTATTCTTGAAAATGTTCCATGTGCACTTGAGAAGAATGTGTACCCTGTTGCTATTGGATGGAGTGTTCTGTAGGTGTCCATTAGGTCCATCTGTTCTTATACATTGTTCAGTGCTTCTGTCTCTTTACTTATTTTCTGTCTGGTTAATCTGTCCTTTGGAGTGAGTGGTGTGTTGAAGTCTCCCAAAATGAATGCATTGCATTCTATTTCCCCATTTAATTCTGTTAGTATTTGTTTCACATATGTAGGTGATCCTGTGTTGGGTGTATAGATGTTTGCAATAGTTATATCTTCTTGTTGGACTGACCTCTTTATCATTATGTAATGTCCTTCTTTGTCTCTTGTGACTTTCTTTGTTTTGAAGTCTATTTTGTCTGATACAAGTACTGCAACTCCTGCTTTTTTCTCCCTATTAGTTGCATGTAATATCTTTTTCCATTCCTTTACTTTCAGTCTGTGTATATCTTTGGGTTTGAAGTGAGTCTTTTATAGGCAGCATATAGATGGGTCTGGTTTTTTCATCCATTCAGTGATTCTGTGTCTTTTGATTGGTGCATTCAGACCATTTACATTTAGGGTGATTATCGATAGGTATGTACTTATTGCCATTGCAACTTTAGATTTTTTGTTACTGAAGGTTCAAGGGTAATTCCCTTATAGTCTAACAGTCTAATTTAACTCACTTCGTATGCTATTAGAAACACAACTTAAATATTCTTTTTTTTTCCTCCTTTTTCTTCCTCCTCCGTTCTTTGTATGTTATGCATCATATTCTGTACTCTTTGTCTATCCCTTGGGTGACATCTATTTAGTCTTAGGAACACTTCCATCTATAGGAGTCCATCCAAAATGCACTGTAGAGGTGGTTTGTGGGAGTTAAGGTCTCTCAGGTTTTGCTTATCTGAAAATTGTTGAATCTCTCCTTCAAAGTTAAATGATAACCTTGCTAGGTAGCGTGTTCTTGGTTTGAGGCCCTTCTGCTTCATTGCATGAAATATATCATGCCACTCGCTTCTGGCCTTTAAGGTTTTTGTTGAGAAATCTGATGATAGCCTGATGGGTTTTCCTTTGTATGTGATCTTTTCTCTCTCTCTAGCTGTTTTTAACAGTCTGTCTTTATCCCTGGTCTTTGCCATTTTAATTAGTATATGTCTTGATGTTGTCTTCCTTGGGTCCCTTGTGTTGGGAGATCTGTGCATCTCCATGGCTTGAGAGACTATCCCCTCCCCAGATTGGTGAAGTTTTCAGCAATTACCTCCTCAGTGACACTTTCTATCCCTTTTTCTCTCTCTTATTCTTCTGGTATCCCCATTTTGTGAATATTGTTCTGTTTCGATTGGTCACATAGTTCTCTCAATATTTTTTCATTCTTAGAGATTCTTTTTTCTCTCTGTGCCTCAGCTTCCTTGTATTCCTCTTATCTAATTTCTATTCCATTTACTGTCTCTTCTACTACATCTAATGTGCTTTTAAATACCTGCATTGTATGTTTCATTTCATATATGGAATTCCTTAATGATTGAATCTCCATCTTGAATTTATTCCTGAGTTCTTGAATATTTTTCTGTACCTCCATAAGCATGTTTATGATTTTTTATTTTGAACTCTCTTTCAGGAAGATTGGTGAGTTCAGTTTCATCTGGCCCTTTTTCTGGAGTTTGTGAGATTTTGGTCCGTACCATTTTCTTTAGAACTTTCATATTTCTTTGTCTTGCCCTCTATTGCCCAGAATGTCCAGTCTGTGGAGCTGCTTAGCCCCTAGAGTGAGGTTGAGTGTCATAGGGGCATGGAGCTGGTACGTGGGGGAGAAAAGATCTATTTCCTGACTCCCGTCTGCCCTGCCTGTCTCCAGTATCACAGCCAGTAGGCCAAACACACAGGTGTAAGCCTCTGTGCTTGGCATCTCCAGCTGTTGTAGGTTAGGCCTCTCCCTGGCTGGCCTGATGCCAGAGCAGTGACTGCTGGTTTGTGAGCTGGTGCCATCAGGCCAGGAGGAAGGCTCAGCACACTGCATATCACAGTGGGGGGCCTCGGAGCTGAGTAGCCAGCCAGGGGGATGGAGCGCCTGAAGCTCCCCAAAGTTTCCAATCCTCTGCGCAGCGTGCACCCGGACAACCTTGTCCACCTATCCCTTCTCCCGCACAGCAAGCTCCGTGCAAACCCTGTGCCTTCAGCAGCCCTCTTGCTGCTAGGAAGCCTCTCAGACCACCTGCCTTTCCCTTGTCTCAGAGCTGCTGGGTGTCAATCCCATCCTCCACAAATGGCCAGAATCTGTCTCTCAAGCACTCTACCTGTCCCAGCTCCCCATCCTCCAGAGCAGCACACAGTGTAGATTTCTGCCTGGAAAGCAGATCCCAGGGCTAGGTGTTCAGCATTCCCATGCTTTCACCCCTCCCTAACTCCGTTTCTCTTCCTCCCACCAGTGAGCTGGGGTGGTGGAAAGGCTTGGTTCCCACCCAATCAAGGCTTTCGTACCTTACCCTGTTTTGTGAGGTCTGCCCTGTTCGTGAGGTCTGTATGCAGTCTGGTGCATCCTTCTTTCCTGTTACTGTTTTAGGGTTAGTTGTATTAACTATATTTTCACACTATCTGTGGTTTTGGGAGGAGTTCTCTGTTTTACCTCTCATACCACCATCTTGAATGTCCTTCAGCTGTACTTTTATCCCTGAGAATTTTTTTTAATGACAATATGCTGAGGAAACTGAGGCTTGTAGTGAATGACTTGCTTAAGCTTTTTCAGCCGATTAGTTGCCAGGTTTGAGTTTGAGTCAGAGTCCTCAATTTTACCTGTTTTAGTGTTTGACAGATGCAGAATGCAGCACATTTAGTCCAACCCTCTTGTTTAGCTAATGAAGAAAGTACTAGGGTGAGTAATCTGTCCATGATTCCAGACAAATTTAGAGACAGAGATTTCTGATCTCATGCTTTCCTATATATGAGAAGCAAAACAGCATCGTGGTCAAGAAGCTCAGTAAAGCTAGCCTGCCTAAACTTAAACCCCAACCCTGCCATTTACTCTCTCTGTGCTTTAGGAAAGTTTAGTATTTTTATCATAAAATGACAGGAGGTATCCACATCAAAGGGAAAATGTGAAGATTAAATAAATAGTCTTAACGCTCATAGAAAATGGATGTCACATAGTAAGCCTTATGTAGATATTACCCATCACTTTTTGATAAGAAAGTGCAATAATAGTTAGTGCCTGTCCACTGTGTTCCCATTGAGTCTACATTATTGGATCTATCAAGCTGTACTGAATTATTCTCATGTCTGTATGTTCCTTTAGATTGTGAGTTTTTTAAGAAGGGAGATCTTGCTCTATTCAGGGACTTAGCAGAGTGTTTAGTACACGAGGCATTCGATATATATATATTTTAAGAAACTAATGAACTTTTTATCCTTAGAAAATTAACAATTTCATTGTTTTTTACACTAAACCAGGATTCACTGAAAATTTTTGGATTATCATGTTTATAGTGCAAAGCATGGAGTAAACATGCTATGTGGGCAAAGGAAGACTTAAATCATCTGGTTCAGAGCATCACCACTGCAGGATTTCTCACCCTGGCACAACAGTTATCACCCCAGTTATTTTCTGTCAAGATGGGATCACATGCTTCTTAATCAGTCTTTTCTGAATGAATTAAAGAAGCTTAAATAAGTGTCATTTGTATGCATTGTTGGTGATGGAAATACTTCATTTTTCGCTTGACCTGGTTCATTCTTTTAAAAATTTCTGACCATACTAACAACTTTGAATTTGGATCTGGTGCTCCTATTCTTTTTTGTGGTAATTAGAATTGGAGCCAACATTTCATCTGGCAATCTGGAAAAATTAGAGATCAGTTATAGCATGAGGCAAAAAGTAAGTGCTTTGGAGGCAAATAGCCTGGGTTGGAATTTTGACTCTGCTGCTTAATAGCTGTATGAGCAAGTTATTTAACTTCACTCAGCTCCAGCTTTCCTATATGTAAACAAAGGTTAAATGAATGCGTCTCAGGGTTAATATGAAAAGTAAATTAAATAATTGTATGAGCTACTTGGCACAGTATATGATATGTAGTAAATACTAAATAAATGGTTTTGTCTTTAAGCAGTGGATGTCATGTTAGTTCATTAACACATATTCTAATATGTTATATAATATATATTATATATATCATAATATATGTGTTACATATATATTAACATATCCTAATATATGTGTTATATATATTAATACATATCCTAATATATGTGTTATATATATTGTCTGCTGACTAATTATAGATATTCAAGCCAATCTTTTAAGAAAAATAAGAATTATAGTTAGATTAAGATAAAGTATGAAAATCAGATTTGGAATAGAGGATGCACAGACACCTGTATTGGAATCTCTTGTTAAGCAGTAGACTCACAAGCACTGAGAAGTGACTAGTTATTACTAAGGGGGAGGCGTTGGGACAGGTGGGGAGAATTAGGGGGATAAAGGGTAACAATAATTTGCAATCACAATATAAGTTGATTATGGGGATGGTAGTACAGCATGAAGAGTATAGACAATGATTCTGTAGCATATTTCTACATTGATAAATAATAACTGCACTAGAGGGGTGAGGATTTAATAGTATGGGTAACTGTTGAATCACTGTGCTGTACATGTGAAACCAATGTAAGGTTGTATATCAATGATACTTTAAGAAAAAGAAAAAAAAGAATCTCTTGTTAAAAATACACTTTCTTTGTCCTCAACCCAATTTACTAGATTACAATCTTTGGAAATGAGATTCACAAATCAAATATTTTCAGAAGCACCCATTTCTGATGTAAATTGCTCATGGATAAACTTTAAGAAATACTTATCTACTAGGTATGTATTTTCTTGAAAATTGTTAGCTGATTTAAATATTTCATTCTTATATAAAATTATTTCTACTGATTTTGCTTAGTCTCTAACAATGATGTAGTAAATGGAACACATACTTAATTTGTGAGTATGTGAAGTTATAGCATCTGTATTTTCTAGGTGGCATATACAGGTCATTTGAATTGCATTAATTCTTTATTAGCTCCATTTTCAGTCTTATTTGAAAAAAATGCTTCTGATTATAATTTAATGCCCAATTTAAAATAACATTTGTGATATTTTCAGAATTTAGTATATAGTTTCTTTGCCTGTGTTATTTAATGTTGGTTTTGAGACTATTAACTTTGAACACCAAAACCAAGGAAAAGCCATAAAACACCCAAGCCTAGAGACAAGTTCCAAACCCTCCTTTCTCTTGAATCTTGCATTGAGTGACAGTATTTACAAATATGTATTGTGAATATAGTAATGCTGTCTATGCTTTTGTATATGCTGCTCCATGTACTAGTAATGTTCTCCTGTTGTTTTTTTGTTTGTTGAAGTATTGTTGATATACAGTCTATATTGGTTTCAAATATAATAACACAGTGGTTCAAATGTTACCCATATTATTAAGTCCTAACCCCCTCTACTGCTGTTACTATCTGTCAACATAGGAAGATGTTACAGAATCATAGGTTATATTCTCCATGCTGTACTACTATCCCCATGTCCAACTTATGTTATGATTGAGAATTTTTGTGCCCCTTTATCCCCCTCCCCCTCACCTGCCCCAACCTCTCCCCCTTCGTAACCACTAGCCACATCTCAGTGTCTAAGTCTACTGCTGTTTTGTTCCTTCTGTTTTGCTTTGTTTTTATATTCCACAAATCAGTGAAATCATATAATAATTGCTTTCTCCACCTGGCTTATTTCACTGAGCATAATACCCTCTAGATCCATCCATGTTATTGAAAATGGGAGGATTTCTTATTTTATGGTTGAATGATATTCCATTTTATATATGTACCACATCTTCTTTATCTATTCATATGTTGATGGACTCTTTGGTTGTTTCCATATCTTGGCAGTTGTAAATAGTGCAGCAATAAACATAGGGGTGAATATATCTTTTTGAATCATGGATTTTGTTTTCTTTGGGTAAATTTCTGGAAGTGGAAATACTGGGTTGAATGATATTTCTAATTTTATTTTTTTGTGGAAATTCCACACTGCTTTTCACAGTGGCTGCACTAATTGACTTTCTGCCAACAGTGTAAGAGGGTTCCCTTTTTTCCACATTCTTACCAACACTTGTTACTTCTTGTCTTTTGGATAGTGGCCATTTTAACTGGTGTGAGGTGATATCTCATTGTGGTTTTGATTTGCATGTCCCTGATTATTAGTGATAGGAAGCATCTTTTCATATTAGTGATGTGTGCCTGTTAGCCATCTGTATTTTTTCCTTGGAGAAATGTCTGTTTAGGTCCTCTGTCCATTTTTTAATTGGGCTTTTAATTTTTCTGGTGTTAAGGTGTCTGAGTTCTTTATATATTTTGGGTGTTAAACCCTTTTTGGATAAATCATTTATGAATATATTGTCCCATACTATAGGTTGCCTTTCTGTTCTGCTGATGGTGTTCTTTGCTGTACAGAAGACTTTCAGTTTGTTATAGTCCTACTTGTTCATTTTTTATTTTGTTCCCTTTGCCCAAGGAGATGTGTCCAGGAAAAAAATGCTCATGCTTTTTATGTTCAAGAGATTTTTGCCTGCTTTAAGAGTTTTATGGTTTCATGTCTTACATTCAGGTTTTGATCCATTTTGAATTTACTTTTGTGTATGTAGTTAAACTGTAATCCAGTTTCATTCTCTTGTGTGTGGCTGTTTTCCCAACAGCAGTTATTGAAGAGACTCTCTTTTCCCTGTTGTATATTCATGTCTCCTTTATCATATATTAATTGGCCATATATGCATGGGTTTATAGCGGATACTCTCTTCTGTTCCATTGACCTGTGGGTCTACGCTTGTGCCAGTACCATATTGTTTTGATTACTATAGTTTTGTAGTATAGATTCAAGTCAGGGAGTGAAATCCTCCCAGCTCTGTTCTTCGTTCTCAGGATCGCTTTGACTATTTGGTGATTTTTGTGGTTCAAGCTATCCATGAGGACAGGATAGAGTTCCATTTGTTGGTGTCCTCTTTAATTTCTCCTACAGTGTCATAGTTTTCAGAGTACAGGTCTTTCACCTCTTTGGTTATGTTTATTCCTAGATATTTTATTCTTTTGATGTGATTTTAAATGGAATTATTTTCCTGATTTCTCTTTCTGCTAGTTTGTTGTTAGTATATAGGAATGCAACAGATTTTTGTGTATTAATTTTGTATTATATTACTTTGCTGAATTCAGTTATTATAATAGTTTGTGGAGTCTTTAAGGTTTTCTATATATAATATCATATCATCTGAAAATAGTGACAGTTTAAGTTCTTCCTTACCAAGTTGGATGCCTTTTATCTCTGTATTTTGTCTAATTGTCATGGATAAGACCTTCAGTACTATGTTGCATAAAAGTGGTGCGATTGGAATTCCTTGTCTTGTTCCTGATCTTAGTGGAAAAGCTTTCAGCTTTTTGCTTTTGGGTGTGACATCAGCTGTGGGTTTGTTGTATATGGCCTTTATTATGTTGAAGTACGTACCTCTATACATATTTTGTTAAGTTTTTATCATGAATGGATGTTGAATTTTGTCAAATGCTTTTTCAGCATCTACTTAGATGATCATATAGTTTTTATCCTATTTGTTAATGTGGTATATGACATTGATTGATTTACAAATATTGTACCATCCATGCATCCCTGGAATAAATCCCACTTGGCCATGATGAATGATCCTTCTGATGTATTTTTGAATTTGATTTGCTAATATTTTCTTTGGGATATTTGCATCTATGTTCATCAGGGATATTGGTCTATTATTTTCTTTTTTTGTAGTTTCTGTCTGGTATTAGTATTACAGTGATGCTGGCCTCATACAATGAGTTTGGAAGTATTCCCTCCTCTTCTATTTTTTGAAATACTTTAAGAAGGATGGGTATTAACACTTCTTTAAATGTTTGGTAGAATACAGATGTGAAGTCATCTGGTATTGGAATTTTTATTTGTTGGGAGTTTTCTGATTACCAATTCAATTTTGTTACTGGTAATTGACCTGTTCAGATTTTCTGTTTCTTCCTGGTTCAATCTTGGAAGGTTATACTTTTCTAGGAATTTGTTCACTTCTTCTAGGTAGTCCAATTTATTCAGATACAATTTTTAATAGAATTTTCTAATAATTCTTCATTTCTGTGGTATCTGTCATGACTATTCCTTTTTTTTTCTAATTTTATTTTCTACTTTCTCTTTTTTTTCTTAATAAGTCTGGCTATGGTTTTGTCTTATTTATTTTCTCAAAGAACCAGCTCTTGATTTCATAGATTTTTTTCTGTTGTTTTAATATTATTTATTTCTGCTCTGATCTTTATTATGTCCCTCCTTTTACTAACTTTGGGCTTCATTTGCTCTACTTTTTCTACTTTCTATGATTGTGAGTTTAGACTGTTTATTTGGAATTGTTCTGTTTCTTGAGGTAGGCCTGTATTGCTATTACTTCCCTGTTAGAACCTCTCTGAGGTGACTCACAAATTTTGGACTGTTGTATTTTTGTTTTCGTTTATCTCCATGTATTGTTTGATTTCTGTTTTGATTTGTTTATTGATCCACTAATTTTTTAGAAGCATGTTGTTTAGCCTATGTATGTTTGTGGGGTTTTTGTTTTCTTCATATAATTTATCTCTATTTTCATGCCATTTTGGTCTCAGAAGCTGCTTGATACTCTTTAAATCTTTTTGAACTTACTAAGGCTATTTTTGTGGCCTAGTATGTGATCTATTGTGGAGGATGTTCCATGTACACTTGAGAAAATTGTGTATCCTGTGCTTTGGGTAGAATGTTCTATACCTATCTGTTAAGTCCACCTGATCTAATGTCTTTCCTTTTTTATTTTCTGTCTGGTTGATCTATCCATTGATGTAAGTGGTATGTTAAAGTCCCCTAATAGGAGTGAATTGCAGTCTATTTCCCCCTTTAGTTCCGTTTGTATTTCTTTTACATATTTAGGCACTCCTGTGTTGAATACATAGAGGTTTATAATGGTTATATCCTCTTGTTGGACTGCTCCCCTCATCATTATGTAATGTCCTTTGTCTCTTGTAATTTCTTTGTTTTGAAGTCTATTTTGTCTGAAATAAGTACTGCTACTCCTGCTTTTTTCTCCCTATTATATGCATGAAATATCTTTTTCCATCCCTTCACTTTCAGTTTGTGTTTGTCTTTGGGTCTGAAGTAAGTCTCTTGTAGGTGCATATAGATGGGTTTTATTTCTTTATCCATTCTGCTACTCTGTGTGTTTTGATTAGTGCATTGAGTCCATTTACATTTAGGGTAATTATTGATAGGTATGTACTTATTGCCATTTTATTAATTGTTTTCTCATTGTTTTTGTAATTTCTCTCTGTTATTTTCTTCCTCTATATACTCCTCTCTTGTTGTTTGATGGTTTTCTTTAGTGTGGTGATTGGCTTTATGTTTTTTAATTTTTTGTATATATATTTTAGGTTTAGGTTTGTTCTTATAAGGCTCAAGGATAGCTTCCTGACTATTTAACAGTCTATATTAAGTTGATGATTGCTCTATTTCAAACACAATCTAAATGTACTTTTTTTTCTTCTTCCTCCTCCATGCTTTATGTATTAGATGTCATAGTCTGTACTTATTTTAATCCCTTGCTGTTTTTGTGTATAGTTGTTTTTACCTCTTTTGTTCATTTTAATTTTGTACTTGCTTGGTAAGTAATTGATCATTCTATCTTTACTGTGGGTTTATTTTCACTGGTGAAAACTATTTAGGCTTAGGAACATTTCCAGCTATAGAATTCCCTTTAACATATCCTGTACTTCTGGTTTAGTGGTTATAGATTTCTCCAGCACTCATTTATCTGGGAAATGTTTCATTTCTCCTTCAAATTTGAATGGTAATCTTTCTGGGTAGAGGATTCTTGGTTGAAGATCCTTCTGTTTCAGTACATTAAATATTTCACATCACTCCCTTCTGGCCTGTAAAGTTTTTTCTGAGAAGTCTGCTGATAGTCTGATGTGGGGTTTCCCTTATAAGTAATCTTTTTTCCCTCTCTGGCTGTTTTCAAAACTCTTTCCTTATCCTCAATCTTTGTCCTTTTAATTGTTATATGTCTTGTTTGTCTTGCTGGGTTTCCTTTTGTGAGGGCTTCTCTGCACTTCTAGGACCTGGGTGTCTGTTTCCTTCCCCAAATTGGGATAGTTTGAACAATTATTTTCTCAAAGAGACTTTCTATCACTTTGTATCTCTCTTCTATTTCTGGTACACTTCTTATGTGAATATTGTTTCATTTGGAGATATCACACAGCTCCCTTAGCGTTCTTTCATTCTAGAGATTCTTTTCTTCTCCCTGTTCCTCAGTATTGTTTTCCTGTTCTCTAATTTCTCTCATTGATTGTCTCCTCTATATGCAGCAATCTGTTATTCATTCCCTGCATTGTATATTTCATGAAGTTACTGTGTTCTTCAGTTCTGAGTGGCTCTTTTTCAGCTCTTCTGTCTCTTTGTTGAAGTCCTACCGGAGATCTTCAATCCATTTCTGCATATCAGTGAACATATTTATGACTGTTATTTTAAAATCTTTATCAAGAAGGTTGGTGATCTCTATGTCATTCAGCTCTCTTTCTGGTGTCTTATCCTGTACTTTCTTGGGCACATATTCCTCTGCCTCCTCATTTTGTCAGGGTTTCTCCCTTTGTTTTAGACAGATCTGCTATGCTTCCTAGTCTAAAGTGTAATGGCTTTATGAAGGAGCCCTGTGGTGCCCAGAAGCCCAAGACTTTTTATTCCCCAGTGCCTGGTTCTCCTTTGTTGAGTAGCCCCAGTTGCTATTGGTGGGCTATGGGCAGGGCCACCTTTCTCTGTGTGCTGGCAGTAGCCTGTCTGACTTTGTGAGCTGAGCATGGGCACTCTGCTCAGATCACTATGGGCGGGGCTCCTCTGCCTGCCCTATTGTGATGGTGGTGCTGTTGGGCAACATATACGCATGGCCCCTGGGAGCACAGTGCTGGACCTGGTCTACCAGTGAGGAGGAAGGAGCTGCTCTCTCAGGTGCCTCCCCAATTAGACTGAAACAGGGCTAAGAAAGCTGGGAAAGCCTTCCTCTGCCTGTCATGCTGCCAAGTCTGATGATGCTGGGTGGGCAGGCAGCTGCACAGGGAAGTGCCTTGGGGCTGAGCCAGCCACAAGAGGGATGGAGTGCTTGGCGTTCCTGACAGTGCCTGACCTGTTGGTCTGAGGGAATGCTGGTAAGTGTCTTCAACCTTCCTTGCTCCTGCAGAGAATGCTTATCCAACCCTTGCCTTCTGGCACCCTTCTCACTGCTGGCAAGTCTTACAAACTGCCTCCTTTGCTTTGGGTCTTAGCTGGACTGATGGAGTTTTCCTGTCCTCAATAAGTGGCTGGAGTCTCATCCTCCCAGAGTGCTTCAACTCTCCCTGGTGTCCAGCTGCACTAATCACTGGAAACCAATGCAATGTGGACTCATGTTCCCAGAGCAGATCTCCATGGCCAGGTGTGCAGAGTTCCTGAGCACCTATCCCCTCCTGGCTCCATTCATCTTCCTCCTGCTTGTGGGCTGGAATGGGGGAGGGGCTGGGGTCCCCATTTGTTGTGGCTCTGCTACTTTACCCTTCTCTGTGTGGTCTTCTACTTTGCCAGGTTTAGGAGGTATGTTCTGCTCTCTTAGGTCGTTTTCAGGGTAGGTTGTATTTGCTGTAGTTGCTTGCTTGTTGTGTATGTGGGAGGAGGTTTCTGCCTTGCCTTCCTACTCCACCATCTTCCCCACCCCCTTTCCTGCTTTATATTTCTTCATTTAGTCATTGGCATTTCATATCTCAGGAGTGGATGATGCAGTAGTAAAGTGATGTTTTAATTTCAGAAGCCTAAATCCAGGTGCACACAGTTTCCAAATAGTAGCATTGTAAGATGAAAAGCTAGGCTGTCAAAAGTAAAATAGTTTCCAGAATGGAGGTGGGGAAGAACTGGAAAGGACCTCTAATTGCCAGTGTGCTTCTGTGAGAAAGAACTGTGTGTTCTTTCTCCATTAGTTGAGCCTGGTTTGGAGTTGGGGAAAGTAGAGAAAATGATAATTCAGATAGGTTTATAGAATTTGAAAGTAGAGATCCCTGTGTCCCATTCCCAACTGGGGGCTTTGAAAGGTTCCCTCATTCCTGATGCAGCACTGGATAGGTAGCATAGTTATATTTTATAGTAGTAAAGTATCACCTTTAAGACATTATTTGGATATTATGTTTTTCCTAATCAGTACTTCCATTTCATATTTGTAACAGATATTACATTGCTTTCAATGTGATAGAAATAAGAGATAAAAAGTAATTGCCACCCCAATCCCCAAATTTTCAAAAGGAAGCTATGAATAAAACATGTCAAAATGTTAAGTGATTATCTTTGCATGGTGGGATTATGAATGACTGTCATTTTTATCTTTTTACTTTTCTGAATTTTGAAAAATTTGTAGACTGGAATGGCTTTTTTATTTTGGTTTGCCTGACTAAACATTACTCATTCTTTAGTTCAAGTCTCATCTTCCTCCTACACTGCCTTAGTTGGGCAGTGTATCCCTACTTGATGGGCCTTTGATATTCTGGACATTTCATGTTATTATAACCATAATACATTGAAATAATCATCTATTACCTTTCCTAAAGAGGCAGGGATCATATTTATATTTGTACTAACTTATAGCCTAAAATAGATGCTTAGTAAATCTTTTTGTTGAATTGACTATTAAAAATTTCAACTGAAGTTATTTTATAGTTTGCCCAAATTACAGTTTCAGATAAGGTTTTCTTTCTATTAGAAAAAACTTTATAAGTAAATAATATGGAGAGATACATGAATTGTGGAACTCTGAAAATTACAGTAAAAATAGAATACAAATTCAAGTTCTTAGGTATGTAAGACCATGCATAAAATGTATCTGAACGTCATGTATGAAATGTATCTGGATACTCTATTCACTAATAGTTTGTGTGTGATGAAACTGAGAAATTACTATAACAAAGAGTTTTGCTCTTTTTCTGCCCTTTTTCCTATATTACATTTGTCATCTTTTTTGATAGTAAACTCTGTTAATCTCAATAGTAAACACTGAGAGATTTTTTTTTGTTCGAGAATGTATAGTTAAATTCACACATGGGACACTGAATAATGATTATTTTAGTATACTTCTTCATAACTTAGTATAGAAAAAAGGCAAGTTAAGGATTATGTAGCTACAAGATTAACTCTGTAATAAGTGTGATACTGATTATTTTCAAGTTAGGAATAGAAATGTTACATTCAGTATCATTTAACAAAGACAGTGATAATTAGGTTTAAAGCCTGATAATTGGAGAAGTAATAAGTTGGGGCATGCATATACTTCTTGTTTACATAACAAGGAAAGGAAAATGAGATCTTTTTTTCTACAAAAATAAATACCCTAAAGATTTTAAATTTCTACAGTAAGTGAGAAAAATGCTATTAAAGGTTAATCGTTTGGTCTTCTGGTCTATCTGTTTTTTGCACATATTTTTACTTAAGCACTTGTCAAATGATAATACATTTCTTCTTTTCTAAACTATGACCTCTTCCAGGTTCATGTCTTGTTTGTTCTTGTACAGTTGCTAGCATAAAGTAGGTGCTCAAATGTTTATTTATATAGTTATTCACTTAATTATTTTTTATTCATGTACAATTGACATACATTATAGTAATTTCAGGTGTACAGTATAATGATTTGACATTTATATACATTGGGACATCACTGCAGTAAGTCTACTTCTTATCATCATGAAAAGTTTCAAAAATTTTTTGTTGTTGGGAAGTCTTAATATTTACTTTTTTATCATCTTTCAAATTTGTGATACAGTGTTATTGACTGTAGTCACTATGCTGTGCATTGCATCCCCATGGCTTATTTATTTTATAACTGGAAGTTTTTACCTCTTGTTCCCCTTCACCCATTTTTCCCATAACCATCAAATATTATTGAATTGAACTAAGCTGGGTTATGATGTGCCCTCTAGTAGACTTTATGTAGGTTTCCCTATATGGGTAATCTTGGGCAAAGAGAAAATCAAGTCTTTGTCCCAATCTTCACATTGGAAAAACCAGTCATTAACTAAGAGAAGTGGGACTTGAAGGATCTCTTAAATTTGGACATTCACTCAACATTGGTATCGGCTTCCTAATTTCTTATTTCATGTATTCCTTTTCTGATGATTGATGGCTAGAATCATGCCTTTCAGATTGGTGGCCAAGAACATCTGTATAAAGGAGATTTGCCACATTTAAATGCTAGTATTATACAATGAGGTTCCTAATTGTATGCCAGATTTGGCTGCGGGCATTCTAACCCTTTTCCTTAGTGGTCAAATGTCATCATTTTTTAAGCTGACATTTTTGGTATTTCTTGAGTTTGTGAAATTAAACTAAAAAATTTTAAATTGGTAAATCTGCCAAATCTACATAATATACATTAAGTTGTTCAGAATATTTGTATAGGTCCCAAAGGATGGGAGTACAATGGGATAACATATAAGTAAATGATAAAACCATGCTAATGATATATTTACATATGTGAAAAATAGTCATTTAAAAATTTTTGAGTTAGTAATATTATCACCAACACAGAATTAATGTTCAGAATATATTTCTGATCTTGTTGTCTATCAAAAGTTCAGCTCTTTTGTCCTAAGAAGGGCAAAAGCAAAGGACTTTGAGAGCCAAGCCAGAAACCCAATGCTACTGGGACTACGAAGTGTTTTACTGAAATACTAGTGTTGGCAATAGCCTTTAGAATCTAGTGTCTTCTTCAAAAACAATTCATATCAGATGGCCTCTTCTCCAAGATAAACATTGTATCAATGTGCGTATCTTAACTCCCAGGGCTTAAAATAGCAAAAGGAGGTAGGAACTGAAAGGACATTGGGTTCCATGCTGACTTGCGTACTTGGGGAATTCATAAAAATTGAGCTCAGCAAGAGTCTCAGGATTCAGGACAGATCAAGGAAGGAAGCACACCATGGTGTCTGTGTGCCTTTCCTGGCCATGTCATGGGCAGCTGGAGAGGAAGTGGCTCTTCTGTTTCGTGTTTTCTTTAATTCCTCTCTGCTGAATGGTGGGCTTGTGGCCCATTGCTGCTTTTCTTTCACCCTTCAGAGGGGAACATTCCACTTTAATATTGATGGGTATGACAGGAAATAGTATCAGTAGCTACAGTGCCTCACACGTAGTAGGACTGACTGAATGAAAGTCAGACTATTGTCTTATTCCAGGGGGATGTCTGGTACATTCAGTTTCTTGAATAAATTCAGTCTTGTAATACTTAATGTAATATTTGAAAAAATGGCTGTCAAATTGTACTAACAAAATATTGGATTTCTAAATAAGAACAGGCTAACCAGGAGCCCATTTTTTATCCTCTACTATCCAAAGAAACTTGAATGTAGGGGAAAGAGCTCTGGACTTAGAAAAATATAAAGTTACCTGGGAGTAGTTTTCAAAAAATATTCTCCAGCTATTTCCTCTCTTAGCTTCCATCAGGGATTTATCAGAGTTTCCAAGGCAGAAAATATGTAGTTGAAGAAAAGCTGCTTATAGAATTTGGATCTTTGTTTCCTTACTTCTGTTCTTTTTACCTCCTGAGTTTGAAAATCAATAGAGAAGTTGATCTGCATGGGTCTGTCTGTAAAATGGTTTTGTTAGTAACGATTCCACTACCCAGTGATGCTTTTCTTTCTAGAGTTATCAGTTCTATATTATCATCTCCACTGGAACTTGCTTAGTATGTGGATATATTTCCCCAGGTTAAGGGCCTTAATTCTAGTCTTTAGAGTCTTAAGACAGAGGTGGTGGGTTAAATGAGAATCACTTTTTCTTTCTCAACATTCTTTTTTGCTAGGCTAGCATTCAACATCTTAGATAGAGAACTTTATAGATATGGGCTTTCTTGATCTTAAAAAGTAGAATGTCTGTCATTGAAACTCTAGCTAAGTCCTATTATACGGTTAGAAATAGTAACTTTAGAATATAGTAAGAGTCAAGAAATGGTTGATTCCAGCAAAGTATTTAATAATACATATTGTAGTAAAACACTGATTAAAATTAATTAAAAATACTATCTTATTTTTATTTTGACTCTTGGAATAAAGAGGCAGACTTTTTTCCTAGTTATATTTATATTCTTTTTGGACAAATATAAATTGGATGACTCAGGGTTTCCTAATGAGATAGAAATAATCTTTCTAAAGGGTACTTACCATTTTTATTCTGATAAATTGTTTGTGATTATCTATTATGGTCAATTGAATGGGAAGGGAGTTTTTATTTATTAGTCATGGTAGCAAGTCAAGTCCCAGATTGGTAAATTCCTAGTCAGACATCTTGTTATTGAAGTCTTTGGAATCATTTCACTGTGCTATGCATACAGTTGCCACTCAAATATATTAAACATTGTAGTTTAAAAAACAGAATGTTTCTTTGTCATAAAATAATACAAATTTATTATAAAGAATTGTATTGAGAAGGAAAGCAGATAAAAGTTATCTCTATATAATTCTACCTCTGATGAGCATTGTGGAAAATTCTGGTATATTGCTGAAAATAATTTAATATTCTGCTGATGAAAGATTTTAAAAATGTGAGATTTTTCTTATTTAAGATAGACTATCTTAATAAGTTTCAGTCATCCTCTTTTAACCCCTGTTCATTTGTAACTTCCATATTCTTAGTCTGGGCTCTAGTCATGTGTGAGTCTAACTACTTAAAATACTCTAGATTCCCTAATCAGTTCTAGAAAGTATATGTAATCATTCAACAACCATTATCAACTACTTTGCCTTACAAAAGAGCTCTAATTGACTCTTTTTTTCCCCATGGATTAGTGAAAGAATCCTTTGCCTCTCTTTTGTTGAGTCTTTTAAGGCAAAAGGGTATATGCTCAGGCCCCTCCTTAGATTCACTGTGTTTTCACAGTGCTGTAGTATTTTGATCATTGCTGCTCTCAAAAGACTTTCTCTCCCTGTTACTTTTGTTGGGAAATCATAGAAAAATATACTTCATGTGTAATAGTGTATGACTTGTTTCTCACAATTAAAATATATTGAAAGTGTCTGTCCAATTCTTATTTCTTCAATAATGACTTAAATGTCTCATTTTAGATGAGAGCATAGTTCAATTTCATGAAGACAGATCCATTTTAATGTCATCTTATCTGTTTTTAAAGATCGCAGGTACTCAGAGCAGGACATGAGTAAAACTTTAACTGTTAACATCGTCTTGTTTGAATTATGTCTCCCCTGGGGTTCTGGAAATGTAGTGAATTGCCTCAGAGTGTCAAAATCTGTCTGACCTGGTTGGAGTCCACCTCAGACTAGTCTGTATGAGAAGTTAGCATTTCGGGTGAGATTCTTGCAACACTGCCGGCTGTATTTTATACTAGTAGCCAGGTGTGGGCAGTGACTGCAGGGTTTGGGAAATCTCTTTTACCGGCCCAGGGATCCAAGGCATTTAGTGCAAAACCTGGACAGCAGCCCGAGTGAGTAGGAGCCATGTGACTGGTGAGTTGGAGTGTGCAATTGCCTCCTGCTTCAGAGCTACCTGATCCGAATACTAAGCAGCGCGAGTGCCGGGCTGAGTGTAAGACACTGAAGACACTGCAGAGAAAGGTGCTTATTCCAGAAACGTTACAAAACATGGAGATTAAAGACCAGGGAGCCCAAATGGAGCCGCTGCTGCCTACGGTAAGAGACAACCTGCTGTCATGTAGATTAACGGCATTTGCTGCAAAACCTGACAGGCAAGCGGTCTGCTAGCGAGGTGCTGTGAGTGCACTTTTGGGGTGGTGGATAGCTCCCACGACATATGGACAGGGGTCTCCTCCCATCTAGGGT